>OZ018396.1:35395623-35809392 GCA_963969525.1 Ontholestes murinus
TAGGCAACTAAACCCACTTCTTAGATTTCATTAATAACCTGCACCCTAGAATTAAATTCACCGTAGAGTCAGAAACCAATAACAATATAAAATATTTAGATTTATCCATCACTAAGACTAACACCAATCTTTTATTTGATATTTATAGAAAACCATCCTTTACTGACACCGTTTATCCCTAACCATTCCAGACATCCGCAAAGCATAAAATGGCTGCGTTCAATTCAATGATTCACTGAGCATTGAGTTTGCCCTTATCGGACATTGCAAGAAAAAACGAAATTTCCTTAATAAAGAAATCTAATTTTCAATCCGAAAACCTCAGTAGATAATTTTAGCAAATCCGGTATTTATAAAATTAACATGCCAACAATGTCAAGGTGTGTACATAGGACAATCTGGTCGGAATTTTAGTATTAGATTAAAAGAACATCTACGCTCTGTTTCGCCTAAAACAAATTGAAAAATCAACGTTTGCGAAGCATATAATCGAGGAGAATCATTCTTTTGGCGAGGATGTACTATCCATAATCCATTACGTAGAAAAGGGTCGAAAATGGACCTCCTAGAATCGATCCGAAATTCATAAGGCTCGCGCTAATCCGGGAATACCCCTAATTAACGAACAGGTTGACCTGATGTACACTCCAATTTTCACAGCTGTTTGTTAATTTTGTTCCATATATATACCTGTAATTGTAGTTTTAATCATTGTATGTTTTGATAATGGCACGTTGAGATGCCGAAACTATAGTCAGCAGTAAATAAATTGTGTTATACAAACAAAGTTACAAAGTGTTTTATTATTTATTTTATTTATAGTTTATTAGTTGTTTGTATCAATTAATAAAAAATTAGGTTTTTTCGTCGAAAATTTGTGCTATAATATATTCATCTGTCAAATTTGACATTTCTGTGCAATAAAAACAGTTTGACATTACCGTGCAATAAAAACGTAAAAAAGCACTAGTGCTTTAAAAAGCCACTTTTACAATGAAAAATGATGCAAAAAGCGTCTACTTTCTGTACGATCGTAGATAAAATGTATTAGAGTCCTTTACGTTGCAAAAAATAAACTAATAACTATATAAACACGAAAAAATTTTGACTAGTAATTAAAACATTTCGTAAAGCTAATAATTAAAACAATTTTATTATTTTTAATTTACAACAATGGGTCTTATTAAGACTAGAGAGAAATCACTTATTGAAACAACTACTTCTCTAGATAATACCTCGACAGATATTGTATTATAATAATAATTATTATTGTTCATCAAATATTTTATGTTTTATAATTGCCATATAATAATGAAGTCTTATAGATTACAAATGATAGGTGATTGATCATATAACAGGGTGTCCCGTTAATGCGGGGAAATGGCTGGACCATAGGTTCCTGAGGTCAAAATATGACGATTTAATGCAACTTATCTATATCCAAAAATTTACGGTTAAGCCGGAATTTGGCTTCAAAGTTTCAAATTTTTTTATTTCTTTTGTTTATAACAATTGAACGCTTAATTTGATTTGAATGAAATTTATTTTTAATAACTACCATAATATAATACATCATTTCAGTTATTATGACTATTATTCGTTAACAAGAAGTATAAGAAACAGTAGTACCACCAATTAAAAACTAAAATATTTTATTATTGGTGGATCCAATAAAAACTAAAAAAAATACTACTTGAAAGACCATTTAATTTAAAAACTTTTTCATCTCTTAAAAATAAAATATATATTTTTTATCTAGTAAAAACAAAATCTAGTTTTTAGTGTCTTTTGACAATTAATTTTTAACTTTATTATAGTTCATTAATATTCATATTTGGAACAAACAGACATCTCGTTTGTATTAGGATTTTGCAAAGAAAATTGTTTGAAAAGTGTTAGATGTTGTTTTGATTTATTTTATTAATTGATATAATTTAATTTTTATTCAATTGAGTAAGTTTATTTACTTATTAATGAGTGCATAATGAGTATACTATATTCATATTTTATTTTTTTGTGCGAAAACCGTACAAGATATCAAAAACAAGTAAGAGTCAAAAAAGTTTTTAAATCTAATGCCCTTTCAAGTAGATTTTTTTGGATTTTATTGGATGCACCAATAAAAAAATATTTTAGTTTTTAAGTGGTGGTACTACTGTTTTTTATACTTCCTGTCAATCACTAATGGCCAAAATAACTAAAATGATGTATGATATTATAGTACTTATTACTAATAAATTTCATTCAAATCAAATAAAGCGTTCAATTGTTATAAACAAAAGAAATAAAAAATTTTGAAACTTTGAAGCCAAATTCCGGCTTAACCTTAAATTTTTGGATATAGATAAGTTGCGTTAAATCGTCATATTTTGACCACAGGAATCTATGGTCCACCCATTTCCCCGCATTAACGGGACACCCTGTATAATAGATTAATTAATATCGTCAATTAAATATTTTATCTTTTATAGATAACAAATAATAGATGATCAGATTATGGATAACAGATTAGACATTGCAAATGATAAATACAGAAAAGTTCATAATAGAACACACCGGTGGTAACACATTCGGTTGCGACCCCGAACTAAGTGCAGCAACGTTGGTTCGGATCAGCTGTTGGATGGGTGATCGGTACCATTCACCATTGGGATACAATTAATGGTGCTTTAGGGTGACGGGGGCAATCCTTTAAAGTAAAAAGCTCAGTTTCACACACACATACACAAATCACAAGGCGGAAGGACCACGTTGTCGATAGCCAAACCCTACTACTACATAATAGATGACAAATGATATTCTAGAATCAGCTAGTTCAAGGTCAGAGAAAGTTTTTAGCCTTGTCCTCCACACGACCTCGACTTTTACATTCAAATGACCTTCAATTGGTATTCATTTTTAGGTCACCTTGATTTTAAAGAACACCTTGTATACTTCTTAATTTGGAGAGAGAGGAAAGCTTGACTGAAATAAATTGAAAGGGCGATAGAGAACCGAAATTAGTTTTATAAAGTGTTTACCTGCCTTATTTTTTTTGCAATTCACAAAAAAATGAATCCAATGAAGGTACGAAGACAAGGTAGAAGAGAGCCAGACAGCCTGCTGACTATGACGTTGAAATTGCTGTGACTATAGGTTCCAAGTTAAGGAACTTGTGGCGCAGGGTCACATCCCGAAGCCTTTGGGATGCATGATGAGCAGTGGTGGAAATACCTGAAGTGGGTGTATTATGATGAGAGACCACTAAAGTTTTATGGACAACACAATCATCGGCTACCTTTCAGTTGTTGTGTTCGATTGAGGCGACATATAACCCATGTAGCCCATTTGTCAAAAATTTTAGCGGTCTCTTGAATATTTCCTGGAGTCAGAGATATATCGGATATCAAACAATTCTTCGTGGACAAAAATGGAGAGAGATATTGGATGCATTGTAGGGGACTCGCCAACCGGCAGGCAGCAAGTACAATTTTTTTTTTATAACGAAGTGCTCCAAAACTGTTTAGATGAGTGGTGTTAATATACTACAATTCCTTCGACAGGAAAAAGTGGTACTGCGACTTCTGTTTTGTCATGCTACCGTTTGAGTTCGACGTTAAGGATTTATTTCCGATATTGGCTAGTTCGAATTTCTCAGAAATTGATGATGAGTCACTTCATTATGACCTACAGATACGGACGTGATCGATAATTGACAGATCGTTGATGACAGATGAACTAAAAACGTAAATTGAAATAATGTATTAATCAAAATATTTCAACTTTCATGTTGATGGATAATAAAAGTGAAATGATGTCTAGAGGATGGTCTGATAGGTAAGAGTTTATTAATGACAAAACTTTTACTGATACTAGATAACAGATGATAGATAACAGATAATGGATGATAAACAATAAATAAAGGAAGACGCTTGATAGGTGACACATGATAATTTCTAGACGCATAATATATGGTATATTAAAATCGTTGATGAATAAATTTCTAAATTTAAATGTTTTTAATTATCTGCTACCTTTACTCTATCACCTAATATCTATACTCTACCAGACATTTGTTATATTTGTTATTAGTTATCTGTGGAAGAATTGTTGATGAATAAATTTGATGAAAGAATTGATAAACATTTTTTTACCTATTAGTAAATTGAGTAATTTATTCAATAACTATTTTAACTTTTAGATGATAGATGGCAGATTATAATTGATAAATTGACGATTCCTCTTCTTCCTCTAGGCAAAATCTGCATAGCGCTTCTTCCACCAACCATATTTTGCTCATATGTTTGTTGAGCTTAGAGTCCCCTGTCATCAAATCTACTATTGTTTTGACCATTTTCCTGTCTTTGTTCAGAAGTTCGGTCGTGAATTTTGGCGATTTTTTCTTAAGGAACTGTTACGCCTGTGAGTTCGTCCACTAGGTTTGGGCCTGTGTCTACACCCATTTTTATGGATCATTTGATGCCGCAGGTGGATTCCGTGCCAATTTCTGCTTTTGACAAGCCTTGTTTGGCCAGTTCGTCTGCTTTGTCATTTCCCGGATGTTCTCCGTATCCTGGGACCCATGTGATTGTTACTTTTTTGCGACTACCAAGTTCATTAGGAGCACATACACAGTCCCATCCTAGCTTAGATTCGACCTGTGTGGGTCTTAGTGTTCTTAGTAGCGTCTGGCTGTCGGAGAATATAGCTATTAACCTACTTTTGGTGTCCTGTCTTGCTATTTTTTTTAGTGCAGTGGTGAAGATCTATCGCCTCTGTTTGGAACGCCGTGGTGTCCTTAATGAGACTGACAGAAAACTTTGTCTCGGGTTTTGTACCGTATATACCTGCTCCTACCCCTTTGTCGGTCTTTCAGCCGTCCGTGAACCAATTTTATTCTGCTTTGGTGGATTGGGCGTCTGCCTAGTTTTCTCTTTGAGGGATCAGTACCTTGTATTTCCTTGTATTTTTTCATGATGGCATCACTTGACATCGTTGTGATTGCGTTTGCATTCAGCTCGTCTTTCTGCCGTTGGTGTGTTTTTCCGTGTGATCGGTTTATGGGCGTCTGCCCTTGTATCAGTTTATATAATACGGACCTGGCCTCTCCTTGTATGAAGATATGCAGTGGTAGTATATTCAAGATAACTTCTAGGACTGCTGTTGGGGTGGTGCATTTGACTGGGATTGTCTGGCTTGTTATCTTCTGTCAGAATTGTTGAGTCTGGAAAGTGGACTTTTAATAGTTCCTCAAGTGTTTCCTCTATTGTTTCTGCGTAGGTTCCCTCCGGTTTCTTGAGAAAGCCTACCTCTTTGGCAGTACTACCGTCCTTAGCCAGGACTTTGTGGATTCTTGCACATGCCGGAGTGCCGTTTATCTCCTCGCAGAACTTCCTCCACGAGTCCCTTTTGGCTTTTCGGATTTCTTTGTTTATTGTGTGAGCTTTTCTCTGTAGGTGTCCCAGTTCTGGTTGTTTTTAGCCCTGTTGAATAGCCTTCGAACCTCGATCCTCATCCTTTTGAGGTTCTTGTTCCGCTAGATTGTTCCGCAGCCCCCCTGCTTCGTTGTGTTTTCAGATATGCCGTCCTGATGACGTCATTGATTTGTTCCACTGGCAGCTCTAGCCGATCCACCTCTCTTGTCGATGCTATACCTCCCTTGAGAGCTTCTCTGAGAGACCTCTCCTACCCAGTTCGTCTCTCTTGTGTTTCTGTACTGGCTCGTCGTGAGAGGTGTGACTAGATCGAAGCGGATTTGCCTGTAGCCGGAGCACGATGGTTCTTCTGCCACATACCAAGTCGCTATATTATCACTCACTTTCCTAGTATAGATGGTTATGTCTAGTATTTATTTGCATTTTTTTGGTGATGAACGTGGGTTTATTGCTAATATTGGTCACTATAAGTCCTTCTGCTGAGATAAAGTTAAGTAAAGACTCACCTCGTTTGTTTTTGTCCGGTCTGCCCCAGACCGTGTGATGCGCGTTGGTGTCGTACACTCGTGCGAGTTGGTATGATTTCTCCGCACAGTATGCATCTAGTTTAGCATGCGCGGAGGGCATACTTTCTAATCTCCTGAAAAGTAGGCGGATCAGATGATTCAGCTCTTCTCTCATTCCTCCGTCTTGGCTGACATGATGCCTGTAACAAAACCTTCAGTGCATAATTGCGGTATTATAAAGTATGCATGCCGTTGGTTTCCCCGGACTTTGTTTGTCCTTGGGGTGCCTTCGTTATTTGTGCCCCGGGTCTTGCTTTTCCTTAAGATTTTTTTTCTGGCCTTTGCGGGCAGTTAAATTGACCTTGTGTAGATGTACCTAGTCCTTTGGCTTGGGTGGCCTCGTCACATACTCTCAGTAATTAACATTCTGAAAGAATTTAAATTTAAAATTAAAATTATAATAAACAATCTAAAATTTCTGGAAATTTTTAACATTTTAGAAGATAAATGTTGAAATAAGTGAGAATTTCTAATAATCTGAAAGTAATATTTCTAACAATTTTGATGAAAGTAAAATGAAATTTAGCGGAATATTCCCAATTCTGCTGAAAAGTTTGACAATATATGAAAATAAATTTTTTGAAAAATGGATGGAAGAGAAAAATCTAGAAATTTAGAAAAGAAATTATTCGAAACAGGTTCTCGCAAAAAAGCAAGATAAAATGCAAAGTGTTTATAAAGCACCAAAAGTTATATTTCTAGAAAAGTAATTATTAGATAGTTTTAACATTCCATAAGAAAATTTTCGCAATTAAAACAAAGAGAAATTTTTGGAAAAATATTTAGTATCTTTGAAACAGAAAAAGTAAAAAAATAAAATATGTTGCCGGAAAATAGAAAAAAAATCTGTAACATTATCAAAAACTGAAACAATAAGTCGAACATAATTTGCTGAAAAAATGAAATTTTGAAGAGTAATTACTCAAATATTTTATCATTCTGGAAGATAATTTTCGCAATTGTGAATAGCAATTAGTAGACATTTCTGATAAACTGAAGGAAACATTTCTTGAAAATTTCATAATTTTTCCATTTAGAGGAAAAAATCCTAAAAACTTTTAAAACCTTGAAGAAAGTTCTGACAGTTTGGAAAATTAGAAGGCAATGGAAAAAAATTACGAAAATAAATCTAAAAGTGCCTAACATTGTGGAAAAATGTTAAAGAGATCTTGTTGAATAAATCTAGAAATCTAGAACAGTAAAAAATAAAAAAGAGATAACAAATGATGAATGACAGATGATAGGTAATAGATCATAGATGGCAGATAAAATAAAATCGTAAATGAAATAATTTATTGACCCAATATTTCATATTTCACAGATGTCATCTACTTATTAATGAATATAATTTTGTTATAAGAATAATAACAAGGATGATTTTAACAAGAAGGATCATCTAATATTATCCAGAGTTTGGTTTTAAATTATTTAATCAATGAACAAGCATTTGCAGTTTTCTTATAATGTTTTTAAAAATACAGAGCTAGGGAAGATATATCTTAGTGTTTTAAATCAAATTGCATTTGTATATAATAATAACTAAAATATTTTTTTCTGTAGAAAGATAGTCATTTTCTTTCTAAAAAATCCTGAATTTTTAAACGTTGGGACGATGTATATATCAGCTTTATTCTTGTACAAAACGCTTTCTTTGTTGATATGCCACTTTATTTTTAAGTACCTATAAATAAAGTGTGATCAACAAAGAAATCGTTTGGTTTAAATTTTCAAGATGTATCACGACGTTAATGCGTCAAACATTAATCATTTATTTTATGGTATGGTAATAGTATATTACATAACGAGAGGTGTAAGTCATATATTACGTACGAGTGGAAAAAGTTGCGCACGAGCCGTTAGGCGAGTGCAGTAATTCCACGAGTACGTAAGTGACTTACACCTCGAGTTGTGTACTATACTTTTTCTACTCCCATTAATTATAATTTGGAATACTTTGCAACATTGAGGTTATGTTTCACTATTAAAACACTTCGAAGCATCGAATACATGGCCCAAAGAGATGAAGGTTTGTATATCTTACTTATTTCCCCAAAATAGGCGAATAACACATTTTCCGAAAAAGACTAAACACTATTCATACGCCAATCCACGAATTTACCGTAAACCACTTCATAACGCTCTTTGGATTTTTCCGGGAGAAGATCGGCTGCGGTATGTTCTGCTATTTGCCTAATTTCTGGTGGAGTTTCAACAATTTCTTCTGTGGAGTGACTTTCACTCATTTTAACAATGAATAATTAATAATAATTAAACCAAAATAACGTCAATGTAATATGTATTCAACAACGATAAATGTCAAATTCATTTGTCTAGGCTACTTGATTTGAGTTTCGTAATAATAATGGTTACGTAATATATTACGTGCTAGTTTTTTCTTCATTACGTGCATGTATCATAATGCCATGGTTACTAATCAACAAACGATTGCGTTATTGCCTACTTACTACTATGGGAGTAGAAAAAGTATATTTACACTAAAATTCTATTGTATTTTTCTTATTTCTAATTAAAACTATAAATTACTTTTGTAATACACCTACGTTAACAATAAATCTATATTAGACATTCATTTAATCAAAGCTTAATTCATCCGCATCCCCGCAGAATTACACCGCCTAATGAAGAAATATCGCACACCGACACTTTTTGCCGCTAGATGACAGTGACGTATACTCGCGTGTACAAATTTAATAACAATAATAACACTAACGCTTTAGTCGCAAAATGCAATTACTCCCATTATTAATCAACGTAATCTCTTCAAACACCCCCAGGAAATCTAATGATACGGCAGTTTTATTAGTGGATGTAGTCGTTGCGAGTATATTAGTCCGCGTTCTGTACGGCTTCAGTCACCCCGGGGATTAATTAATTAAATTATATAATAGTTTACACTTTCGGAAAATTTTATTTCGAAAATATATACAACGCTGCAGCACTTCGTTAACGTTCATAAGTGCATTAGCTTTACAGACCGTACGTATGAAACTCTAATTGCATTTAATAGTTTTAGAACTTTTTAAAATTAATCAAGTAATTGATTGTATTATATTATTCTTTACCTATTAATTTTCATTTCATATTTTTTCATAATACAGACTAAGCAACTCTGGTGAGATTCGCGCGGGGGAGGATTATAATTAAGTTAATTAAACTTTAATAAGCCCTGTAATTGATTGTCAGTCAAATTAATTATAATGTGTCAAAGTTGTTGCACCTCGCCCTGATGGAGTTCTACATCGGTTCATCGTGTTAATTAATCAAATTTGAAAAATTGTTTCCGCACGTTCAATTTTTTTTAACGGCTATGAAAAATGATACTGTACGCTTCTCTCGTGGGGTTATATCGCGATTATTCCATCAAGAAACTGATTGAGGGTAAAATATTAGTATTTTATTATGCAGTAAACTAATTGAAGATGTATTTTAGAAAGTTTATACATAATTGTATATAGAATTTAGGTCGTATTAAATTTTTCTAAAATAGTGTTTTAGGTAATTCTCATGATATATTTTTGTTCAATCTTGTAAAAAAAATCCATTCACAGCATAATTTTCAATTGCTGGTAGATATTTTAAAAGAAGATAAACTCTCTCTAGCTTGGTTGGTTGAAGGTGATAATAAAAAGCCAAACAAGTCTGAACTGAAAGGCAAAGGTTGCTCAATGCCCATGGCATCTGAAGAACATTCAAGAAGAACCTGAGGATGAAGATGACAAGAGCTATACATTGTACCTCAATTAAAACTGAAGTTCAGGTTAAAAAGATAATTTTATTAGTAGATATTGGCCATGCTACCAACCAACCAGTCATCTTTGTTAAAAATAAATTATTGTTTCGATGTCAACAACCGTTTCGACATTAAAAGTCCTCTATAACTATCAGTTCCATTCAACTAAGGAAATTTAGTGTAACGCTTTAAACAATAGATGTCACTGTAATAATTTTGGTTTATTTGAGTAATAAATACTTTCAAAAGTATAAAGGTTTAATCATAAAAATAAAAACCATTCCTGATTTTATTAACCCAATTTATGTACAATGATATTTATTATCGAGGAAAATGTGTGAGTAACACAAGAAAGAATTAATTTTTAACTTTATTACAATCACTAAAAGCCTTCACGTTCGAAAACCGCTTATTTTCCACCGGACTGAATAGTTTCCAATTTAGAGGACGCTATTTATAAAAGCCATTTGCGTTTTTCCTAATATCGGTTTTCCCCGCGTTCGTTCGTTCGTTCGTTATGTGAGTGCACCCTTAAAAGTTTATTTCGCCTTTTTTACTGTCGTACCAGACGTAAAATTTAAAGGTCTCCAAACGGACCAGACGCGCTTCCATCACATATCTCCGACAAACTGTGCGATTTCAAATTTCAAGGAAATTCATTTTACTTATAACTTTAAAGTTTAACTATATATATATATATTTAATTTGATCGTCAACATTTCTTATTATTTTAACTTTTTTCTGAATCACACTGACCTGACCAAACAGTAAATAAACTGCTCAATTTTCTATTTTACTGTACTTTCAACTGATGTCCTCAAATATGGAAAATACAAAATCTAACCTCAAAATGTACGCCATGTGCTTGTGGTCGCACCTCACGTAGGATTTACTCTTAATTGTTTATAAGTAAGTCGCCCTTATTATCTCAATGCGTCCTTAATTATCTTTATAAACTATTCTGTGATCTTTTATTATTATTATTTATTATTGTAATTATAAATGTAAATCTGTATTATATTAATGTAAAAAACATTTTTATGCTCTGAAGATGCACACATGTGTGTGTGCGAAAAGTTAGCTAGGTTCATAACAATATAGAGGACTTAAGTAGTAGATCTCCACGGCGGTTCCCCACAATATCTTGCATACTACCTTGTCGTAGACTTGTTGCTTTAAAAACGGTTAACTTTCGTGCCATTTCAGATGTGAATTGAAGATGGTCATGCGATTAGCCAAGTTCTCCTCGGTCAATTTGTGCGTCACTCAAATGTAGAGGCAGGACAGGAAGTCAAGATATTGCAAATGCCTTTGAACGGTTTCTTGCCCCATTTTAAGTATCTCTGCAATATCTTGCACCTTTAGCATCCGGTCTTGCCCAACGAGTGCCTTGATATCAGTCGAATTATTGATGGCCCGACCGCTGCGGGGTTCATCTTCAAGACTCGTATTTCCAGAATGAAATTTTCGGTGATCCTCTGCAGCTTGATTGCCTTTCTTGAAATAATAACACAAACAAATCTAATGTCAATGAAAAGAAAAAAAAAACGACGAGCAAGCTGTTTTCTTTTAAACACATATTTAGATTGCCCGATTAGGCAACCAGAACCGCATATATTAGGAAAATATTAGCACTATTAACAAAAACCCAATGAATATATGGAAACACCCAATATTTGTGATTATTAAATTTTGTAAACCAAGTGCTCAGACGCTATCCAAGGATGGTGTCATCCTCCGACACAGAGGAGGAATTTAAAATTCCCAATAAAACGGACGAGAGGTCGTCCAAAAAAATAGAGGAACCGATTGCTCGTAAACATCTCCTGTATCGACCACAGAGGTTACACAAAAATAAAACTTATACACTTCTCACAACAACCTAATATATTCACACGAACAATAAACAATATAACAACTACAACAACAATCACAACTTTACAAAACACCCCCGCTAAACAGCCACAATACAGACACTTTTTATTGTAACGCGGCAAAGGAACTAACACGTCTCCAAATGGCACAAATCTGGTTGGATCACAAATTTAACAACAACCGTAAATAATAAAACAAAACTAGGATTTGTTATAAAATCTAAGAGCCGTAAATAATAAAACAAAACTAGGATTTGTTATAAAATCTAAGAGCTTCTTATAGCTGTATTATAAAAAACGTGGAATTGGAAATTACTGACGAGAGAATTAGCAATGCTTCAAATGCAAAAGCATTCGCTCACAGCTTCTGTAAGCGAATAACAGCTAAACGCGCATGATACGTGTAATAACAGCATTACACGAATCATATACATAACTACTGCATTAAAAATTCACGTATATGTTTGAAAGATATCCAGTAGTCGAGAGCCACTTACCGGAACCTATTTATTTATTTTCAACGAAAACAAGCGAGGAGGTTCGCAAGCATCATTTTATCCCTTCATATCCTTTGGTAAAGGTAATCCCCCACGTATTAATAATCCCCTGAATGAATGCATCCAGTTTACTCTTTCCTTGTTTCATATTCCTAGTTTATATCCAAAACCTGTTAAATAGCTACATTCTCATCCAATTCCAATTTTGCTTCGAATTCCCTTGCCGCCACCATTAGGAAAGTTAATGAATAAATACCAATCAACAACTCCCGATATAATCCTTTCTACCTCCAATATATGTCACCTTATTCACACAGTAACTCCCATTCCAGATCTCTGTTCCGAACACCTATCTATCTAATTTGACCTAGATACCCAATTCTAATAAACATATCTTCATCTTGATTCATTTATAACTATCAGGACTACAACATCGAAGAAGTGGCAAAAACCATTTCTAACCATTTTGAAAACATATCAAATATTTATCCGCTTATAACGTCTCAATTCATACGCCGGTGGTGGCGAATTCGGTTACGGCCCCGTACTGACGTGCAGCGACGTTGGTTCGGGTCATTAGTTGGATGGGTGACCGGTACCATTCACCATTGATTGTAGTGTTTTAGAGAGACGGGGAGATCCATTCAAGTAACAAGTTCATTCACACACACACACACACACACACACAAATACACAAATTACACAGCGGAAGTACCACGTGGTTGATAGCCAAACACTACTTCTATTACTATCTCAATTCAATTCTCTTTTAGGTGATTCCAAAAACACTCAAAAAATCCAAAAACGATATTACAAATATCCACTTCCTAAATTCATTCATCCACTAATAAAATTTAAATTAAAGACATTAAATTTAACGACGAACGAGCACTGAAAGGAAAAAATAACAAAATAAACTAATATTCGGATATAAACAAAGATAAATGGATAGAAACTTGCAAACAAATCAATAACATGCAAGGCAAGACATACTTGACAGTAATTAAAAACTGAAAAAATATAAACAATCAGGAAATACCAACAGCATTATAGACACCTCAACAAACGCAATAATAACGGACGATACGTTAATTTCCAAAACTTTAACGGACATTTTCATAAATTTTAACAGTAAATTGCATGACACCGTAAACAACTGGTATAATTCATTTAACCTTCATCCTTCTCCACCTCTGATTGATGATATTATAAGTGAAGAAGATTGCAATAGTGTTGCATTCTGGGAGAAACACCTCCCTAAGTCACGACAATATCCATCGTTCCATCCTCAAAAGTTACCCGAACATATCCACAAATTTATTCTTAAAATCTTAAGTTACTTTTACCACAACCAATACATACCTGATGAATGGAAAGAAGGCGTAATAATATGCATCCCAAAACTTAATAATAATTCCTCCCATGTCACAAGTTATAGACTAATCAACATCGTCCCTGTAATAGACAAACTATTCGAATCCCTTTTAAAAGTAAAAATCTTAAAATCCCATAGCACATGTATTCTTGATTACCAATTTGGCTTCCTTCCAGAAAACTCAACTACACCTCTACTTACTATCCTTGGTTCCTATATCCCAACAAAGTGTGGCATCGAGGTCTGCTTTATAAATGTTTCCCCTTAAATATTCCCAAACATTTTATCATTCTAGTCCATGAATTCTTTACCAGTCGATTTCTGTCAAGTAAAAATCGGACAAGCAATATCCCTACCATTTTCCCTTGAGCAAGGTATCCCACAAGAATCCCCACTCTTCCCGTTACTTTACAACCTATATTCCCACGACATATTTAATTTCAATCCTACATACTTTAATCCTACCACATATCCACTTTGCAGATAGTATTTCCTTAATTGTACATGCCGAAACTCTTTCCTCTGCGAAGACCGCACTTCAAACATTCCTACAATCATTACAAAATTGGTTCTTTAAATGACGTATACAACTAAATCCTAATAAAACCAAACTTTTTCTCCCTTTCCATAAAATTACTCCAACATAATAAAATAAAAATCTACCAGACCGAAATATCTCGATCCCCCACATGTATAATAAAACCAAACTTTTTCTCCCTTTCCATAAAATTACTCCAACATAATAAAATAAAAATCTACCAGACCGAAATATCTCGATCCCCCACATGTAAGTATATCGGGATCCTATTTGACTCAAAACTCAGAACTAGGGTCCGGCATTTTAGGGCATCAACGTACAAAAACCTAGGCATTTAGACAAAGGCCACCGTTAGTATTTATAAATCAATATGCCGGCCCCTATTAGACTATGGTTCAATCGTCTTCACACAATGCCGGCCCTCCACCCTACATCATATCCAAGTAGCCAAAAGATCCGAACCCTTACCAAAATAAGACACCCCAATAATTCTCTCCAAAACCCATCCAACGAACTACTAAACGCATCCCCACTGATAACTCTCATCAACCAACGTACACTAGCAATTAATAAATAAATTTTGTATCCCTCGAAATCCCAATATTCCTCCAAAATATAAATCCCAGATAGTGACGTGCTAACCTCAATTAGCTAGAACAAAATGTATCAACAAAATTTGATACAAGTTGCTGTGAAAAAGATGTTGAATATATTTATCAAATTTTACATGCAATACTAAAAAACCCCTATAATATTTAAGAAACAATGTTGAAAATTTTATAAATCTGTCAATTAAAAAAAAAAATGTAAAATTTAACTGTTTTTTAATCATTAATAGACATTAAATTTTTTTAGTATTTTGTAGGAAGTTACAATTTATCATATTTCGAATTCTATTTGGGCATTTTTAACTTTGTTTCTTTTAAACAGTTTTAAACAATGTATAACAATTTGGGAGCAAACAGAAAGTTGAAAATATATGAAAAAAGTTGTAGGAAATTCTAATGATAATTAATCAAAATAAACAAATATCTAAGAAATTTTGAAGACAAAATCCTTAAAAATGTGATAAAATAAAATACTGATAATTGAAAAAGCTTGATTTTTTCTAGTGTCGAAAACATTGATAAAATTAGGCAAAATATCCTGACAAATTCAAGAAATTTGTAGTTTTATTATAAAATTCCGTTAGGATATATAAAATTTATTATCATATTCAGGAAAATTCTGATTAAATAAATAAGAAGATGTTTTTGTAAAATTGTAAGATAATGGATACCATACCATCAAATGACCTACTTTGGAAATGTTCAAAATTCTTGAAAGTAGACAAGAAATTGCTATGAAAACAATAATTTTTTTGGTGAAAAATTTAGAAGAAAAATTGCGATAACTGCAACACGACAACACAGCAGGTTGACAAAAGCTAATCAGAAGGAAAATAGATGACTTATAAAAATAAAGATGATATTCTCTTTTTAAAACAACAAAGTTAAATAATTTTAGCAATCTGAAAAATATTTTTGGCAGTTTTCGTAAAAAGGAAAACTTGGAAAATTTGTGAATATCAAGTAGAAGTTTGTAGAAAATTTTAAGAGAATTAATAAAATTAAATACTATATTTAGGAAAACTTTGCTAAAATAAAATATTAATAAACATAAAAGTTAAATCAATAGGAAAATAATAATTTGTTAAAATATATTGAAAAATTGCAGAAAACTTCTAGAAACAAAAGATAAAATTTTGAAAATTTCTAAAAATTTGGAAAAGAAATTATTGAAAATTCTGATAGTATACAATAAAATACAATTGAAAATTTGGAAAACACATTGCTGGAAAATTCTGATTAAATTTGATAATAAATGTTAAAAACTTGAAATTAAAAAAAAATATTTTGTCAAGTGAAGAAAGTAAATTCCAACTTTTATTTTATTCAATTTTCAATTGATTATCGGAGACAAAGAGTTTAATTTTTACTTGCTAGATTAAGTTACAAACAGATGTTAATATGTAAGCTTTAAAGCGAAACTATTTTTTTTAAAGAAAATTAAAATCTGATTAAAAATATAAAGAAAAAAAATAATTTTTAAGATAAATTACTTAAAGTCAATTTAATTTTTTTCAATGTACTCTTGGCATTATTCTCAAGTTCAGAAGGAAATCGTGAACAAACAATTTTTAAATTGACAATTAATTCAACACTGACTGGATCATTTCAAAGTTACTGTTATTAAGTGCAAAAAGGTAAAAAATAACAAACTATTAGCTAGATTTCATTCAAATTTCAATAATCGATTTCAATGAAATCTTTCAACAAATTATATAAATTAATACTACCGTTGCTGCATTCTTGATGGAACATAATTACAGGGGTGGATTTATAAATTTTCGCTTACGTATTCTTCTTACAAGTTGTTCATTATATCCATTGTTTAAAGCAATCTGTATTATGGTTGCCAATTCTACGTCAAAATTTTCTTTTGTAAGTGGTATATTTATAAGTCTATGTATGTAAGAATTTGAATCTGCCAGAATGATGGTGTCTGTAGTAGTTGGCTTCCTGTATATTTTGAATGTTATTTTTTGATTTATTGCAATTATTGTCAAAAAATTAAGAAATAACGTACAAAAACTACTATATAATGGCATCAATATCAATGAAGATCAACCCATACAACCTACGAGTCAAAAGATCGGCAGAAACCTGAAACGACACAATATAAAGGCAATACAAGTTAATAGTAATAATTTAGGCAAATCTATAATCAATATTAAAATTGTTTTACGGGATAAACTAAAAAATAGCAGGGTTTACTAATTAGAATGCCAAGACTGCGATGCCATTTATATAGGGCAGACGGGAAGAAATTTTCAAATTAGATGAAATGAGCACGAAAGAGATATAAAACCACAGAAAACTAAATTCAGCATGGCGGATCATGGGACGAAAAACAAACATGTTATTGGCGGCATTAAACCAGTGCATAGTTGCCCAAAGGGATTAAGACTTAATATTTTAAAAGGTTTAGAGATTGAGCGGGCAATTAAGGTATCTCGAAAACTATAAGAGGTAGAAAAACAATGGATAAAGAAGTGTAGTTTTATTTGAAAAAATAAATTGACACTATTTACTTTTTTCAAAATACCTAGTTACACTTGACTTTTTTTGAAAACTTTATAAGTGGAATTTTATTTATCCCTTATAACTACACTTCTTCCCCCTTTTAACCAGTTTTTATCTATTTTAACTTTCGTGGTCCCCATAGCGAACATCTAAAAAAACATCCTGTATATTTGGTTGCTATATAACTAGGTTATTTCTGCAATATTAAGAACACCAGTGTTGAAGGATGGCCTAGATATTGAAGGAAAAATAAAACACGTCTTGCTCGTTTCAAGGCTAAACAGGAACTATATAATATGTTAGGTTATACAAAAGTAGTACAGGGATGCTTCCGCCTAGAGAACGCAAGCTTAGGGCGCGAAATACGAAATTACATTTTCACACTCCTCCTTAATTTCGTATTTTTAAGCCTAAACTAAAAACTAGTTTTTTATGCTTTGGTGAAGCCAAAGCCTTCGTTAATATATCCGCGATCATTTCTTCCGTAGGCATGTATTTTAAAGAAATGTCACCGCTTGCACTTTACTGCGTTTTGACCATTTGTTAGGTCTACTGCACTCCACGCACTGTTATCTTGAAAACTTTGCAACTCACTTTCCATCGCAGCTTTCCATTGGGCACTGTGCGGGCCTTCTAGCGCTTCCTCGACTGTAGTAGGGTCTTCGACGTCTCTCACTGAATTTGTAGACTCTTCTATGGCAAGATATGTTACGTAGTCATCATATGTTTTCGGTTTCCTTGCTCTCTCTGATTTTCTTATGGGTCCTTCGGGAAGTTCCATCGAATCAGCTGGAATATATTCTTCATCTGACGTATCGGTGACCTGAGACGTTGACGTAGCATCTAAAAAAGTATCATTTTCATTATTTTCAATGTCATGATTGGTTTCTTGTTCGAAAAAATATTCTTGAACATTTTTAGAACTTGGTTTTTCCATTATTTTTACGTCCCTACTGACTATTACATCATTTGTTTCAGGGTTATGCAGTCTATACCCTTTTGCCACTTCTGAAAAACCAACCAATTTAAGTTGAATGGATTTCTTGTCCCATTTTCTTCTTTTTTCTTTTGGTATATGGGTCATAGCTACGCTTCCAAATGTTCTTACGTGTTTTAAATTTGGTTTTCGTCCGTAAAACATTTCATAAGGTGTCTTTGGTAGATTTGTGACTGCAGACCTATTTCGCAAATAACAAGCTGTGTTGACAGCTTCAGCCCAAAAACTTTTTTCCATTTCCGCTTCGAATAACAAACACCTGGCCTTCTCCACTAACGATCTATTTAATCGTTCTGAACGTCCATTTTGCTCTGGAGTATACGAGGTAGATCTTTGATGCAAAATACCTTCTTTTTTCAGATAACTTTCAAACTTGGAGTTTATATACTCTTTGCCGTTGTCTGACCTTATAGATTTGATGGATTTTTCTGTTTGTTTTTCAACAAAATTCTTAAATTCTACAAACTTGTTGAACGCTTCGTCCTTGTGTTTTAAAAAATACACAAATGAGATTTTGCTGAAGTCGTCCTGGAACTCTATGTAGTATCTTGAGCCACCAATTGAAGGTGTTTCCATTGGCCCTGCCAAATCGGTGTGTATAAGTTCTAAAATTTCTGTCGCTCTGCTTTGCGACCTGCCAAATTTCATACGACACTGTTTTCCTTCACAGCATACCTTGCAGTTTGTCAAATTAATGTTTGCTGTACCCTTGTAGTTGATGCCATCCACCAGTGAATTTTTCATTAATTCTAAGGCACTAGAATTTATATGGCCTAGTCTTCGATGCCATAACTCTGCATCACACGACGACGTTGTTTGGCTAGCAACGAAACATTTTTCGGATTTCACTAATTTGTAAACACCATCTTTTAAACATGCTTTGGCAATACATGTTCCTTTTCCATTGTAAATAAAGCAATTCAGTCCTTCGAACACAACTTTATTTCCTTTGCTTACTAGTTTGCTGACTGATAGAAAATTCGTTGTCAATCCTGGAACGTACTGTACATCTTTAACTTCCACTTCATAGTTACCATTAACTTGAGTTACGATTTTGACATCACCACCACATTCCACATGTAATTGTTCGTTGTTAGCTGCGGTAATATTATTCACAGTTGGTTTTCTTTTCTTTTCGAGCCAGTTATCATTGCATGTTAGATGTATGCTGGCCCCCGAGTCCACATACCACTCGCCTTTGTTGAAAACACCACTGGAAAACACTGCACTAAATGCATTTCCTTTTCCCACACTCTGACTGTTTTTTAAATTGCACTTTGAAGCAAAATGTCCCGGTTTTTTACATATAAAGCATTTGAGTTGTTTTTTTGATTTGGCGCCATCTTGAGGCTTTGCCTGACTATAACGCCCCTTCTGCCGACAATTGGTACTAAAAAATGCTCCACTGGCGCCATTTTCCGGTAGATTTTCCAACTGCATGTCGAGGAGCTTTGTCTTCACAAGATCTGTAGATATTTGTGTGTTGGAATGTTCTAAAGCCATTAACATTGGCTCGAAACGTTTCGGCAACCCCGCCAGCAACATAGAACCTGCCAACTCATCGTCGATATTTAGGCCAATTTTTTGTAGCTTTTGTAACTTCTCCATCATTGTGTTGACGTAGACCTCCATTTTGTCAAAATGCTCAAGTTTCATGCTCATGACTGTTCGCAACAGCCCCAACTTTCTAGTAGATCCTTCACTGTCGAATGCCTTTTTCAGGTTTTCCCAAACCTCCTTCGCTGTAGACGCATTCTTTACGTGCACATATACACTCGGATCTATGGTTAAGACAAGCTTTGTCTTGGCTTTTCTTAATTTTTCTGGGTTTATTTTGGTGCCCTCTATGCACCCTGTCAAATCTTCGTGTTCGAGAAAATTCTTGACGGCAAACGCCCAGTCTTCGTAATTTTCTCTGCCAACTAAACGGGGCAAGTTTGACAAATAATTAATTGCCATTTTTGTGTTTTCTGTTACAGCCTTTGCCACGTGGTACCGCTATCACTTTTCACAATTTCGCCGGAAAACACTTTCACAATCGCGAAAATACACCTCGCGCACTACTGAACAGTCTATTCACTTCAATTCTAGGGTACTGGGCCCATAACCTGTTGAAGGATGGCCTAGATATTGAAGGAAAAATAAAACACGTCTTGCTCGTTTCAAGGCTAAACAGGAACTATATAATATGTTAGGTTATACAAAAGTAGTACAGGGATGCTTCCGCCTAGAGGGCGCAAGCTTAGGGCGCGAAATACGAAATTACATTTTCACAACCAGATATACACATTTTGTATGTTTATTTGCGTAAACAAAGAATATTATTATTTATAAAAACATGTAAATTAATAAAACTGTATTTCTACGCGAGATTAATCAATGCGGAAAGGAAAAAATCTCGAAAATATTCAAATGAGCCGGCAAATCTACAAAACAAGCCGGGAATATTAACTACGTCCGTAGCCTGTTGAAATAAAATTTATACAATTCCGAGATTCGTAGTGATTTTTTTTTATTATCGCCGACACGGAGGCGAACTTACGTTGGCGTGTTTTTATTAAAATGGGGAATTAATAAATTTAGGCGCCGCTTTAAATTCGAGAAAGCGCAGAAATGGAGTTAATATTTTAGATACGTGCGCGGAATCTAAAATGGTGAGGCAAAAAATGTAATTCAGTATTTTATTTGCGGATTAATCTTTAAGATCAAGAGAAAGAGAGATAAAAAAAGGTGAGGGCGTTGCGGAAGTTTGCCTCTAGAGGGTGGTTGGATTATAATTTATGTCAGGAATAAGGAGTCAGCATAAAGTCGTTAATGTAATTGTGATGATTGCGAGGAAGGCGGTGTATCATGATTGGTATTAAAGTTTATTTATGTGTTTAGGTAGAAAAGTGAAGATTTTGTAATATAGGGTGTTCTAAAAGAAAGTTTATATTTAGTAGAATAATTAAATAAAAAGTAAAGTAATGTATCGAAAATGTGTTTGGTAATTTATTTCTTAAAAATAATAAACCTTGACGATCACGCCATTCATAAATAGGTAGAGGCAGATTAAGTGGTGACTACCATTTTGTAATGTATATTTTCTTTTAAATGCTCCAGAGAAGTTGGTCTTTAGAAACATTATACTGTTTTCTGGTTATATCCAGGGAAGTTTTGCCATTGAGACACTAAGAACTTTTATATCATCTCTACATACCACTTCAAATTGAAATATATAGATTACGGTTTTATGAAGTGGTTTAAAGCGAATAAAATATTTTTTAGGGGGGTCCTGGAAGGGATTTTCGGGTTAGGGAAAGGTAATTGAAAGCTAGATTTGATTGACTTCGGACTTCGAACTGAATGGCATCATTCAGTCACGACCAATTTTTAGTAATGTTGCATATACAGGGTGTTTCTGTGACTCGGGGAATAAAGTAAACCAAATATACTAGATTAAAAATTATGATAATTCGTAAAAAAATTATTATAAAAGTCTTTAAATGACCAAGATACAGGTTCAAAGTTAAGAAATTTTAACACTTTTTTCTAAATATTTTCAATACCGTTCGTGGTAGAGTACTGCAATTTGATACAGCCTAAACTAACATCAAGTAAATTCCTTAGGCAATTTGTAACTTTGATCGTAAAAAAAATTATAAATTTAAACTAAAAGTTTTTGTTTAAACAACAAAGGCAAGTCAATTCAAGCTCAACTCGTATTTCAATTATCATCGCCGACTTAGATTTTTCCGAGGATTTTTGGTTTTTTGTGTGTTACGATTGAAATCAGAGACTAACAATTTTGCTTTTAACTCAGAAACAACCACGGTTATTAAGATTTTCAAACAGCGGTAAAAGTTTCTAAAATATATTCCTAAATAGAATATAGCTACATTTTTCTTATATAAATGTTTATTAGTCAACGGATTTTTACTTTCCCTATATAGTATATATAGTTATCGTGATTTTTTTTTCAAAATTAATTTTTTTTGCGGAAATATCCGTTTTGAGGTCCCCTGAAATCAGTCCATTGCACTGATTTCTGGAAAAAATTATGTCTGTGTGTGTGTCTGTCTGTCTGTCGGTGGGTGCTGGGTCCCAAAAACGAATTTTTCGAGTAAAATATAATATTATTATTATATTATATTAATATACATCACCATTTTTTTTATAGGGTCAGGTATTTAAAAATATTTCTCCTGCAAAAATTTTCGCAGCCTAACACGTTTAACACTCCCCCACAATTAGCGCATTACCTGCGAGATGAGAGACATGTGCCTACACCCCCATCACCATGGCAACGCATCGTTGGGGGATGGATATGCAAAGGGTTGTTTGAAAGTGTTTCTCGGCCGTTTCGCGTTATTCCGCGATTATTGTCGGCCTATGCAAAGTGAACCATTTCGATCGACGTTTCGATTTATTAGGGGGTGCTCCGGATGCAGAATGATACAGGATTTCTCGTCCGTCCGTATATCCATTTAGGCTAGATTTGTAGGTTATGAATAGGCCGGAGTGTACGACGAACGTTCTCTACCCACACTCCCCCTTCCTCCCTTGTCTGGTTACGACCGCTGCCAATTTCTGGGGAGCTTAAGGTATGTACACACCTGGGTTTGGGGTTTGAGGGTTTCGGGGGGAATACGGGTACGGTACACAATCCGTTCCGTCGCGACTACTTCATCCAATTAAGTGTTGGAGAGAAAGGGCACTTGAAGCCACCGTTGTGTGGTGTTGTTGTCGAGAAGGGGACGTTTTTTTTGAGTGTTTATGTTTACTTTTATATGCAAGCAGGCAAGCAATGCTATGAATTTATATGCACGCCACAAATTTATATTTTCATCCCATACTTGAAAACTTTCGAAACTTGTGCGAACGAGATTTTATCGAATCATCGCTCGAAACGTTCGAATTCCAGAGCATTAAATACTTCTCAGGTGTTCACAACTTTCCTTCAATACTTTCTTTTTAAACATAAATTACCTAATCATCAATAAGAAGAGTTATATATAAAAGAAGGAAGAACAAACTTATCACCCCTTTAATAACACAAATCTGTACAACATCTATTTTTTTAAATATTGCACCTATTTTTCTCAAATAGGTCGAAACCAATGCGTAGATGATATTTTAAATGATTAAATTTAAAACCTCCACAATTACCTAGTTTAATAGTTGCAGATGAAAGTAACATTAAATAAAAAGTTATTAATAAACTTTTAAATAAATAAGTAAATAGGGATTTTTAATATCTTAACGCTTTAGTTTATCAGTTGAGATATGATCCACAATTACTTAATTTATAAATTTATTTAATATTTGAGAAATATAAAACTTCTTAACATTTCTAATTATTTTTGTGTCGATTACTTTGTATATTTTTCATCATTGATTATATAATTATCGTATATAGTATACAAATAAAATGTATTCAAATAAACTTTCTATTATTATAAAAATATAAATGCTCGCCGTTAAAGAAATATTTTCTTTTATATATATACATCTATCAAATATGGTTTTTCATTTTCCCCGTTTCAGTTCATTTGAATTTGAATATATGTCCGTTTGTGTGTATACTATTATGAGAAAAAATGATGAATTGCTCCATTTGATTGCCTTTTATTTGCACGTAATCAATATTTATGAAATATTCTATGATGTCTGTAAATATCTTGTGGTAATTACTTAGAAATGATGGATTAGTCCCTGTTCTCTATTCACTTAGTCATTTTAAAAGAAAGAAAACTAGGACACTTTTAAAAGAAAATGTATAATGTGTATATGTATTGAAATTTTGAAAACCAATTAAAGAGTAATTTATCTTTGAAGTTTCAATAAAACAATTGGTACATCAAATACTAAAATTTATTTGAGCAACGCCAAATTCAAATTGAAAAAAGAAAAGTGCTATTAGAGTTTGGAGATGTTATAAAAAATAAAAATAAAAGCTTTAAGAAGGAGCTTTAATTTTTTTAAATCAATCAAAAACTAATTAATGTTTAATTTTCTATTAAAACAATATCACAAGCTTGTTAATCTTGCGTAAGACTGTTTTACCTTTTTTAATTTTTATATATTGGATTGATGAGGCGGTTACTTGTCGAAACTCAATTGTAAGAAATACTGATACTGTATAAGGTTTCTGAATGTTTTTAATATTGTACTATAACGATGTTTAACCACACAGTGGCTTCATCACGTAGATTAAAATATATATAAAAAATATTCAGAAACATTATACTGTGTCAGTATTTCAGTGTTTTAAATTTTTAACGCCTCATTTTTTCTTTTTTCAATTTGAATTACGCGTTACGCAATATTTTTTTGCATAAAATATACTTTTTTTAATACAATATTAAAGATAAATTAGTTTTTGACTGATTTAAAAAAATTGAAACTAATTTCTGCTGTAATTAATTGATCCTTTACAATGTTGTTGATGTTGAAGGCTTCTACTCCGTTATACATGTTGAATAGAAATGAAACACACTAATAACCTTTTTTGTTTGATCCTTTACAATTTTTCAAATCTGTGAAAGCACTTTTTCGATTTAATTTTGAATGTTGCGTTCTATAATTTTATTTCAGAATTAAATATATATTGTTTTAATAAATTAACTTTTGATTGATTGTGTCAATTTGAAGCTAATTCCTGCTGTAATTTAATTATACCTGAAAAACGTGTTTCAAAACAAAAATTGCATTTGTCGAAAAGCTTGCATAAAAAGTTATAAAGTGATAGAAAGGAAGACTCATGTTGAGAAGTCTTGGAATTTGTAATATCTTAATAAGCAAAATGAAGGTACCGAACGCTATGCTGTAAAACGAAGACGTCCAAAAATCGAAATAATTTCGCCAAGAAATTAGATATTTGTTCAATTCTAAAAATGGGAAAGTTTCCGTCCGTAAAAACATCTTTTGGATTAGTGATGAGATGGGCTCGAAACAGAAGGCGGGAGTAGAGAGAGCATGTGTACAGAATGGATAAAACCAGACTATTAAAAAATTGCCAGAACGGTGTTACAGAGATCAGGAAAACCAACAACAAGTCGGCATGAGAGCTGGAGCTCAGCGTCCCAACTGCAGCTATAAATGCTGAAGAAAGAACAGGATATAATTCTAGTTAAAGAGGAAGAAGATTTCATTTTGGCTTTCGTATTGCATAATTTTATTTCTGCATTTAATAAATTAATTGTTTTAATGAAATGTCAAAGATCTATAAGAGCACTTTTTTATCTACAATTTGAATTTCGTGTCTTGTCTTTTTATTTCTGTATTAAATATAATAATTATTGTAATAAAATACTAAAGAAATATTGATTTAAAAAAGCTAATTCCTTCTGTAATTATTTCAAATCTTTGAAAGCTTTTCTTCAATTTCATTTCAAACTTCGGTTTGCACAATTTGACTTCTGCAGTAGTTATACCAATTGTTTTAATTGATTGATTTTGTACAATTTTTTACACCTCTGTTTTCAATTTTGTTTTAAATTTCGGTTTGCGCAATTTTATTTCTGCGTATATACATACCATTTTAATGATATATTAAAGATAAACTACTTTTCGATTGATTCTGAAAACTTAAAGCTAATTCCTGCTGTGGTTAATTAATTGTTTACAATTTTTCAAAATTTCGAAAGCAATTTTCCAATTTCATTTTAAATTTCAATTTACGTAATTTTTCTCTACATTAAATATACCCATCATTTTAATGAAATAACAAACATAAATTAGATTTTTAATTGAATTTGAAAATTTAAAGCTAAATCCTGATAGGATTATTTGTTTACAAATTTTAAAAAAATCTGTAAATTATCGTCTTTTTTTATATAAATATTATTGTCAAGCTGGACGATATAAGTTATTCGCAATTAGTAAAATCCTAGGCACTTAAGCGTAATTTTTCCAAATCTCCATTCGCGACCGTGGATTTATAGCGAGCGCGTATTTTTTTTAGCCACCGGATTAACTTTAAACCCGGACAAATCCCCGGCCTTTGCTTGATTGCGACGCGTTCAAATTTGCAACCATTCTAATTCAATTAATCGAAAGATAACGCGTGCCACCGAAAACCGGAATTGGATTATAACAAACACTTTCGTTGCGGCAATTACGTTACTGCTTCGTTCGTTCGTGAAACTATATTCACACATCCGCTCTTGTATGATTAGCCTGGCAAATTAGTCGACCGCAGAAGTAATTTCCGATATAGGGGATTCAACATATTTTGTTATGATTAAAAACACCAATTTTTATGATTTTATTTATATTTTTATTCCCAGAAGAGATCGCCGCAGTGATACGTTAAATATTCTGGCAACGTTTCAGCTCACACATAAACCGATCCAAATAAAGATTAATGCCATTGTATTAGCCCCCCTTTCCCCATTCCTGTATGTATATTCGCGTGTGCTAACTTAGATACCGAAGCCCATTTATTACCTCAAGTGACACGGAGAAAAATGACCGAAAGTGCGGAGCCTCATCTTTTATAAATTTTGATTTGCGCTAATGAAGGTCCATTTTCAATTTAACGTCAGGAGGTTTTAATGGAAGGCGTCGAAATTTATGGCAATAAAAAAATACTCACATACACACACACGCGCTTAAAGGGCCGCAGATTTTTTCCCTGCCGTTCGTGTCCCGAAAGATAAATTGATGTTGAATTAAGTCTCCAGGGCACCGAAAACATGACAAGTGTATCCCTTCTGCAGAATATGTTTTCACGCAAGAATATGTTCCCGGTTGAGTGATGGATTGGCATTTATTGATTGGTCGACGAAATTTATTTTTTTACACATTTTCATATTTTTGGATTTCCGATTGAAAATGTGTCAGTTGTAGTTTACGAAAATTACATGGGGAATCAAAACTTTGGCAAGGATTCACTCTTGGTCTTTATAATCAAAAGTTTGAAGTTTATAATTCATCAAAATCTATAAAATATAAATAAATATGAATATGGTATCCTTATTATTTACTTATTTAGGAGTGAATCCGCTTACTTGATCGAATTAAAATTAAATAATATCAATTATTATAAATAACAATATACAGAATAATGGAATTTCACCAAGTAAAAACATTCTTAATCCATTATCAAAAGTAGTAATTGTTATTATTCTTATGAATACAAAACTTTAGAAATTATATATTATATAACTTTATACTTGTATAATTTGTAAAACTATTCGGAAGATACGACCAACGTTAAACTGTTCAAATGTTAATACTGAATGGTGAGAATGTGTATGAATTACTACACAGAGCACGTTTTCGATCCAGAAAACATCCGCCACTTTAAACAGCTCGGCAACACGAACACATAATCAAATTGAAAGGCGTTAAATTAATAAACGGCAGCACAGACAATCCACGAAATTATCCACACATTCGAAGAGTTACTGTTTGAGTAGGGTTCGAATATTACGATTCGCTTAACAGCTTCTCGTCTCCTCCCCCTATGCGAAAGGAGGGATTTCGATTAAATCGCCCAGAATTGGAAATATGCGAGCGGTAAATTATGATATAGTACGTTTCAATGGAAAGTTTATATTTCTAAAATATTTTATTAGGCCACAGGGATCGATGGTGATTGATTACATGGTCAACATGAGCCTTTCAAGGAAAGAAATGAAAATAATGAAAGTGGAAGAAGTAAATAGATCAGATAATTTACCACTGAAAGTAAAGATACACATGAGCAAAGATAAGGAAGCGGAGTAAGAACAGGTGTATGAGAAATTGGAGAGCGTTGTAAATGATATTAGGGATATAAAGAACAACTTATAAAAGGTTCATTGAGATGAAATTGAATTAGTGAAAGAGTTAGAGTATATTATAGTGAGATACGGAATAAAAGTGACATGAAAGGGAAACATGGGAAAATGTGTACTTGGTTTGATGAAGAATGCCGATATACAAAGAGAGAAGTGAAAATGGCAATGAAGGAATGTATGTGAACCATATAGCAGCAGCTATAAATACGTATAATAGTATGTGTGGTAAGAAAAACGAGTAAAGAATTAAGAATATGTAGAAGTGAAGCAGATATGTGAGAAAAGAAAGGAACTCTAGAAGAAAAGATAAAACAATGTAGAGTAAACAGGAGATGAAGGACAATACTTTTAGTCAAGTAAAAGAAGAAACATGCAGCGTACATCGAGGCAATCAAAGCTCAAACTCAGACATGTGGAAGGATATACGAAATACGAAAGAGAGAAATGAAACGATTTAGGGAGCTGCTAAACTAGTTGTGGAAAAAGGAAACTAAAATACTGGTTTAGATAATACTAATGTAAACTAAAGTGAGTACAAGGTTTCCATGATCATGGTGAAAACCGACTAAAGAAGGACGTGATTTGTTATCAGAAACTCAAGAGGAATAGGAACAAGAGATCAGATCTTTAATCTGGCAAGGATTGCAGAGATAGTGATGGAAGAGAAAGAATTTGTTTTCGCACTTAGAAGCAACCTATGGCCAGTGCCTATGAAGATTTCTCTAGAATGTATATAAAGGAAAAATGTTATTTATGTAATAGTATATTTAATAAGAAGAGTTTATGAAGAAGCTGAGGTTATTGCAAAAGATAGAATTAATGACCTGGATGTTTTTGAGACAGGATTGTCAGATAAGCTCTTTGCTATTTGATTTATATATTAAAGTTAGTGCATTTTAGTGAGTAAATATAACGGCTTGGTTTAAATAGAAAAAGAAGGAAGTGGAAATTCGTGAAAGGGAGGGATGTATTGAATGAAGTAGATATAATAACATGTTTAAGTGAGAGGTTGCCAAGATGCTTAAATAATAGTCAGCTCAATATAAAGAAAAAGGTCACTTCAGCAAGAGCTAGATTTGGCTCAGGAGAGAGAGAAGGAAGATTAGTTGGATGGGAGAAGGTTATGGATAATGTGTATTATGTGTGAGTGGCAATGATGCTTGAAGCCATTTGGCAGATGAGTGTGAAAAAGCATGTGAGAAGTGGGAAGAAAGAAGGTGACTAATCGAATAAGGGAAGATTTTTCCAGTGTACACTTTGATAAAATTGAGGTGGAAAAAAGAAGAAAGAAGCCAAATATTGTATTATTTTATGTCAATAAAAGCTTTTTGTATCCTAAGAGTGAAAGATACCAGTGAGAGTAGTAACTATTAATATAATTTGATAAATTTAGTTTATTTATTTAGATGCGGTTTATATAAAAATATATACTTTCACTTAGTATCATACTGTTGTGATGCGGTTTCATTGTGCTAAAACTAATTTGAAAGCTTTTTGAAATATTGTATTATAAGCAAAATCGTATTATATTTATCAAAAATATGAATATTAATTTTCAATTTTCTTTATTTTCAGGTAAATCAATTCTACACGAATACGCATTTATAATTGTAAGTACAAACAGAAATTAAGTAGTTAATCTATTGGTTAAGCAAAAAGCCATTAAGGCAGTATTTTTTCTCTAAACTTTGCATCAATTTCTTTAATCCAGCAAACACCCCACCAACAATTAGAACAATGTTAATATTAAATCAACTGAAGACAGTCAGTTAGTGTCACCTTAACGGCGTTCCTTCCTATTTATTGTCTTCTATCTTCAACTCCGCCGTGCTGACGAGACCAGGTTCGTAGATGTTATTAAACCTCTAAAAAATTCATCATAATTTGAATAAATTAATATTTAATTATGCAAACATTCTTGCCAATATCGTACTGGTCTCCTTAATCGTACCTCAATTAAATCTCGCTAAATGTTGAGTGCAGGCTATATCTACTAGTGATAAGTATAAGCTGACACATAAATATTTCAACATAACCTAAAATAGTATTTGAAAAGCAACGTTTAGTTTAAACGAGTTTATAAAACCAGGTAAGGACAATTTAAAATTTAAATTACGTTGTGCTCATGCTAACTTTTATAAAAAGAGTTTATCGTACTTATTGTTATATTTATAGAAATATGCATTTCATATGTACATGAAAACATTCTGAAGACTAGTTAACATTCACTTTGATGGCAAGTGTAGCAATATTATAAAGTAGCCAGCGAACTGCTCAAATCATACTGCTGGTTAGTTTACGTACCAGTACAATTTAAGAAATTGATCAATAGATATTTTGCTGCAGACGAGTTAAAATACCTAAGCCCACAAAAAAAGGGCATCTTGAAATAAAAATTAAACACCCTTTGTCATCGTTGAAGAAAACGGTTCTGCCACTGTGACATATGTTCATGTTTGGCATAAGAATTAGAGATGTAAGGCGGTTAGCATTTTATATTGTAAAGAAATCTACCACAATAATTTAATAAGAGTGTAAGGTGGACAGGAGTGTTTTTATTCGTTTATTAAAAAATCTGATCTGTGTGTACTTCAATAGCTCAAGCAAGAGGTTTTAACAAACAAGCAGTTGGTCTATTTGAAGAAAACGTAAGATTACATAATATTGATAGTAACAGAATATTCAATATAGATGAATCAGGATTTACTACAGTCAAAAAAAAAGTAGTAAAATAATTGCATAAAGGGGAAAAAAAGAATAAGTGGAGTAATGAGTGGTGGGAGATGTTTGAATACACCAGGTTTATTACTGCCTTCAAAGGTTTACTCTTAGGCAGAGAAGTTTTCCTTTCTTTCCTTTTTTGTAAGTGGCTTCAACATTTTATTGACTACGTAAAACCAACATTGAAAAAATGATATTTTATTACTCGATGGTCAAACATTACATTGTACAAATTTAAATTCTTTGCAAATAGCAGTAGCGATTGGAATCATGTTGTTACAATTACCAGGCCACATAACAAAAGATTGCAACCACCGGATGTAAGTCTTTTGGTCCTATGCAAATTTTTAATAACCAGGTTTTAGATGATTGGATGATTAGCAATGCAGGGCAATGCATCCGAGTGTATGATGCAGCTCCTTTAATATCTAGAGTATATTGTAAGTCTACCACGGTGACTATTGCTACCAGTTCCTTTAAAGCCACTGGTTGCTGGTTTAATTTTCTATGATGCAGATTTTGAAGCTAGTCGTGTTAAACCAACTCACAAACTCCATCCGAAAAAGATAATTGCAATGAATCTACAATATTGAATGCAGAATATAACAATTTCGCTGATCAGGAATGATGAATCTGTTTTAAGAAAAGACCAGTAAAAACTATCTGGCCAGTAAAGACTATCTGGTAAGGTTAAAGCTGTGTTGGTAGAAGAAAAGAAATAAAAGAAGAAATTTTGAAAGTAAAAACTATTCTAAAAGTGGATAATCGTTATGCGTTACTAAATACGTCTTTAAACAGTGCATCAGCAAATATTTTGGTATCGTACAATAAATAGGTCTGATTCTACAGTTTGTGTTAGCTAGATTTTCGGACAAATTTATCAAAATTTCATATTTCGGATGTTATATTATGTTATGCCCAGAACCTTCCGAAATTATTTTGACCTGAGAGTTATTTTGACTTATTTGAGTCCCTCAATGTCTAGACTTTTTCCGTTGTCTACGATAGTTTGAGGTTAATGTGTATCAGTTCATCAGGCCTTAAAATTTTCGATGACAGGTAGTTTCCTCTTTGTAATTCTGTATTCCAGTAGGGCACGTGCTCATAGCCCCTGGAATACCCTCACATGCTAGCCGTTGAACCTTGCTTTGCTTGAGTTGTAATCTCCGTTGTTTTTGTTCACCAGACCACGGAACCATAGATGATTATTAGTTTTATCACCGATATGAGAAGCCAATACATCATCTTGTAGTGTAAACCCCAACTTCTGTTTAATAGTCTGCGGCAGAACCATAATACCCTTACTACTTTTTCGGTGGTGTTGTCTAAATGGCTTATCCAGTTAAGCCTCTGGTCAAATATCATGATGACGATATCATCAGCATAGCCTTGTATGCCGTCATTTGATAACACTGGCATTACTTCATCAACAACTAGTGACCAATGTACAGTGTGATCCTGTGACCTTTGAGCATAACTGGATCCTTGTGAATATGGTATCGATTCCTCTTGGCCTAGTGGCCGTGTCTATGGATTCGTAGGAGGTGTTCTCAAATGCCCATTCGAAGTCCAAGAATGCACATAGAGCCACTTCTTTTTTTACGATATTCTTCTCTATCACACCTAGTGTGTGAAGGGTATTTGTAGTTGATTTGCCTGCTTGATAGGCAAATTGGTGTTTGTAAAGAGGAAAGCACTTCTGTGAATGATTTTCTCCATCGATTTTAGGAGAAAGGAGGTAAAGGTATGGGACGATATGACTTGTCAGTTTGGCCTTTGCTAGCCTTTGGTATAAACACCACCTCCACTTCCCTCCATTGCTTCCATTGCTTGGGGGTATGCCCAAGAGAGTAGCTAGCTCTGAATATTTGGATGAGGCGCAGTAGTAAATCCTTCCCTCCCTTTTGCATACTGCATCCCATCTGCATTTGAACAGCTTAAAGCCATTGATCGCTCATTATGTTTGGAGTGAATATTCTTTTTGCCAGTTTTTTGCATTCTCTGGTAAGGAGTACCTCTACCTCAAAGCCGACGGCAGATGGGTCTTCACTGTTAATTTCGTAGGATTCAAGAAAGTGGGCTTCTAATAGTAATCTTAGACTTTCTTCTAGGTTTAAAGTGTATTCGCTGTTGGACTTGTTTAATAGTCCAATACTATTCATATGATCTCTAACAAGTAATGTTTGGAGGCCCTGAGAGGTAGATCATCTACCGCCTCGCAGAAAGTCCTCTATGTTTTCTAATTTATTATACTCTTTGAGGGCCTTTCTATACTTTTCCCACTCCTCGGTGGCTTTGGCCCTATTGTAAGTAGGCCTTATTCTGGCTTTTAGGCTAGCGAGTTCGTTGTTTCACAGGGCTCATATTACGGATACTTTGTTAACTATCCCCTAAATATTTTTCTTTTCTACAATGTTTTTCTGAGAAATCATTGTTTATGTAAAATAACTGGAAGGTGGGATAGAGACGACCCTCTTACTCTACATATAACAAGCTAAATCCGTATTTTTTCTTGGAAAATTAATTTTTTCACTGAATATATGGCTAGGAATCACTAGAAGAAAAATAGTTGAACGACATATCTTACACAATAGTTTAAATGCCGAAAGTTAATTTCATCTTTCCAATAAACTACTTTCTGATTTGCTGAGTACTGAGCGCAATTTAATGTACCAGCATGATGGAGCACTAGTCCACTACTGTCGTAAAGTAAAAAGATGGTTTAATGATAAATACCATCAGTAGTGGATTGGTTCTGATAGTCCTTTCGTATAATTGGCTTCAAGTGAAAATAATTTTGATTCTTTTGCATGGGGATTTATCAAAAACAGAGTATATCAAACGCCACCAGAAACTATTGGAGAGTTAGAACCTACAAATTTCAAATGGGATTTAGCAAATTAAGCCTAAAATGTTAGGTAATGTTCAGAGTTCTGCTACATGTGTTGAAGCAAATGGCGGTTACTTTAAACATTTACTGTAGTTATTGTCTTGCTGTAATTTATTTAATTGCTTGTTTCAAGCAGAAGTCTAATAAAAGTTGTTGTTTAAAATATTTGTTGTCATAAAATACAGGGTTGTCAAGTTTGAATTTGAATTTTGAAATTGTTATGCTGAGAAGAAACCATGTGTCTACTTACTTTTCTGCAAAAAAATGTATTACGTATTTCGGTTTGAAGAACAACGCCACGTGAAGCTTACGTGCGAATTTTTGCACACACTGTATAAGTAAAACCACCCAAGTGAATCATCAATCTTATTAACACTTTGAACGACCAGCGTGAATCGGTGGAGTTTTTCCTGAAGTCCAAATCTACGATATGGTGTTTAAGCAACGCGTTACGTTAGAAGAATACAATACTCCTCATAAAGGGCGCAGTGGCAAATATGATGTGTTACAAAGAAAGATAGCTTTCGAGAGCGATGAAATTGTATCTGGTTGAATAAATTAATTTTGGCAAATTGTATTTTTCGTGTGTTAATAAAAGTTTAATTAATAAATTATCAATTTATCTTAAATATAATTGCATTACAAATAATATTATTACAAACTATCACTAAAACCTTTTTTGATCAAACGAAAAAAGTGTCACTCGCTTATGGATGACAGAGCGCCAGTGGAAACATAGCCGTCACCCGTAGTTAGGTGATGCAGCGTTCAACGTTTTAAGTGAATTTTGATTATACAAACCTTTTTATTAATTAGTTTTTCAAATAAAAAATTCTAAAATTATTTGAACAATGGAGTCCAATAGGCAATCAGCGGAGTTTAGTGGCGGATGAAAGCCGGCCAAAAGGTCCAAAGTCATCAAAATTATCCAGCAAAGTTTTGGCCAGTAGTTTTTTGGATGCACATATCATAGTTATCTTGAACATGGCAAAACTATTAATACAGTATATTACTGAATCGATTTGATGATGAAAGTCAAGAATTAACGACTACATTTGGTAAAAAAATATTTTAATCAAGACAACGCTTTAGCTCAATCGGCTTCAATTTATTAGTCGTATCGCTAGCCAAGTGAGCTATTCTCCAGACCTGCGACTACTTTTCTTCTTACCGACTGAAGCGGTATGTCATTGGTAAAAGATTTTACACGAATGAGAAGGTTAAGTTAGAAACAAATATCTATTTTGTTGGTTGTGACACCGAGTATTATAAGACTTTTATACTTTAAATACTTTTCATATTAAAATAATATTTTCCTGTTATCACGCTAAAGACTTTTTAGCCCATGTAGTAATTTGATTTACACATTACCATGCTTCTACGATCTTACAATATAATTTGGTATGGGTTTAGTATCATTCAAGCATTTTCTTCAAATTATATAATACACATATTCGGAGGATTGAATACTGTTAAATACTTTAAAAATAAAGATTTTCGTTCTTTTATTGATGTCTACATGACAGATATCGAGAAAAGCAAGAAAATTTTTATCTTAGAAGTGTTCAACAATATTTAATCATCAAACTTCTTCCGAATATGTGTGTTTCGAACAACACCCCGAGATGCGAGTTGTAAACGCCCAGGCGTGATTTACTCTTTGTTAACCAAGAAATTATCTCGTGAATGACTTCGTGAGTAATTTAAGACTCTTTAAACATAAGTAAAGACATAAAGCCGTCAGTACAAGTAAAGTTTGCGAACTTCATTTATTTGGAGGCAGATGTGTTCGTAGCGAGGAGAGGAAACTAAATTTCCTACGGAACTACATTTTTCGCCGGAGCGTGAAGGAAAATGGGAAATACACAACACCGGCTTAATCAGCGCCGAAATACATACAAGAAATCAATTTTTTATCAACACCATAATTAGATTTTTAATTTTATTCCTTAATTAAATGAAGGCTATAAAATTTCAAGTATTTATTACGTACTAATTAAAATCTAATCATGATAATAATAATAATAAATAATGCTCTCGCTAATAGGTGTTTAAGTTAGATAAATAAAGGGAATTATTTCTAAACGAAATAGATTTGGGGGATCTGATAAGAATTAGGGTCGAACGTGTAAAAACTGCCACCGCCGATGGATCCAACTTGTTGATACGTGACTTGATTCGAATAACCCATCCGTGCACCGTCTCGCCCCGACAGGAAAAATACCCTCTGGATGGCACCATCTGGTTGGATTATAAAGTATCCCCCGTCTCCTCCTCCGACCACCACTTCCTCTTCCTCTTTCTCAGCGGGGGTGTTTATCATCACGACTTCATCAGTATTCACTTTTTCGGTCGTCATCTCCTTCCTTCCATCATCGTCACCTCCCATAACTTCGACACTTTCCGTAACCGAGACTTCCGTGGTCACGCTCTCTGATTCCGGCTCTGTTGTGGTCGACATCGACTCATCCGTCTCCGTTAATTTCTCCGATCTGAGCTGCCTCATCGCCGGATACGGTGGCATTCTGGCACCTTGGAAACTGACTTTCGCGTATCTGTGGTTGTAAACCGGAGACTGTGCGGCCACGAAGGCGACCGATACCAGGAGGAGGAGGAATAGTTTCATCGTTGATCGCGTGCTGAACTTGATTGATGGTGCTGGGGTCGGAGCCGGTGGCTTTTATATCGACTCCCTTATTAATACAGGCAAACAGATATGGTCTTGTGACCCCTGCATGCAGTCATTGACACACCATAAGATGTTATTGTTTTGCGGGTTCAAAGGATTTCGGTGATGTTATATTCTGATCACGCGGCGCGATTAGAAGTCGGAAAGCGAACGGCCTTGCATATTAATTCTGCCCGCTTGCTCACTAATTGAAAGCAGCTATGTTTCCTTTAACTAATGTTTATTGAATTGTAATATTCAAAGCAAATCCCTAGAATAATTTTATATCAATAATATTGTTATCGTAACGTAATTATTTCTCTACAGACTACTTGTTTCCTTAATTTAAACTGTTTTTCGTAATATTCAATTGTTTCTCTTCTTTCTATTTTCCTTAGTTCTTAAAATATGCTCTATTAGTTGTTGTTTTACCTTTTAATCATTTCTAGTTAAGATTATTGAAAATTAAGTGTCCCAAAAAATTTTCTTTAGCTTCCTGCGTAAATCCAGTAAATCTGAGGGCTGCAAAGGGTATTTCAATCGGTTTCGCTCTTGGAAATTTAGCCTCTGTGGAGCGTTTCTCGGAGATATTTTTGGTGTTCGATTAAAGGTTTACATTTGGGCGCTATTACTTTTAAGAAATACATTCCTAAATTATACAGTTTAATAAATAATAAACACATTTTTTGTAGATGGATATTTTCAAATTGGTCCAATAAATATAAATTTTCTTTTGGAATACTTCTTCTTGTTGTCACTTTAACTCTCTCTTAATAGAACAAATTGTAATACTATTTTCAAGCCATTTTATTGTATAAAATAAATGTAAGCAATTATATATTATTATTTTTTCTCTACAGAAATACCTTTAGTGGCAATAAACCGGATTTAATGGATATAGAAAAAAATATATAAGGTATAGTAATTATGCTGTAAATGGTATAGCGTGCAGTCGATTCCGCAATCGACCAAACAGATTGGGTATTTCGGGAAAATTAAAAGCACAGTTCTCTCCACAAATATCATCCCGGAACACTACACCCACAATTTCCCGTTTTATTATCGGCCTCGGAAACAATTTCTACTCGAGTCCCTCAAGCACTAATAGCACGAAAAGCGATCGATTCCACTGGATTACCGAAACCAAATTTATTATCACCAGCCTTATGTAATTTATTGACTAATGTATATATATATATATATATAGAGAGAGAGGCTTATATGCTTAGGTTAAATGAAAGGGCTTTAACCAGAGCCAATAGTAGTAGTAGTGGTAGTAAGCTGCATTTTGAAAATAAAGCCCGTGCACGTGTGCAGCAACGTATATACAGACACTATGTATGCATGATGAGTCAAAGTAGTTTCAGCTCTAATAGTTTAAAGCTCCCCCGAAACATATCCATCCGCTTTGTCACGGAAGAACGGAAAGGGATTCCTCTTTTTCAAACTAAACGACCATTACTAATTAATTGAAAAACACGGATTCCGCGTAGAATCCTATCCGTCCACATGTTGAAGGCGTCCTAATTCAAAGAGCTTAATTCGTTATTTATATTACTGTGTCAAAGAGCGAGTAATTAGAGGCTCGTTGTTATTATCAACTTTTGCATTTCGCTCGTTTAAATTAGATTTTTAATTTAATTACATATCTGTTCATAAATTGCCGCAGGATTTTTTTTTCGTATAAAAATGGCTAATGACTACATTTTTAAAAACCATTAAAATAGTTAAAATTTCAAATAAAAAAATGACGAACATTTGTTAAGAATAAGAACAATTGAAAACTCATTTAAAAGTACTTAAAATTGATAATTTAAAATCATTAAAAATTTTTAAGAAAAGCAAAATAATATGATTATAAATACGATATTTTTAATATTTTTACGAACCTCATATACAAGTGTCTCTCAACATTCCACGTCATTGAATTATCCTTATTTATAATTTCATCTCTAACAGATCTTGTCAGGCTGGATTCAAACAAACCCATTCCGATCCGTTTCCTATTCAACAAGGGGTACCACAAGGATCTCCTTTTTCCCCTTTACATAACATATTTTGTAATGGTCTATATGATCCCAATCCCTCAAGATACGCTCTCTTTGCCGACGGCACTGCACTGGTTACCCACGCCCTGACTCTCCAAACTGCCCAATTATCCCTTTAATCATCATTCAATCATGCAATCCAATTCTGATTTCAAATTCTTCCAAATCCAAGTTATTTATTTCCCATCACAAAATCGTATGGCATTCCCCTTCTATTAATATTAACAACACCAACTCCACCCTTCTAACACCTGTAAATACCTAGGCGTCGTTTTTTATCCCAAACTTTCCAAATGGCGTGTGAAAGTAAATTCTTCCAAATCCAAGCTATTTATCGGACAGCATTCCCCTTATATTAATATTAACAACACCAGCACCAACACCTGTACTAGGCATTGTTTTTGATCCAAAACTTTCCTTTATAGCCCACGCACAATCAATACAATTAGAAATTAAGACAAGAGCTCGCCATTTTTGTGCACTCACTTATAAGAACCAAGTCATTTCTCCCCAAAACCCCAATATCCCCTTAAATATTATCATCCATCAATAACTCGTCATCAATTTTAAATTTTTAGCTGTCTTTTTAATGTTTTTTTTATTTAAAAAAAAATCACTTATCGTTAGGTTACGATTTTGTTTTACAAAGCTTTTGTAGCTTTGCTAAGAAATTATTAATTGTGTTTTTCCCAAAATAATTCTAGATTATTAGTAAGCTCAGTAATTTTCAAGTAAATCAAAGTTTACGTTACAACAATTTTGGAATATGTTTTTAATTTGTAGACAATTTCATACAGTTTTCCTACGCAAATTTGAATTGTTTTAACGATTTTAAAATTATAATAAACCCTGTTTTTAATCACTTTTTAATGGAATTTTAAATTGTTTCGTCATAGTAAATCTCAACAGTTTTCTTTCTTTCTATAATATTAATTGTTCAATAAATTTTAATTGGTTCTAACATAGTATGTTTCTATTTTTTGGTAAAATTAAAAAAATAATATATAAAATAAATTATATTTCGTAAGAAATTTTTAGTTTTTATAAATATTTCAGCTATTTGTTAATTATTGATTGTTTCTTGCAGCAAACTGTTATTTTTAAACTGTGTTTTGGTACTTTAAGTTTATAAATGTTTGTCTTACAAATTTTTACTTTACATAGAAAATTTCTATTTAAATATATATATAGAATCTTTATTTACAGACATTTTTTGTACATAATAACTTACATATATTTTATTTATTATAATACATACAATCTGTAAATGGGCTATCGACCTGTTGGTCTTTCTGCCCATAATATATATGTTTATTGACAGACAAGTTAATTGTTGTTACTATAGGCTTTTATTTTCTCGAATAGAGATTCTATGGGATGTTTAAATTTCAGGGGGATAAGGGGGTTTCGACGAGTGCAATATTTTTTAAGTATGGTCAAATTAGATGGATGGGAAGCTATTTTAGTGGATAGGAAATGTATGCGATTGAAGATAGGGATGGTATTTGTGGATTTGTAAAGGAGTTTATTTGACGGATTATGGAGAGGATTATTTGGGTGACGGAGTTTAGTGAGGATGCGTAGGGCTGTGAGTTCAGCTACTGAAAGCATTTTGATCGTTGATGGTGGTGATTGGGAAAGGAGGATTGGGCCGTATTCCAGCAAGGGCCGGCATATGGCTTTATATATTTTGACTGCATTAGATGTTGTTATGCCTTCAGTCTTGTACGTAAGACTTCTGAAATGTTTTGTCCTTGCTGAAACCTTAGATTTTATTATTTGGGTGTGGGATTTAAATGTAAATTTGTGATCTATTGTTATTCGGTGAAATAGGATTAGAAATTGGGTTTTATTTGGATTAAGAGATATCCTCCATTTTTTAAACAATGCTGTGGTGGAATCTAGGAGTTGTTGAAGGGAATACATAGCGTTATAGTAGGACTGGACTATTAGTGCGGTATCGTTTGCAAACTGAAGAACGTATTTTGAGGGGTCGAAATAGTTGGGATTGGGATTATAAAGATCATGGCAATAGATGTTATAAAGCAGAGGGGATAGGGGAGAGCCTCGAGGGAGACTTTCGTTGGGATAAAATATGAATGAGAAGCAATTATTTATTTTGATTTGTAGGGATCTATTAGTAAGAAATTGGTATATTAGGGAAATTAGGTAGGGTGGAAGGTAGAAAGAGTATGGCGGAGTGTTTCTTTTCTATTCTTGCTACTTGACAATTAGAAGTTAAAATGGATAGGGGTAGTATGGTTGAACGTTGGGATTTAAAGCCAAATTGGTATTCAGGGATGGAGTTGTTAAGGAATTGGTAAAGTTTTTCTTTTAAAATAGATTCCAGGAGTTTGCTTACGACTGGAAGGAGAGTGATGGGGCGATATCTGGAGACTTTGCTTGGATCAGAACCATTTTTATGAATACATACGATTATTCCTCTTTTCCATCTGGGTGGGAAATATTGGTGTCTAATTATAAATTCAAAAATTTTAATGATGTGATGATGGATGTCTATAGTGAGGTTTTTAAGGACAATGTGAGGGATTTTGTCATAACCAGGGGTAGAATTTCTTCCCCCTCTGAGTTTATTAAAATAAATTTCTTCTATGTCTAGTTCATCGGGAATAGGGTGGATAGAGGATATAGGAAAGGAGTGGAACCATTTGTTTATATCATTGAGATGGGATTTGTCATATTGGGTGTCATTAGAAAATTGGAAAATATTGTCAAAGTGTTTTGCAAATGTATTTGAGATGTTGTGTTTATCTGTTACTTCTGTGTTGGTGTCAGCGTCAATTATGGATTTAATAAATTTTGTTGATTTATATTTGGACAGTCGTTTCACGTGTGACCAATAATCTTTACCATGCGATTGATTTATTTTTTGGCATGCTGAGAGCCATGTATATTTTTTATATTCTAGTATTAAACTGTGAATGTCTTTGTTAATTTTATTGAATCGTCTTTTAATGTCAGGTTCGTCGGTTAATCTAAGGTCTTGGTATAGCTGTCTTTTGAATTTTATTAGTCTAAGGATATATGGAGGGAGTGGGTATTTATAGGTTTGTTGTTTTAGTTTTGGCGTGTGTTTCTTAATTGAACTAGCTAGTATGAATTCGTGTGAAGTTTGATTGTGTTGTAAATGATTGAATACATTTTTGTTTACATTTGTTTACATTGAAATCACCTATAATAATCGCATAATCGTAAAGCGATGCCTTCGTAAAAATGGTTTGATCGATTCGGGAATGGGGATGGACGTATATAACAAATATATGTAGTAGGAATGTGTTAAAGGGAAGAGTGAAATGCAGAGCTTCGTTTAAAGGGTTGTTGATTTTTGGAGGATTGGCTTTTCCGGGACTTACAGATGGATGGGTGCTGACAAGGGACCCTCCCCTCAAATTTTGGGAGCGTATGGATGCTGGTATGAGAAGGGAATTCCAATTTGTAGGAGCAAGAGGCATTTTCGATTTTGTTTCGACTAGCATTGACACTTGAATATTGTTTTTTAATAGATAGTTATTCACTAAATGACTTTTGTGTTTTAGACCGTTGATGTTACTATATAATAATCGAATACTATCCATTACTATCAGTTAACTGGAAATGTGAAACTTTAACGCCATCAATTGGAGCTATAGGAGGGATTGTATCGGGTTGGAGTAGATCAAACATAACGATAAAAATTCGGTTGCCTGAAATTGAAACAAACGTATCTATATTATAAGAATGGATAAATCTATTTTTAGTTTTTTGATTAAAGCTTGTCTGTCAAGAGTTTTTGGGGAGTTTATTTTTGTTACATATGTGTCTATAATATGGTCGTGAATAGTAATTGGGGCATGTACACGTGATGGTTTAGTTAGTTTTTTATAAATTTCCGCCGATTTTTTGTTAGCAGACTGTAACATCATACTGGGAATTCCCTCAATAGGTTTTTTGGGCCTTAGTTTGCATTTTGTGGACCAAGCACCGTGACCTTCCTCGCCACAACTTTTACATATCTCGGGGTAAGTGGTCGTACATAAAGTGGTCAGATGAACATTTTCCACATTTGATGGGTTCCGTGCAGTTTTCCGTGGTATTGTTAAATTGATTGCATTTATTGCATGGCAGTGGTAGCGGCGCCGGAGCTAGGCTTTCAACTACAGGGTAGACTTTGAACATAAAATTAAATTTATCATGTAGTAGTTTTTGGTAAGCTTCGAATGATCCTGTGATTATACGAATAAAAGTAGTAGGATTGCCAGTTGCTTTTGAAATTATGCGCTTCCAATAGCGGTGGGTTATTCCCGTTTTTGTTAAATGTTCGCTAACTGTGGCGTCTTCAATTTCAAATTCCACGGATTTAATCACGGCCGCGTAAGATGGCGCGGAAACTCGTTTCTTTTGTGGCATTGTGAGCGCTGTCTCGCTAAAATTGGCGACAATGTTCTTTTTTTGTAGTTTTCTATTTAAATATTTTTTAAATAATTGTAATTGATTTTGAAAAACAAATAATCATTTATTTTTTTAATTCCATCAATGTCTATCCTGATTTTGTTTCCTTGCATTTTTTAAAATACATTTCCCGGTTTTAATTATTGTCACAGAAATTTTCAATCGATAGATTTTTTTTCAAAATTTACAAAAGAAAATAAGTGGTTTCACTTTCTTCGGAATGATTAGCCTTAAAATAAAAAATATTATAGAAGAATGTAACGTTAAAGTGGCTTTTAGATGTAACAACAAAATTTCAAATTTAATTTACAACCCGAAAACAAAATTAGACAAATTAAAGAAATCGGGAATTTATAAATTAACGTGTGAATCATGTAAAGGAATTTACATTGGTCAGTCTGGTCGAAATTTTGAAACACGTCTTAAAGAACACGAACGAGCTTTTAGATTAAAACATAATAATTCTACTTTTGCTAATCATATTTTCGGCAAGGATGTATGTACTTTCAGTAATCCACTTTACGGATAAAGGTCGTAAAATGGATTTACGGAAAGCGCTGGAGATTCACAAAGCAAACATTAATCCGGGTTTTTCACTTCTTAAGGGAAATTAAAATTGTATCAGGAAAAATATTGTTAAAAATGTTTTTCGAAAAATATTTTCAAAATACAAAATCAAGATATTTTTTTTAAATAGCCATTTAAAAAAAAGTTTTAGTGTATAAGGACTTAAGCAAAAAACTGCTTAAAATTTAATAAAGAAAACAATAATTAAGAAATATTGAATATAAGTAAGACAAAAAAAAATCAAACTTATCTGAAGTATGTTTTAATTATATTTATAATACTTGGGTTAAATTGAAAAAAAATATATTTCTGCCATGATGAAAATTTAATACCATTAAAGTTTAAGTTTTTTAAATATTTTAGTAGTTTAAGTTATGCAACTAAATATCTTTATTTTGTCGTCAACTTGTAACTATTTTAAGGACGTTAAAAAAAAACTTCTTTTTTCAGAAAAAAATTAAATAATTTTCCTTACCAAATCTCAATTATTATTTTAAATAAAATTTTATTTACTTTTATAGATTTTTAAAATTTTATTTTATTGTTACAAATAGTTCATTACGTTTTATCGTATTTGCAATTGTTTTTTGTTGAACAAATAAAAAATAAACAATAACAACAATCTAGGTAATGACAGCATGACCAGCAAAGTGTAAAGGATATTGTGATGGGTTAAAGTATAAGAGATCGGGATTATATATGTCGTGACAATATATGTTATTCAGGTGGGGATGTAAGGGAGAGCCCTGAGGGACGACTTGTAAGATTGGAAAGGAATGAAAAAGTGTTTGTCGGGTTCTTACTTGACAGGATCTATTAGAGAGGATGTTGTGTACTAGGATAATTAAGTGACAAGGAAGTTTTAATAGGTGAAATTTATACAGGGGCCCAATATGACAAACGGTGTCAAAAGCTTTTTGTATGTCCAAAAATAGTATGGCCGACTTTTGATCTTCAAGATGTTTGGTTTGTATATTGGAGGTATGGATGGAAAGTGGAAGCAGGGTGGATTCGAAGAGTTTGCCTATAACAGGAAGAAGTGTAAATGGACGATAGCTTGAAACAAGTATGGGGTTACTTTCAGTTTTAGGAATACATACAATAAAACAACACATGTTATTATTTCCATTCAGGAGGGAAATATTGTTAGGAATAACAGAAGTTAAATACTTTTCGAATAAACATGTGTTCATCATGGGGAAGTTTTTTTAGAATAGATCTGAATTTTATCATAGCCACGAGAGAATTTTTTGCTAGAGTGTTATACCGAATAATAGTCTGTCTCGTCTATTTAATAGTGGGGGCGATAGAAGAGTTTTGTCAAATAAAACGTAGCGATCATTAACCATACTTTTCGACTACTTCCTCGATATTACAAATCTGGTAATGGAAAATATATTGATGAGGAGGAGGTGCAGGAAGTGATTGGATATTTAAGTCAAATTGGATGGACACCATGTTCCGACCATGGTTCGGGAATTAGTGGAACAGCATGAATAAGTAGGCGGATGTTAGATGTGCCTAGGATAATATCGGGTGTGGACGATTGGGATTCATTCATTATGAATGTTTGAGCTACTTAAATTTGAAGGAAGTTTCCTCTCTAGTTAAAACAAAAGTTAAGGTCAAACATGACGATGAATATTCGGTTTCCTGAAAATAAAACATGTGTATCGATACCATAGGGTGCTAGTGAGGTGTGTTAGCCTCTCTTAAACTGCGACATAAAAGATCTATTGTTCAACTACCATATCATTCAATAAATCTACAGCGCAGTCTTTTAAAACGATCATTTCTTTCCCTAGCTGAAGGCTTATTTTTGTTAGTAAGCTAAATTCGTACCTTACGTATTCCTTCGATCGGCTTGGTAGGGCGTTGTTTACACTTCATTGACCATGCTGCATGATCCTTCTCCTTGTAGGAGCATTTTTCGGGTTACGTTGTTGTGTGAACCGGAGAATATTGCACATAGAATTTGGCTCATGCAATCTTTTGTTGTATGCATAAATAAGTTGCATTTTCTGCATTTTACGGGTATAGGTGCCTGAAAGATATACAGGTATACCTTGGACATATAGGGAAACTATCTTTTTAACAGGCTACTGGAAGCTATTATTACACCGCGTGTTTCTCAATGAATATTGCGATTTTAACTCTTTGCAGTAGTTATTACGAAAACTTAAAATAATAATTAATACATGAAATAAAAGAGACCTCAAACAGTTTTTTGTTGGTATGCGCATGCGCTTTAGGGCGCTAGTATCTTTTTTGTAAAACAATTTACAAAAACCTAATCTGAAGTTACTATGCAACGTGTATTCCGGATTAAGTTCAGATACGATCCCCCAAGTGATAATAACATCCGTAGATAGTATCATCAGATTAAAAATATCGGCTTTCTTTGCAAAGAAAAAAGTACGGGACAACCTAATGTATCTAAGGAGAGTATTGAGTGAAAGAGTCGATCAGGTGCGGCCCGATGAAATCAGTTCGGAAGGCTAGTCGTGAATTAGCAATTCCAGTGACGACTCTTTGGCAATTTTACGGAAACGGAAACCTAAAACATATAATTGGGGCATATATGCAAGAATTACACCACAAACACTAAACAAAGTTTGAGAAGAACTGGCCTATCGACTTAATATCTGCTGTTTGACAAAAGGTGCTCACATTGAACGCATAAGTGCTTGAGTTGCTCTTTCATTTCATGTATTAGTTAGGATTTTAAGTTTTACGTAATAAATATTACAAAGCGTTAAAACCCCGATATTCAGTTAAAAACCAGGTATTATTATTTATTTCAAATATTTCGAATTAAAAAAAAGATTTAGATTTTATTACAAAGGTGTAAAAACAACATTGTATAAAATATTTCAAAGCTAACAACACACTGGCAAAACTATTAATTAAGAATTAATTGTTGAACATCGATAATTATTTTTAAAACCATAACTACGTCTTCTTTAAAATGCTCCCTTTCAAAACCCTCAAACCTTCGACATTCAGGACACTATCAGTTGGCCAGAATACGATAAATTTTTAAAAACTGCATTTTACAACTTGGACCTGTCAAATTCGGCGTCTAATTTATGACGCCGACGCCGATATATTTTCCACCTCGTAAATCCGTCCCGCCATAACACTGTTTATACTCTTAGCAATAAATTTCCCCGCCCAAGATAACAGAAGCGTCGCAATAATGTGCGAAATTTGTTAATGGCCACCGCCGCCGACGCCGTCACGAGCAAACTATACACTGAGTAAATTAAGAACGCCCGCCGTCACCCTCTCTAAAAGTTTTTCCGCTCCTTCGGCGATGGCCTATAATTTAATTTAAGTCTTTAGTTAAGAGTAATAATTACCGCTAATAGAGTAATATTTTTTCTATAGGAGGTGGGAATATTATTTAATTAAATCCGTTAATGCGCTTATTAAGAAGTTAATTTAGGTTCAGAGGGGGTGGCTTATAAACTCTAAAAAGTGTTTGAATTGAATGCAGGCGATATTCGTCTTAGTGAGCGGATTAAGGTTCGAAGCGGGAATAAGTTTTCTGATCTGATATTGACTTTTTCGGGCTTATATCTTAAATCCCCTTTTTTAATACTAACTAATTTGTACATAATACGAGGGATAATTGGAAAGTAAGTATCATTTACATCGTATGGAGCGCTGGTGAATAGAATAGCTGCCATATATATGGTAACAGTTGAATTTCAGCCGTCTGTGTGCAAAGTTACGTCTCGCTGGTTTTGCGTGTTTATGTGAGTATTTATTATGTTTAAGAAAATAATTGTGAAGTTAGGGGTGTGATCAGATTTCTCAATGCAAGAAATGTACTTTGTGATCTTCATCGCCAATTGAAGGCTAATTTAATCAGGTCAAGGGTTCGCCCAACTTTATATTTATTGAGACTATGCTTTATTAATATTTTTCAAAAGTATGTAGCTATATAGGTTTAATAATATATCTTAATATATCTAATTGTGTTAATTTACATGTGTATATGGTAATCATTAAAATTTAATTTTATTGCCTGGCCGTATAAGTAAAGGAAGCGCAAATTAGTTGTAGAGTTTCCCTTTCGGCAGCGAGCCACGCAATAAACTACAACCACATCCGACCGCCGACACTATATATATTCAAATATTACCACACACCACATAAATTCTGGAGTACTTAAGCACTCACTGCAGCACCGTCGTAATTACAAACACCTCGAAGAAATTTTCGGCCCACAGGGAAAAAAGCTATCTTAATTAGCGAATCGGAACTGTGGATTCGGTTAGAACGGACAAAAACATGCAACCCAACGACCAAAAAGTGTCTAGACCCAAGCTCGTTAAGAGATTATAATTAATGCAGGGACGTGTTTAAATGTTATTAAATTCAGAACAAAGGGCTCTGCGTGGATGACGGTCTTAAACGTTTGTATGCAAATGGGGACTGCAGTTGTAAAACGGCGGCCATAAGATTTCCGTGGAAATAACTTCTCCGACTGGATGAAGAGATACAGCAAGTTTTTCATTTTATATAAATTTGTAGTTTCATTTATTCCGCAGATATTTCCATATGAAGAATGGTTTATGGTGATTGTACGTCACGTTTTAAGCATAAAGCGCACCGTGAGGAGGTTTTTATCGTGTGTGGGTGTGTAGTTTACTGAAAGTTTAATTTAATTTCATTACATATTAATACAAATAATCGCACACTTCCAGCGGCTGCTCTATTCGTCAACGCGTTGCAACAACGTTATGTATTGACGATATTCACTGTGCTGCTGTTTGTGTTCGAGAAAAATGATTAGATTTATTTCTTGAATGACTTTCTCATTTATCACTTGGTGAAACATTTTAAACTATTACTGCTGAAGGATTAAATCAAATTAAACTTGGCGTAATTTCTTTTAAAGTATGTAATTTTGATTAGATTTTTCAACGCAAAGAAATGTACGACTTAAAAAATAAAAGACTAAAAAATATTTGTTGCATATCTTTATTATATTATATAATAATTTAAATTAAAAAATGTTTTTCAATTTATAATTTAATTTGTTGGAAAACCAAGGTTTGTGGATCGTAGGTATATATAGGCTCTCTAATAGGTTCGACATCTCTGTAAGTAAGCTGAGCAGTGTAACCCATATTCCTGACATCATTCCTGGTTTCATACATGACTCTCTGCAGGAATCCACTCGGGTGGTAAATATAGTAAACGCCTTGATCTAAAACATCCTGTTCTTCTTGCACCATCTCCGGTTTCCTCTGTTTTAAGCTTTTTAAATTAGATCTAACTGGCGCGAACGTCGTCGTCGTTGGCGCTTCCGTTGTAGTAACATCATTTTCCACACCTTCCGTCGTTACCGGAAAATTATCTTCCGGTGGGCCATATTCCTGGGGAGGTCCATAGAGCGTAGGCGGTGACTGTTGCCGCGCTGGTAATCTAAACTCCTCACCAGCGGGCCGGTATCCTGCAGGTGGATATGGAGCATCTTCCACGCGCTGGAAGAATCTCGTATTGAAACGACGAGGTGCTTCGGAAGCGGCAAACGCTACGAAAGTCGCAATCAAAACTACTCTAAATTGCATCTTGATTTAACTGCACCGCTATGAACGATACTGGCCGACGATGTCATTTCGGTGGTTTTTATATCAAGCATTTGCTGGTGTTAACATTGACACTGTGACTAATTCGGGGCGTAACCTTTATGCGATTCTAAATAATAAATGCGAGTTGTGAAAGTGTTTATGCGTATATACAGATTCGAATCACGTAGAGTAACGTCTGAATAATTTTAATTAAATTACCAAATATTATCGATAATTGCATCTATGATGATTAAAATCGTAGTTGAATGAAAAAAACTATTTGATTAAATATCCTTTTGATGTTTTTCACTTTTGATGTTTTTATTAGCAATTTTTCATCAGCGCATTTTTATATATTTTTTCATCTATACCTGTTATTTTTATTCATATAAAATATAAATTCATTTTGAAAATTAAATTAATGGCCACCTATTTTAATTAATCTTCTGAAATTAATGATTTTTTTTATTTACTCACTGGCACATATTTTACTAATTAAATAATATTCATTTTTTAAATTTAGTGTTGAATTTCAGTTAGCTTTCCCACTGTTATCCCACTAGACGTTGATAATCTTTAATTTATTCTTAATTTAATTATTATAAACTCGTAATTTATACGTGTTTGAATGTAGTAGATCCCGTTAGTATGTAATTATTAATTAGAATAATATAAAAGAAATTGAGGCAAGTCAAGAGTCAATGCAAGATAACATATGACAAATGGTAGATGGTAAATGACAGATGACAGATGAAAATAATATATGACTAAAACCAAAATCCAAATAAAAAATGAAAATTTTCAAACAAAAGATGACATTTAACAAAAGACAAATAAGGAATGATAAATGGCAATAAAAGAATCGCAATTCAAATGGAAAAAAAATAGATTGAAAATCATAATTGACAAATGGAAACTGGCATATGAAACATAAACAATAAAAAGAATTGAATAGAAACGCAGTAGATTAATTCCATTCTTTTTTGTGAAATAACAAGGAGAGATAAAAAATTAATAATGAAATGGCGAACTAGAGAACATTGTTAAGAATTACAGATGACACAAAAAACATATCAGGAATGAAAAATGTAGAAAGGAGAAGAGATTATGACAGATTTTAAAAAGCGATATAAAAAAACAATGGTGATGTGGCCATCATATTAATAACAATTTGCTTAATTCTGGATTCTTTACAATTACTTGTGTCATGCAGCTCCTTTATTAGTAATAGGCAAAAAATGTCAAATATTTTTTCTCGCAAGTTAAGAACTTTATGACAAACATATTTCAATAAAACTTGTTCAGTTTTTCATTCTCTTTAAATTTTGTTTGAAAGGTTGTGTATTTAATATTTTTCATATTTAGAAAAATATAAAAAAAGTTTTTCATTCTCTTTAAATTTTGTTTGAAAAGTTGTGTATTTAATATTTTTCATATTTAGAAAAATATAAAAAAAGAACAAAAAAAACGCCTCAATGAAACATCCTCTTCCGGTTTATGAAAATTCATACAAATAAAACACTACATTTCAGATAACAAACGACACACCAAAGATTATAGATAACAGATGATAAATGGCACACAACAGACAAAATGACGATGCGTAGATGGTACATTATGTGTTTGTAGCAATTTGAGCTCACTACCTATAAAATCTAAATGCAATTTATGTTGTTGTTTTTTATTCAATGTTGCAAGATGGTACAGTTGATATAGATAACAGATGAACTTTGATACAAATAATGAATAAACGATGATAGATCAGAGATGGTCATAAATAGCAATTAAAATAAAATATGCCAGATGATAAAGGAAAGATAACAAATGGCAAATAGATGTTATAGAATGTGTTTGTAAAATATAAATGCCATATGCCAGGTGACAAATGATAAATAACAAGCTAAATCAATAGATGCCAAATTACAAATAATAAATAAAAGATGGCAAATGGGAAATAAATTATCATAATTAAAAAATAATGAATGAAAAATGATTTACAAGTAAAGATGTCAAATTTTAAAATTTATATTTTAACTAAAGTAAAACAAAATTAATTGATAAAACTATATTTATATACAAAGTTTACTGCACTTAGAAGAAAAACGACAAATAATTTTTGAGGGCAATATATGAAAAAAAATTGAAGTGTTTATTTTGATTTGTTTCATTCTTTTATCATTAAATATTGATTAATAGTTATTTGTACAAGTGCGGAAAAGCGCATTTCCCACGAGTTGTACACACTATTTTTGCACATACTACATATAACATCAATTATAAAGGTGTTTGCGATTTCATTTTTGACACTGGCATATAAAAATTAGGTTATAATTACCGATAGTACGTGTGTTGTATATATTACTCCATGTATGTAACTGACACTGTCATTGATTCATAGTAAATAAAAGTAGTGCGAAAAAGTGTATCTATGCGGAAAAGTGTTGCTATGCCGAAAAGTGTTACTTTTCTCAACGATTTTGGATACGAAAATCGAAGGTATTTCTATTCAGTATGTGAAAAATATATTTTTCAATTCAGAAATTTAACATTAATATGGTTTTTGGAATTGACTTTTAGAATAGAAATTTAAAAGAACCTATTCTTGTAGTAAGTAGTAAAATACAAATTATAGATAAAAATTAAATAAATAATAAATACATGCTATATGATACACCAAAGATTATAAATAATAGTTGGAAATTAACAGATGTAAATAAAAATAAAAGATGACAAACGGTATGTAAAGTGTTTGTATGGCGTAAATAAATAAATAAATAAATACATTTAAAAAAAATATAGAAGACAGAAAAGGATGAACGAAGGGCAAAAGACAACTGACAGTTGACAAATGACAATTGACAGATAACAAATAAATTATTAATAATGATAATTTAATGTTGACAATAGACAGATAACAATAAAAGTTGACAAATAACAAGTTAAAGATGACAAATGCCAAGTGACTATAACAAATTACAAATGCAAATTACAGATTATAATTGAAAGAGGACACATGAGTATGAGAAAACATAGAGATGACAAATAACTAAACAAAAGACAAATAACTTATAATAGATGAAAATGACAAATCGAAAAAAAACTCAAAATAATTTTAATTTTTAATTGACAGATACGGACAAAAATAAGTTGGCAAATAACATAGGAAATGACAGGTTATTACCTGCCATAAAAATGGCAATTAAAAGATACTAATAAAATATAAAAGAAATCACAGATGACAAAAGACGTATACAAGATAACAAATGAATGATGGCATATCACAAATAAGAAAAGACAAATAACTTATATATATAAATAAAAGATGATAAATAAGAAAAATACTAAGAAATATAAAGAGAAAAGAAAAACAGAATAGAATACATTTAACATATAAAAAAGTAAATGACAAAAGACAATAAATCACAGATGAATGATTGTAGATGATGAATGACGCAGAAAAATGTATTAATAAAAATAATAATAAATGTAAGATAACAATTGATAGATCAAAAATGAGAAATGACGAATGAAAGATAGTAAATAATAATTGACAGTTGACCAATGGTAAATGACAAAAGATACATCTTTTATCATTTATTCTATATTATCGCCTGTGAATTATTATCTGTTATGTGTTTCTTTATTGATTCATTATCATTTTAGATTGAAACTGGCAGATTAAATATTTCTAAATGATAGACGACAGTTGTCAGATACCAATTGACAAATGACAAATAAATAAATTTGAAAAATAACAAATTAGTGATCATAGATGGCAGATTACAGTTGGCAAATTAATAGATGACAAATGACATATGACCAAACAAAGAAAAACTTACAAAATAAAGATGACAGATAAAAAATGCCACATAACTAATGGTAAATTAGATATGGGATATAAGAAAAAAATAAACTCAATATAATGTAGCAAACATATGCAGTTGGACACCGTCGAAAACTTGTCAAGTTTTAAGGTACCATGAAGACCGATGCCAAACTTCGGGAATACATCGAGAACGCTATCATTAAACGTAACTTAAATTCTCAAGGTCTTAAAGCCCAATCCACAAACTTGCTGCTTAAGTCATCAATGCGTTTAAAGTTATCTTTGCTGCACATAGAGCAAAAGTTACGTACGAAGTTATTACTGCTAAGGAACTAGACTCTGCCTAATGCCAGAAACTCGAGGATGTCTTGAAATCATTCTTGAAAGGAAACCAATCCATTTACCTCGACCTCAACATCCTCGGTGGCATGATTGTCAGCATTAGAAAACGTTACGTTGCCATACGTGTGGTTAATAAAATCAAGAAGTACACGGACATTATCAACGTCGCTGTTTAAACGTGCTTTGGGCTGTCTCGATAGAAATATTATAGATGTAACATCATAAGGTAAAATGGACTTTAAATTGATTTTAAAAATGATAAATAAATAATGTTAATTGTTAACTAATATAGAAAAATAAGAAATAATAGATAACAACTACAGATGACAGACACCAATAAAAAATAAGACGCGTTAGATGACAATTGAGAGATCAAAATTAGTAATGACGCATAAAAGATGATCGATAATATTTAACAGATAATGATTGACAGATAACATCTAGTAGATGAGAAAAGATATAAGAGGAATCTTAAATGAGAACTGACAGATTAATGATTACACAACTATCTTGTTCGCCTTGTATCTTAGATACAAAGTGATTTTTCAAAAATCATCAAACGACAAAATATTCTTAGAATAGTCTAGGGAATAACCTCTTGACCTTTTGCAGTATGTTTAATAAACATCATATATATTACAAATCTCTTTTCTGGTAAATTTATGAATGTCTTTGTGTTGAAATATTGAGTTTTTTATTATTAATTTATTTCTTACACATATCTGAATTTATTATTTCTCCATTTTTATTTCTAGTATATTCTTTTTTTCCAACATGCCTACTACAGAGATCGAACTGGGAATAGAAAATACAGGTTATCCTGTTAATGTGGGGAAATAGCTGGACCACAGATTTCTTGAATCAAAATATTATGATTTAACATAACTTATTTAAATACAAAAGTTTACGGTTAAATCGGAATTCGTCATTAAAGTATTGTTTCTTGTTTCATATCCTTGTTTCTCATTAACCACTTGGCGAAACAATGTATGAATGCAGGTTTTATATTAAATTTAATTAATTTGGCTTGTTTCACAAATTAATAATTTATTCGACTAGTTTCGGCTCAAGACCATTATCAAGAATGATGTACATTATAATTTAATAATTACCATAATATTATACACTATTGTAGTTATTATGGCCATTAGTGATTGATAAAAAAACAGTAGTACCACCGCTTAAAAACTAAAATATTTTGATAATTAATAATGAGAAAAATAATTTTTTAAACTACGCGCGTCCTTTCTGGTGAAAGGCCGCCACGAGAATGAATCAATTCCAAATAGAATTGAACCATTGCCGATGTTCGATTTCCGAGGCGCGTTTTAAAAACTATATCACCACAGATAAAAAGCCCGCTCTCGGCAATTAAATATACAAATTAAATATTGAAAATTGAGTGCAGTATTAATCATGATAATTAATAATGACAAAAATAATTTTTCTTTATGCGCATTTCTGCACTTATGTTTTAGATTATAATGTCGTAGTTACGGCATAGCTGCACTGAGGAGCTGTGATACAGCGAAACACGTGTCTGCAGAGAGTCGTTGCATAACACTTTTCGAGGAGCGGGTAAAAAAATGTTACATCGTGCTGAATATGATTTCAGACATGTAACGACAGCTAACAGTTATGTCATTCAATGCCTGGCGGTGCTTTAGTACGGAAAGTAGTTGTTTTAACTGTTAGCTGGAGTTTTTACATTATAATGTAAAATATAAGTGCAGAAATGCTCATAAAGAAAAAATATTTTTCTCATTATTCATTATCATGATTAATACTGCACTCAATTTTCAATATTTAATTTGTGTATAAAATATTTTGGCCCCATGAATCTGTGGTCCTGTAATTTCCACATTAACGGGACATCTCAAAGTCTTTTAAATTAATATTGAGGTAATGAGATTTTCAAATTTGGTTTATATAAAACACTACATATGTTTTGCCAGGTGAAGAAAATCAGACAGTCTCATTACCTCAATATTTAATATAAATTTTTAATGCCTGAGTGCCTCAATAATCAATTAATTTTCTAAGATGATTATATTTTTAGTTGCTTGTAAGTTCTCATATATATCCACCTTTCTTCTATTATTGTTTTAATTATTACTGTTAACACTATTTCATTTATTAATCTTTCCTTTTTTAAGTCTTTTACTTTTTCTGAAACTAATATAATATATTATTATTCATTTTGCTTATACAGATAATAATAATAATAATAAAACTGTAATATTATTAGATGTACTATTATGATTATCGTGGTAGGTTTTTAATAAATAAAAACTATTCAATTCTGTTAGATTCTAGGTACGTACAACAATGATACAACTTTATGAAAGAAAAAATACAATTAAAGAGCAAAGTTGGTGTAGAGAATTAAATTCCAACATTTAGTTTCGGAGTTGAATGAATATTTTTATAAGAAACAGCGCTCGGAACAAGTGTAAAAAATTATAAGCATTCGCGGAGAGAAGTTTTTAAACTTCTAACTTTTGTGCGGATAGGATTATAATTGTAGAAAATTGCGTTGCACTTATTGCCACAATTGAAAACTTGTAAATGTCAAAAAATATCCTGTTTTTATAATATTTTCTTATATTCGAAATTTTATATAGATTTTTATGATTAAAAATCACTTGGTATGGTTTTACTGTTTTTAATCATAAAAATAATACAAAATTGTTTCATCGCGGGCTTAGTGAAACATTAATTCAACATATAAATAAAAATGTTTACATTAATGTACAACATTTTAAAACTAAATACTATGTCAGTTTTATTATGGAGATTACAGACATTTTATTGTAATTTATTTGATTTTAAATGTATTTTTGCAAGAAAGATGCATAAACAATAAATAGATAAATGAACAATGACAATGTATCCTAATTACTATCAGATAATACCATTGTATCGACTGTACAAGATATACAACGAAAAAAAAACAAAGATTTCCCATTTATAGGATCATTCACTGCATGAACGCATCCATCTCGCTTCGTCTTGCTCTCAGCGTTTACCGTTCCCTTTTCCTCTCTTAAAAGAGAACAAGTTTCGCAAAGCGATCCGTCCGGAATTGAATGGAATTGTGCGGAATTCGCCTGAAATGCATCGGTTCTCGCAATATACCCCTCTTATTCAGATTGCAGTTTTATACCATATTCATTCGGAGTGATGCATGTGCATGTTTAAGGGCACATAAACTTATAGGGTATCGACCCGGACTGTGTGCGGAAGTGCGGGGCCGTTGACCATACCGCTGTCGCCTTGCCCATTAGCAGGATTAAAATCCACCCTTGGCTGATGGAAAACAAAGGAAATTTAATTGCCAAGTGTTGCTTGATATGAATACGTGTACTAATGTTAATAGATTGTTACGTGGTGAGATAAAGAATACTTAATTTTTTTTGGACTGATTGACGCCATAGTGTGGCAAAACAATAGTATTGAGATAAATAAAAAATCTGGCAGTTTATTGTTGTATTAAAAAAATGTTTCTAACATTAATTTAAAGTATTAGTTGTACTATTTTAATTTGTTTTATTTTATTCTATACATTTAAAAAATTACAATACTATTTGCTGTAAGGCTAAAATTTCTGGATTATAAGTATAGATGCGCTCTCTAATTGGTTCAACATTACGATAAGTAAGCTGAGCTGTATATCCTATATTCCTCACATCATTACTAGTCTCGTACATAACCCTCTGCAGGAAACCGTTGGGATGATAAATGTAATACACTCCTTGATCTAACACCACCTCCTTCTGGATCCTTTCCGGTTTTCTCTTCATATTTCTTAATTGCGATCTAGCCGGAGTGAATGTTGTCGTTGTTGGTAATTCGGTGGTTGTCGCTGAAGCATCATTTTCTACGCTCTCTGTCGTGACGGGGGTGTTGGTATCTGGGGGTCCGTATTCTTGCGGTGGCCCATATAAAGTTGGGGGTGACTGTTGCTTAGCCGGTAGCCTGAACTCTTCTCCGGCCGGTCGGTATCCTGCAGGTGCGTACGGAGGTTCCTCGACGCGTTGGTAGCGGAATCTTGGGTTGAATCTGGGCGCTTCAGATGCAGCAAGTGCTACCAGTGTGGTGAAAAGGATTACCTGTGACTTCATTTTGATCGAATGATATTGGGTGTTAGAGCACCTAGCTATTTATAATAAAAATTATACTAATTTTAACATTGACCTCGACTTATATGGACTGTAGCCTTTTGTGCTTGTAAAAATCGGATATGGAATTATGAAAGAGCTAGTGCATACAACTTATGTATTCAAAACACTGTTTAATGTGTAAATGTAAGTATCCTTGAAGACAGGAATAGAGAGATAAGACTGAACGAGTTTTTGAGGAATAGGTGGTAAGAAATAAAAATGTGACTAAATTAATGAGAGAAGATACTAAGATATTTGTCGGTTTTTTTAGTAGAAAATTCTGCAATACTTATATATAAATTACGTTTTCTACAACCACTTAAAGGACTCTGATTTTTTAACTATTACTTATGAAGGTTTAAATTATTTTTTTAACTCTTTAATTTACAAAGTTGAGAAAATAATTCAATTGATTAATCTCTTTAAAAATATATTTTATATTTATAATCCCTAATATTTTAGCCAGCAATTTAGCAATATTTCATGTATTCATTTTATATTGTTAAACACGCTTCAATTTGTGAATTTTGTTTTAAATCAAATATTGTATACAAAATAATAAACCTACACAATTTTAGCACATATACTCATACAATTACAATTAATCGTATCTCTTACGCAACTATCTTTCTTCTTAACATCCACACCGTTAACGAACGTAATAATTTGCAAAGTAGGCGAGTGTATAATTGCTTTAATTAGAACACCTACCTTGGCGCTTCATTAAATTATATAAATTAATTTGTGTCATAAACATCCCGCTAACATAAACAAATGCGGCTTTCAGAGAGTCCTGAGTGGAAACAAATTTGAAATTAACTTTCTCAGCGGTAAACTAGAAAAGTTTAATCAGAAACGAGTTTTCTATAAATTTAAATATTCTTCAGAACTATTATCATACGCTATTTGTAATAATAGAGGTATGAAATGTATTAAAGTCGTTTAGGTCATTGTAGAAAATAAATGATTAATATGTTAATTATTAAATGGTTAAATTTACTCGAGGTCCATCGAATCCCAATTCTGTATCAACGTTGCTTTACTTTCGCTAATTTTAGTCCTCGCAATAGTGAGGACTAAAATCATTTAATAGAATAAATATATTTTAAGAGATAATAACGTCTCAAATATAATAATATTTGCTATAAGTTGTAACAAATAAGTTTACAACAATTTATCATGAAAATAAAACTTGGTACTTTTTTTTCTTGTGCGGAAAATTGTGCGTTATTATGGTGGAGAGATGAGAGAATGATAAAAATAGTCCACTGGCATTTCCATTACCGGCGGGATGATATTCTAGTGTTCGAAATATTATCTGATAACAGATGTTCCCTTCACAAAGGACCGTCCACTAGGAAATATAGGTCCCCTTTGTTTATCTATCAATTTGACACAAATGGAGTTTACAGTAATAACACGTGAGAACATCAATAATGATAACACCCTTATTTTGACGTGAAAGAATACAAATAATAGATTTTTAACACTTTTTGTTAAACAAATAACCATTTCTATAATTTTACTAAAATATAACTAATATTTCTTATTTAAAAAATATTAAATTAGTGTTAGTTCCGTTTTTTTATTATTTTCTCCAAGTGAAGGAAATATATTACAAAGCGTCCTAAGAAAAGTTTAAACTTCTTTAGCTTCCTGTATTAACGCAAAGAATCCGAAGGATGTTTGAGGTACGTCACGTCAATCGTTAGTCAGGCTCTTGAGAATTTAGTCGCTATGGAGCGTTTTTCGAGAACGGCAAAAACTGTGATTCAGTGAGATTTCACCACTTAGATAAGGCATTGAACTAAGCATACCTCTTATGAAGAAGTTTGAAGTTTTAAGTAATAAAAATAAACCAATTCATAAATTATAAATAAGTTTTATTATATAATCATTTTAATAAAATAATAAAATTATAATTTAATCTGTTGGAATACCAAAGTTTCCGGGTCGTAGGTATAAATAGGTTCCCTAATTGGTTCAACATCACGATACGTAAGCTGAGCTGTATATCCCATATTCCTCGCATCATTCTTAGCCTCATACATGACCCTCTGCAGGAAGCCGTTGGGATGATATATGTAATACACTCCTTGATCTAACACCTCCTCCTTCTGGATCCTTTCCGGTTTCCTCTGCTTCATCTTCCTCAATTGCGATCTAGCCGGAGTAAACGTTGTAGTTGTCGGTAATTCGGTTGTTGTTGCTGAAGCATCATTTTCTACGCTATCTGTCGTAATGGGTATGTTGGAATCTGGTGGTCCATATTCTTGCGGTGGCCCATATAAAAATGGTGGCGACTGTTGCCTAGCTGGTAGCCTGAACTCCTCACCAGCCGGACGGTATCCTGCAGGTGCGTAGTGAGCTTCTTCAACGCGTTGGTAACGGAACCTTGAGTTGAAGCTGGGTGCTTCAGATGCAGCAAGTGCCACCAGAGACGCGAAGAAAATGATTTGGAACTTCATTTCGATTCAATGGATGATGATCGAATAATGGTGACCAATTAATCAATTCGGTATTTATATTGATGGCATTAGCATTGATATTGCAGACTTATTTGGCACGCGACACTTCGAATGTAAATTAATACACAAGAGTTGCGAAAGGCTATGTACGTTTTGCAAGCTAATTATTCATATAAAGAAATATAGGAATTAAAATTAGTTTGGTGGATAAAACATAAAAATTATGATACTTTTTTCTATTGAAATTTATTTAGAAAAAAACTAGTAGAAAAATTCAAGACAAGAACAGTTTAATATTAATTTTAAAAAAATGTCGTTTCCAACGGTTCTGTCTCAGCTAGTAAAAGGTACAATCAGCTATAAAATAATATTGATATTTATATATAAAACGGTTTTACATTAAACATTGCTATGAAATTCTCAAAGTGTCAAAAGTACCACAAGTGCACATGTTTAGATACAAGATAATCTAGAAAAAAATATATTGATGCATGAAACAACTGTTGTACATAAGGTAAAAAATAAATATTTAATTAAAATTTGAAAGGTATTAACTATTTTCCTTAAGAAGTATTTAAGCTTGTGAGCAAATATCTCCGCGTATAATAATTTCAAAATTAGGTAATCTTTTCCCTTGTTTAATATTTCTCAACAAATGTTTTATAAACGATTTAAATTCGTTAATCAGCGATTTATCACATTCTGCACCGGGCTACTGGAACGTAAACAGCTCTTGAAATATTTCAAGTTATTCAAATTCCGTAATTAATTTTAATTCACGTAATTATTCCGCCCATCCCCGTTACTGATTTGCCGACGTCGCCTTCGAAAACATCTGATGGTGAGACCGTGTATTCGTTATCGTCGGGTTCGAAATTAAAGCTCACGTTTATCTTTATTCGAACGGTAAACGAACTGGCAAAACATCAGTTAAATTTTAAGCCAGAACGCCACCCCCGGGTGTCTCGGGGTGCTTTTATTTCACCACCGTTAACTGTTTACCGGTTACGGAGTTCTGCCTGCCTCTCAAACGTAAGGTAAGAGGGAATAATCAATTTGTTTCTCCTAGGAACTGAACGGACTGTATAATTTCCACGGTGGCTGTACGTTCGGAAAATATATGTTAATGGGGTAGATTTAAATGCAATTCTTTGTCTACGGTTGGGGAGGAGTGTTGGTGGTGAGGGTCGAGTGTAATCGAGTGAAAGTGTAGACCTTATTCACCGTCTCCTTCATTATTTATGTAATCTTTTTTCGCGATTACAGTACATTTGTTTGGTTTGTGGAAATTTATTTGTTACTATTATTTAACAGAGAATATACGAAACACGTACAATAGGAGAAATAACAGAGAAAAGACTAGAATAGCACAAAAATTGATGATGCACAGAGAAAAGGAAATACATGGGAAGAAGAAGATTACAGAAGAATAGAAATTAGCTGTTAACTATAATACCGTATGTTTCTAAATAAATATCAGGGTTGTAGAGTGTTAAGAGAGGCAGTACCAGTTACAGTTGCTTCTGCAAACAAAAAAAGGCAAAAAAAAAACCATTTAATTTAGGGGAGTCTCGTTGCAATTGTACCATCTCTGCTTTCTATTCAGTAGTCGCCATTTTTGCTACTAGTGCCGCTAGCGAATGCGCGTACCAACAAACAGAAATGTTTGAGTTACTCTATCATTTCATGTATTAATTATGATTTTAAGTTTTACGTTATAAGTACTACAAAGCGTTGACACCCCGATATTTATTTAGAAACACCCGATATTATACTTTTATGCAAATAGAAATCACTGTTCTAATTACTACTTGTATTTTTAATTGAGTAATGCAATAAATTTTCCCTCAATTTTCCTTCAATTCAGAGCCTTAAGCAAGGACCGAAAAAAAACCATTCTCCCCGAGCCTTCTCGGAATTCATAAGATCATCAAGTGTATCAGCCCACCCCTTAATTGAATGTAAAAAATGAATAAATTCCGAATGTAAATCGGATACTTGTTTTCCTTGCGTGGGGTGGGGATTAAAGTCGTGCGGGAGGGCCTCTGAATTTAACGCCTGACTCGGTGCTGGCGCCGTCAGCTCTCTGCTACACCATTTCCCTCCAGCCGGAAACCCGAACGAAGAATGAAAGTTTAAATTTCATTAGCGCTCCAGGTCTTCCACCGCGCTGCAAATACCACTTGACAATGTAACGCGTTGCCGGTGCTGAAAAAGCAAGGGCTCTGGATTACGAAGGAGTTAAGCTAAATGCTGTTTTCTTTAAATATTTGTCTTGCTCGCGAATTAACAGTCTGCCATGCTTGGATTTGTTCTGTTTAATATTAGGCTTATATCACGGAATAAAAAAAATGAATTAATTTTTTGATCATTCAACGTTACTTTCATCTTTTCTTTGAGTTTATACGTGTTGGATAAATTTAAAAACTATTAATGATCCAAATTTAAACTAACATACTTAATGAAATTATTAAAAATGTAGATTCTATTATTTTTCTAGTCAAGGTAGTCTGCTGAAAGTTTGTAGTTTTAATATTAAACCTAAACCCACCCTTTAAGCACTAAATCATGCTCTCAAGTTTAATTAAGGTATTGTTGAATTATAGAAGTATCTGTACTTTATTTATTATAAAAAATAAGTTCTTATCTATAAATTACTTTTAATAGAATTAGCGTCCGTGAGTTAATAATTAATTAACAGTCTAAACCAGTTTTTACCAATTTCAAATCTTATGTTAAACCCTCTAAATTGCCTTAATGTTATTGGTATTACTTACAAAAGATACATATTTTTATTAACATACATTACGGATATTATAAAATAAAAACTACTTTTTTAATTGATTCATAATTGGTATCTGAAAGTATCGTTAGATGAATGGATCGCTTCTACTAAATATCATCGCTTTGTTATCGAGGCACCAACAAAAGCCGGGATAACGGAGTCGGTAATTAGTTAGTTTCGATATAATCGCTCCCTATTAGCTCGTTATCAGGTATATAGATACGACCGGAGCGATGGAGAAAGAGAGAGACAGAGTGTTAGGAATTAATAACGGGGATGCTTTGAAGGGATGAAGGCCGCCGCTGCACTTTAAGTAGAACAACACTAGTAGCAAAACCGCCCATTTATTTGAGCAATCCAAGAGATCGCAGTGATTACGGAGAAGGTGGGAACATATTTCATTCATTACACGCGCCCGGCTTTTGCGGTCTTAAATGCGATTGTCTCGAGGAGTTTTGGGGGCGGCGACGTCATGTATATTTGTGTAGTTTAAAAATTGCCAAAATTGAACTTTTTTAATAACATCTCATTATATTAAAACGCCGCTTTTATTCAGGCGTGGTTCGGTTCCCTCGCCAAAAATTCGTCACGTAAACACAATCAATAAACCGTGTCAATGTCGGCCGACTTTGTTCTGGACGCGTTCCAAGGAGGTCGTCTCCGACCTAAGATCGGTGGAATTAAAACGAATCGATCGCGGTAGATGGATAAAAACTAATTTTCATAAGTATTGCAGCAGCAGAAATATTATATCTTATGAATAGAAGTTCAAGACAAGGAAACAGAGCTTTATTATAAAATTTTCAGTGTTTTAACTCTCTAGGCATCAGTAAAGCAAGATGATCCTTCTTCGGTTGAATAACTACCAACAAATTGTACGGAAACAGTGACAATTATTATTATAATTCATTCATTTTCAAATCTTCCGCTTCATAAGATGCCAGACAATAATTGAAACATACATCTTCTGAGTTAACACCAAACCGATTTTTATATCAATCCAAACTAAGCTCTAAACTATTTTAATGCTCCCTTATTGTTTTACTTAAGTTGTATGATTTTTTTGCATTAACGGTAATAATAATAATATATAATTCTGTAAACCACGTCATTGATCCTTTCTACAATTTAGAATTTTGCTTGTACCCTTCCATTCTTTTATAACTTTAGAGAGATTAAAGAACCAAACAAAATTTTAATTTATACCTTTACATCCTATTTTTTTTATAGCCCTGTAATTATTTTTTATTTATTTATTTTTGTGTAGTAGATTATTTAAGTAATCCAGTGTACTAATATCTTTACCGCAGCTGGGATCTTCTTCCTCTGAGTCACTAGTATACGAACTGATGAGGCTTCGTCGGTTCATTGATTCAACCTGTTCGCTTTTACAGGCACATTTTAGGGTTATGTTGTTACTACAACAAATGATGTGACCGAAATCGTCTACACACACAGTTCTTTTGCAACAAACACTTGGGGTGGTAGTCCGAGTAACACTTGGCACAAGTCACAAACTTTTTAACTTTTATTGCATAAACAGTGAAGGTAGATTTATCGATAACATTATCATTGGCAGCCATATTAACAATTAGGGCGTAGTTCATCTTGCCATATTTTCTGTCTCAGATAATTGACATAATATTCACCTTTAGGTCAGAAGCAAAACTTTAAATCAGAAAGAAGACGTAGTGCTAAACCAATATTGATAATTAGAAGAGCTTGTGCCGCCTCAATCTATATTAAAATAATTAAGGCAGACAAAAAAATCGACGAATTTAGATATATATTTTAAGTCTCACACGCGTAAATTTCTGATATGTCAACGCACAATTAATATAATTATTCATGCATGAATTGATGTTTTCTTTGCCGTCATTTTTTTAGTTTACATATTAAATGAATATCTATCGTATTTAATAAATTTATTTTTTAAACTCTATTAATACATTTGCACGATTTAATACTCAATGTATTTTAAATAAAACCAATAATACAATTCATTGAATTTTTTATCACTTTTCGCATAGCAACCGCGCGCCTACGCGATCATTGGAATATATTCATACCTGAACGACGTTGCCGCATCAATAAATCATCATCATCCTCCCCCGCAGGTATGCGACGCTCACACACGGAACAAAGAGTGTCTTCGCACCATTTGAATGTAAATATTTAAAATTGAAGTGGGTTTTAAAATATTGCCGTTTTTATTGCGCGAAACAAAAGAAAACAGCAACGATCGCCCTTCTGTTCCCGGTTAGGGGCAGGGTTTTAGGGGATGGGCCAGGTGAAAACTGATGCTAAGGAAATGTTAGTTATGATGGTGGTAATTTTGAAGTAATATCGAGCAAACAGTATTTTATTAATGACATATTATGGGGATGAAGTGTAATTTTTGTGGTTTTGAGGTGGTTATTGTAGAATTTATTAGTTTTTTCAGGAATGTATATGTATAAGGGATTTATTTTTAATTTTGTTTTTATTACATACGAGGGCACCCCAGAAATAACAGGATCTGTAGTAGCAGGTTGCACCTCTAGAGGGGTGTCGTGAGACCTTTCCTGAATTAGTGAATATATATATATTTCATTAACAGTTCTGCGAGTGTTCGTAAGATACAGACGTTACAAGAAAAAAACTGGCTAATTCTTACGAACAACAGGTGGCTGTTCTATTTTGTTTTTTATTTGGAAGAATGCTGCGAAAACTGTTGTAATGATGCAAATAGCTTACAAAGAATATGCTTTTAACAAAATCTATGTGAATTAATGGTTTTCCTGGTTTAAACAGGGAGATTTCTCTATTGAATATTGGTTCTGATTGTCCAAAACCAGGGCAATATCGACAAAATAAATAAACAATATAGTAAATCGTGTTAACAAAGAAATTTCGGCAATTTCTAGGTTTATTCTCGTATATATTATATAAAGTACAATATATAGATGACGACAATTTCCAATCTAATAGTTTTAATTTGTAACATCGAGTAGATAAAGATAACTGCCAAGACGTGCCCAAATTATTACGAGGAGAATCGCAGATACAATGGCACAAGTCGTTATTACTTAAGGGCAGTTCCAATAGTTGATCTAACAACAAGCTCAGCTGGGAAGAGGAGAAATGGGAAAGGCGTCCAAAACTGAAAGATAGTTCTTACGAAGACAAAATACATACAGTTCTTCTTCTTCTAGAAGGAATCGAAAGGAAGACACAAGATGCAGACAAGAACCTGCAAGTCAACATCCAGAACCTGGAAGATTCTAACGAGAAAGAGAACATTCATTATTGGAGCAACAAATAATGTGTTATATTCGGAGGAGTTCAAAGACGTCAAGCCATCGTACCCAAAAGAGAAGTTCAGCGAGTATTACACGTCTTTCACAATATATCCGAAGCAGGTCATTGCGGTGTCGAGAGGAACGTATACAAGATAAAGAGCCGATATTATTGAAAGGGAATGAAGAAATACATTGGCGCATACTTCAAGAAGTGTATCCTATGCCAACGTTACAAACCCTCCAACAGTAAACCCGCAGGATTATTGCAGACCTATTTGGACCTCTGCCAAGAATGCCGAGAAGAAGAGAAGACGATCTTGGTTGCTGAAAACCACCCAGAAACCAACCCCGCCGAGAGAAGAAATCGAGATATCGAAAAGCAACTAAGTTATGGTAAGCCGCGATAACTCTAGTTGGTTCAAGAAATTATATTTAATACTATTTACGATGAATACGCATTAGTCCCCAGCACCAAGTATTCATCTTCTTATCAATCCTTTGTCTGGAGACTTACGCAAAGTTGTCAAAGACAAAAGATTTTGTAGTTAAGACTCCCTACCTGAAGAAATTATTGAAGATACTCGAAGAAATAAAGGAAACTTTTATCGAGGCAGCGGAAACAAAGAAGGAATATACCTTATCTGCCTACTATACCAGACTAACGATTTAGTCTGGATAGCGACGTATGCACCAAGAAATGCTCCATAGCAGTAGTATACTGTAAAATTTGCACCAAAAAGAGATATATAATACGCGATCATCAACATCATCAGCCTAACCAGCTTCGAGGTAGCTATACGAAATAAACCGAATCAATTTTTAGAAATATTCCTCGCCTTTACCTTCACACCATATCAATGAGACCAGACTAATAACTTACATTCACCACTATCTAAACCAGCTAGAGCCATGCGGAAACGAAGACGTCCAAAAAACATCACATATGATGTTACACGTACTATTCCAGAGAGGGAAGATGTAACGCCGAGTAGACAAATACAACTGCCGAGACCCGCCATCTGATGAACGCATACGACTGACCACTTAAGTTTATGGTCCAAGCACCCTCATAAAAACAGCAACCGGATATACAATCGCACAGTATTGTACAGATTAAAGTCTTGGCCTAATCATTAGCACTAAGTATAGTCTAATCGTCGCAGAAAGAATTCTTGGGCACTAACTACAGTCTCAAGTGTGTACAGCCGAGACATCCTACGTATATCTAGGCGGCCCGGACACGCCGATCGTGGAGGTCCTTCAGGGGTTGCGCATGGAAATCATTTGGTACTATCTGTCTGCTACCAAATGTAAGCTGCCTTTTGGTTTTCAGTGCATTACAACTGCACAGAATGTGCATATCACATAACCGACAGCTGGTGTTGGCCTTGTGTGGACAGATTTTACTTAGGTGTTCTTTAACAGTCATGTGGCCTGTTAGCAGTCTACTTGCTCCTATAGTTGTCTACTTGCCCTACTTAGTGCCAGTAGTCCTGCAGCTTGGTTAGAATCGAGCCCTCTTATGATGGCCTTACCTTGGTTAAGGCCTGGTCTGCTTTCCCAGCTTTCCTTATGTTTGTTTCTTTCTGACTCCATACATGCTGTGGTGACACCCTACCTTGCTAATTCATCAGCTTTTTCATTTACCTCGATACCGGAGTGCCCCGGCGTCCAGATAAGTGTTACCTTGTTCTGTCTAGCCAGGTAATTCAGAGTGTGGAAGTAGTCTGATACCAGTTTAGATGCAGTTTTTTGACTTTGAAGGGCCTTCAGTGTCGCCTGGCGGCCAGACATGATACAGATACGCCTGTCTCGACAGTTCCTCTCTATATTGGTTCTCGCGTTCAATGATTGCGAATATTTCAGCTTGAAAGAGGGACAGGTTACGCCCAATCACTGCGTAGCCAGGCTCCAATAATGAATGTTCTCTTTCTCGTTGTAGATTCTCGATCCTATACCTGTCTGTGATTGGAACCATCCGTGTACCAGATCATACTGTGTTTCTGAATATCCTTTCTAATGCTATTCCATTCATTGCGGTCTCGAATAGTGACCTTGAAGATTGCATTTTCAAGGTGTCTGACTATCATATGGTGCGACCTCATTTGCATAAGAAGTCCCCCTATGTCTGTCAAGAGTCTTCTGTATGGGGTGTCAACTTTTACTTTGACCGTTGCTAGCTGCAGTCTATAGAGTGACAGTCTTGCCTATCCCACTATCAGAATATGAAGTGGTGTGAGGTCTTCATTGCTGCAGTGGGCGTGATTTTTATAGCTCCTGTTATGCTGATGCAGGCATGTCTTTGGACACTGAAGATTTGTATGGTTGTGTGTTGCATGGTTTTGGACCGTCACACCATCCCTGGTCTGAGTCTAGGTGAGTTTGGAGTCAAAGATTACTTCTAAGTACCTCACCCGACAATTCGAGGTTCTCACCATTTAGTAGGAGGGGTCCTAGGCCGTCCAATTTCCTTCTGTGTGTGAAAGTATAATGGTGTTTTTAGAGGGTGAGACTTTCAATCTTTCTCTAGCACACCATTTGTTCACCACGTTCAGTGTTCTTTGCATGAGGTCTCTGATCGTGTTGTTGAATTTTTCCTCGTCCGCATATCCCAGGAAAGAGTATCCTTTATTGTTGAGTTCCACTAACAATTCATCCATGACTAGGTTCCACAGCAGGGGGAAAGAACTCCTCCCCTACAACCGCTGGCCATCCTGGACGCTACTGTCTGGTCAGTAAATGTAGTATATACTATCCTTTGTCTTAGCATGCAGTCAATCCAGCTACAGCTAGTGTCCTCCAACTCCCGCTTCCTCAATGTAACAGTTATGGAGTTAAAGGATGTGTTATCAAATGCGCCTTTTATATGTAAGAAGGCAGCAAGTAGAATTTCTTTGTTTTCCAGAGCAATTTCTGCACTTCTTGTTAGTCGGCTGAGAGCTGTCTCTGTAGATCGACCTGAAAGGTAGGCATATTGATCTTGTGATAGTAGGAAAGTTACCATCTATCCTCTCTAATATGCCTGCCCATAATCTATTCCACTGTCTTCAGGTCAAAAGACACGAGGCTAATGGGCCTGTACGACTTTGCACAGGAATAGTCCCTCCTACTAGTCTTTGGTAAGAAAACCATCCTGGCAGGCCTCCATATTCTCGGTAGAGAGTTCATAGGCAGAAGTTCCGCTCCCTTTTGTGGTATTATGGGTAGTACTCCATCAGGGCCTGGTGATTTGTATGGTTAAAATGAGTTAACTGCCTATTTGACCCTGTCATAGGTGATCACTCTCCTTCTGGGAAGTGTACCCGTAGAAGTTCACCCATGGTTTCCTTCTAGTTTTTAGTATGCCCTCCGTCAGCGAGTTTCAGAGTTCGAAGTTCTTCGGGAGTTCTTCTAAAGGATCTTATAGATTCTGATACTGTCTTTGGCAGATTAAATGTCCTCACAGTGTCTCCTCCATGCTGATCTTCCAGTCTTCCTTAATTATAATAATAATTATTATTATTATATTTATTGACTACTTAAATTTACAAAAGCAGAATTTACAGATTACAAAAAAGAGAGTTACAAGAGGTCAAAAGGAAAATGATCAGATGAAACCCGAAGGTTTCTCTGGTTTACCACAAATTCCTTTTAAATTACAAATAATTTGCTATACATAAATTAATACCCTTACAATTCCGTACCGCATCGCAAGGATTGCTTTACAGTTGAAAAGTAGAAATGAGATTAAAATTAAAATTAATGGGTGTTGCTATCTGCTATTTCGATACATTTTTCGAAACGTTTTAGTTTTTATCTCTAAAAACTTGTTTGGGAAAGTCCTGATCACTAACGAAAGGTTGTATCTGAAGGATCTTAAAATCTCGGTGTAAAATTTAGGGTTGTTGATGATGCATTTGTTTGTTTCTAATATTGACGCTATGTATGTCACTTCTAAATTGAATTTTTCTGTGAAAATATGGAGGTTTTTTGGTCTGAATGATCTTAAAATAGAAACAGGCTTCATGTAGTATTCTGCATTTGGTCATGTTAATCCAGTTTGCGGTTTTTCGATTCTTTTTACGTCAAAGTTGTCAAGGCAGTTACCATGTATTACGTCCCCGTAATTAAAGAGAGATAAAACAAGTGAGTCGCACAATTTTATTTTCGTATAGGTGGATAATATCTGGCGATGTGGGTATAACGTCTTCAGAGAAGCATAAGATTTCCTAATGCAGTTTGTTATATGTTTTTGAAATCTCAAGTATCTATCAATTATTAATCCTAGGTTTTTGATCGATTCGCAATATTGCGTAGTTGTCTGACCTATTTTTATAGTGAGTAATCTTTTTGCTTGGTGTTTTAATTTTCGTTTTGCAAATAAAATGACGTTTGATTTTTATCATTTATAATTAAGTTGTGTTTATTAGAGTTTCTAATGAGGTTAACTATATCTATGCTTATCAATCTTTCTACTAATTCAGTTTCTGAGGGATTGAAGGAGCAATAAATTTGAGTATCGTCTGCATATAAAACTCCCATGAGCCCGTAGCTTTCTTACCTGCTTTCTCTTATTATCAAGCGGACTGTTCCACTATGATACTTTCCTGGTAATACGTCTCTCAATAAGAGGGAAGTTATCATTATACGTCGTATTCCGTAGTTTGCTCTGCCATGATCTTCAACTCTAGATTATTGCTTACCCCTCCAGGGTTACCCATCAGATTGTGGGCCTAACCACTCTGGTGTACAGCCAGTATACCATCCCTGATCTGCTTTGATTTAAAGGCTTCCCAGTCTGTTCTGCGGTGGTTGCAGTATTTTTCAGTGACTCGAAGTAGCCCCGTAATATCGAATATTATGTGTCTGTGATCCGAGCAGCTTACTTTATCAAACACACGCTAGTTCTTAACAAAGTTATTACCGCTTTCCTAATACTTGTTACAAAGGTCGGTTTATTGCCAATATTTAAAATATCCAATTTAGTTCCGATTAAAAATTGAATAACTGACTCACCTCTGCGGTTGGTGTTAGAGCGAGAGACTGAGTGGTGGGCATTGGAGTCCCAACGGATGACAAGCTGCGTTTCTTGTTACCCGTAGACTGCAACCAGTCTTTCCAGTCCCGCGCTGGTATATGGTTATCCTATGGGGAGGTAGACTGATCTGAGAACAAGCTCCTTCTGTCCACCAATATCATTGGAGAGCCTAACTGCCACTATGTCCTGTAAATAGAAAGAGGTTAGTGGCAGTACCTTCATGTGAATTTTGGCCACAATGCATGATCTGGGTCTTTCGGTGGTTTTACTATATATAAGCACCGTCGAATTGCGATGGATTTGCACTTCCCGAGGGAGTTTTGTACACCGCAGCCGTTATTCTTTCTTGCATTAGGTCTGATTTGGCCTGATCCAGTAGCATATCAGGATGGCGTTATTTGAATCACCGCCATTCACTGCACCACTGTAAGATCCTGCCTGACCGACTGGTCTCCTGGCCTTCTTAGATGCATTTTTCTGAGAGGAGGGTGTAGAAGAGTCAGAGCGGGGCCTTTTATTCCCGCTCTCCTTTTCTACTTTTTTACCCATGCTCTCCTGCCATGCTGGCTACTGGGTGGTCCAGGTTCCAGCTTTCATTTTTTCCTATCTTCTCATTTCCTTTTTCTGGACACCAGAGAGTCTGGTCCTTCAAGTCCCCTATGGATGTTGTGCCTGTGTCTGATGGCCCTTGGGTGACCTCCACTGCCTCTGCCACGAGGTCTGTGCTTTCCGGCACTTTCTCCATTTCCATTGTAGTTACTATGTCCATTTTGTTCCCACGAGTATTAGGGATGTGTGGGTCATCATGCCAGGAGCCCTACTAATATTGAAGGTTATATACATCGTGGTGTCGCCCGGTTCCTCGAGGTCGGAACCAGTTGGAACTGATCTATTCAGCCACGCATCCCTCAGGCCTACTCCACCCACCTTAGGATTTAGCATGTTTAATGAGGTTATTTCCTGTTGATCCGTATAATGGAACCTAGATCCACGCTCTCTTCCGCCCGTGAGACATGACCACGTCAGCTTGAGAGCCAGCGGTGTTTCAGTGGTACACACTGTTTAGGTGAGTTAGACAGGCGTCGTTAACCGCGGCGCAAGCCCTTAGTCATGATACTACAGACGCGCCGAGAAGTTTTGGTCTACGGTGAGTGTCTTTGCATGCTTCCAAGTGGGGTTTTATATTCAACGAGCACGCTCATAACACTCACTAACCTAATGGTCACAAACGTTCATTCCATGTAGGTCATTCCTTTATCTGCCATCAGAGGACGCGCCCGATAGGGGTATCTGTCCCCCATGGGTTATACTTACTTTTAAAGCACCATCTTGTTGGCAATAAGCAATATCTACTTATTATTGGAATATTTTCGATGAATTTGATCAAACCATTTATATATATTTATTTTTTATTTAGATGTTTTGTATACAATATTTCATTAAATACTACAATGTTATCTATTTCGTATACGAGTATTCCCGCTTTGTTACAACTTCTTTGTACAAAATTGAGCCCAACTAATATACGCAACCACAAACAGACACATGTAATAATGAATACGACAAAGTTTCACAGAGAGCTAGTCTGGCGCAAAACCTAAAAACCCATTTATGGCGGCCTAAGGCGCTAATCCCGGCGGTGGATTATAATCAGGAACGTGTTTGTACGTTTCGGTGCAAACAATAGGGAGGGTGATTATGCGCAAAATTCATACGGCGTATTTACAATTACACATCTGACGTACGGTTCTTCGGCGGACGTACCCACTCAGGGGGCGGCTTCTTAACGCGCCGCACCGGAAGACATTTGAATTTTAAATCCACGCCGCCTGCAGATGGCATCTGTTGCGTTACACAGTTCTTTATGGTACCTGAAAATTTCGCTCAGACCACTTTCTCCGCTAACGAAGCGCCCATTTGCATATTTTATTGCCACATAAATTAACAATAAACATTTCAGTTACACATGGATTCAAGGATGAAATCAAATTAGGGGATTTAGTAGGAGAGAGGAGGATATTCATTATGTAATAGTTTTATTCGAACATTACATGTAAGGTAAATAAGAGTCAAAAATAATCATAAAAACTTCAAACTAATCACTAATGTAGCAACAACACATCCCCATTTACATATTTCTCCCAATTAACTGGAGCACCTCATTTCCGTCACGTGTCAATTAAGTCTAATTATTTTTCCGCCCATTTATCGCCGTTAATAGCACTCATTTCATTCAGGTACATGAAATAGCCGTTCGGAGAATATCGTATTGCCACACATAAACATGCATGCATTTTTTCCCGCATAACTGCTACATATAAACACGCACGAAGTGCAAAATTACAGGTTTTTTTTTGTTCCTTTTTCGCATTAAACTTAATTAATAATCGCGTTTACGTAATTGCGAGTGGTTTATAAATGGCGACCCCAGGACAGAATCTGTTAATGGGATTCGCCCTTTGAAGGCCCCCAGGTAATTATTTCATAGATAAATTAGTCCGACATCCGTAAGCCCCGGAGGAAAGTATTGTTTTCCTCGATCCACTTAAATTTCTGGAGTAAAGTGGGAGCTCGTTGAGCCTAATGAGGGTAAACAGGACCGTGTCAGCGCCGCCTAAACCTCGGAAAATTTCGTGTGTACTAAAAATGGGATTTCACGTTTAACACTTTGTTTTCACTGTCTCTTAACATTAAATTTACGACCAAGAAAGTAAGAATTTGCAAATAGAAAATTCCTAACAGTGTTTAATAATTTGCTAATGGTTAGTTTTTCCTTGCAAATAATATTTTTTATTTTCATTGACAATTGTTAATTATTCCAAATTTGGAAAGCTGACTGTTTTTAAATAATTCCTTATTTAATTCGTAATTGCTTTTTAAATAAATTCTAAGTATTTTTGAGTAATTTTAAATTGTTTCTGTTTTCTTAATAAATTTTAAAATATTTGATATTAGTAGTTATGTTTAATAATTCAAAACAGTTTTACATATATTTTTCAGACGAATAATTAGTTTGTAATTCATGCACAGCCTTTCGCAACTCTTATGTATTAATTTGCATTGGAAATGTTGCGTGCCATATAAGTCTGCAATATCAATGTTAATGCCATCAATATAAATACCGAATCGATTAATTGGTCACCATCATTCGATCATCATCCACTGAGTCGAAATGAAGTTCCAAATCATTTTCTTCGTGTCTTTGGTGGCACTTGCTGCATCTGAAGCACCCAGATTCAATCCAAGATTCCGCTACCAACGCGTCGAAGAAGCTCCGTACGCACCTGCAGGATACCGTCCGGCTGGTGAAGAGTTCAGGCTACCAGCTAGACAACAGTCGCCGCCAACTTTATATGGGCCACCACAAGAATATGGGCCACCAGATACAAACACACCCACTACGACAGAGAGCGTAGAAAATGATGCTTCAGCAACAACAACCGAATTACCAACAACTACAACGTTTACTCCAGCTAGATCGCAATTGAGGAAGATGAAGCAGAGGAAACCGGAAAGGATCCAGAAGGAGGAGGTGTTAGATCAAGGAGTGTATTACATTTATCATCCCAGCGGTTTCCTGCAGAGGGTTATGTATGAGGCTAGGAATGATGTGAGGAATATGGGATATACAGCTCAGCTAACTTATCGTGATGTTGAACCAATTAGGGAACCTATTTATACTTACGATCCGGAAACTTTGGTTTTCCAGCAGATTAAATTATAATTTGATTATTGTATAAAAATTGTTATATAATAAAATTTACTTATAAAATAGACATTTATTTTTATTTTTCCTATACAGAATATAGGTATTGTATTGTTTTCGTGAAAAATTTTTGAAAATAATTTTTAATGGAAATATCCATTTTGAGGTCCCCTGAAACGATTCCACTAAATTCTGAAAAAAAATTGTGCGCATGTGTCTGTGTGTGTATCGGTGGGCACTGTAACTCAAAAACGAACGATCCTTTTGAGATGAAGCAAACTCTTATCGTTAAAAACCAGAACTGAAAAGCTTCTGGTGAACAAACATTCATAAACCGGAAGTGGATGTTTACTACAGGTTCTTAACTTGCGAGAAAAAGATTAAAAATTTAAAATTTTGAAATTTTTTTGCCTATTGCTAATAAAGTATAGTAATTACATGAATTTTATATAATATGTAATTGTAAACAATCCAAAATTGAACAAATTAATAAGAATAGCCATTTTGGTTAACCTAATAGTTTTCGAGACAAAATAAAGGGCGACCGTTACTATGTGGTAGTAAATGAACTACCACATAGTAACGGTCGCTACCATCATTTTCATTAAACTTTAGATTTTACTGTTTCTTAATTCATTTTAAAATTTTATGTTTTTTAAATTGCTTTCTTCTAAGGTGTTCATTGCAAATTATTTCTAAATTAATTCCTACTGTTGATGGTGATTTTAGTGTTATATGTGGGTTGTATTTTAAATCTTTTTCGAGTAATGATGATTCTAATTTATCAAATTTTATATCTGTTACTACTACTTTGGGAAAAAATTAAAAATTATTTTGCTCACCATAACTGGTGTTACCGTTCACTTTAAATTGTTCAGTTATGACCTTTTCACTGTTCACCTTTTTACTGTGTAAATTTGATAATTTTCTTTTTTGAATCTTGAGCCGAAACTAGTCGAATAAATTGTTAATTTGTGAAACAAGCCAAGTGAATTTAATTTAATCTAAAACCTACATTAATATAATTTTCCATTAAGTGATTAAGGAGAAACAAGTATATAACATATGATCTGAAGGTTGGAGGGTAGAATAGAGGTTATACACCCACCCTACACTTACATTGGTAAATTTAGTTTAGTTTCCGTAAACAACAGATACTTAAATATAGTATATGTGGTTAATAATTTTATTAACTTTATTGTAGTAGTTTCAGTATATGTGGGTGGGTAGCCACTATCATATCCTCCAATTTTAAACTATAGGCTTCAGTTTTGTCCATAAAAAAACATTAAAAGTAAGAAGTTTATAAAGGGTCCGCCAATAGGGACGCGCGAAGTTTGCCGGAAGGGTGCGGCCATGTTGTTCGAGGTAGAGCTGTCAAAGTTGCTGTCATTTGTTCAGTATATAACCCCAAATCACCATGGCAAGTTTGAGTGTCGAGCAGCACATACCAATTATTAAATTCGCCCATTTTACGGTCGCGATGATCGGCCTGTAGAGTCGACTATCCGTTGATTGGTGGGCAAATTCGAGTCGACTGGCTCAGTAAACAACCAGCCAACACTGACACGTCGACGAAACGCCCGATCGAACGAAAATATCGCTGCTGTCCCTGAGAGTGTGCGCGAGAACCCGAGGCAGTCCATTTTTTGTCGGACACAGAAACTTGGCCTTTCGGAGACATCAACTCGCAGAATTTTGCATCTGGATTTGGGTCTGCACCCGTACAAAATCCAATTGACCCAGGAGCTCAAGATAAACGACCACAGACAGCGTCGGGCGTTCGCTGACTGGGCTCTGGAGCAGTTGGAAGCAGACCCCCATTTTGGCCGAAAAATCATCTTCAGCGACGAGGCTCATTTCTGGATGAACGGGTATTGGAGTGAGAAAAACCCACACGAGGTCCACCAAGTGGCAATGCATCCCCAGAAAGTCACTGTTTGGTGTGGATTTTGGGCCGGCGGCATCATCGGTCCGTACTTTTTCGAGAACGAAGCTGGGGCGGCCATAACCGTCAATGGGGAGCGCTACAGGTCGATGATAACTAACTTCTTTTGGCCTAAACTGGATGATATGGACACGGACGACATGTGGTTCCAGCAGGACGGCGCCACGTGCCACACAGCCCATGTCACAATGGACATTCTGCACGAGCGATTTCCGGACATGGTCATCTCGCGCGGAGGCGATATCAACTGGCCACCGAGATCGTGCGATTTAACGCCTTTAGACGTTTTTCTCTGGGGCTATCTCAAGTCGCTGGTCTACGCCAACAAGCCTCTAAACACCGGTGACCTCAAAGTCAACATACGCAACGCCATCGCTCAAATTGAGGCCGATATGTGCTCCAGAGTCATCGAAAATTGGACCTCCCGGATCCGGGCTACCAAACGGAGCCGCGGTGGTCATTTGAACGATGTTATCTTCCATACTTAATGTGGTCGAATACCGTTTCGAATGAAAAATAAATTTCGTTTCCTCACACACAACTTGTTTTATTCAATTTTAAAGTTCACGCGCCCTTATTGGCGGACCCTATATGCAAAAACTAGAAGAAATTTGTTTTAATCAAATTCATATTGAGAAAATCACTTGCGTATGATCTGTAGGTTGGAGGGTGGAATGTCGGACTCCCACCTGCCCTACATATACAGGGAGACGGATGAGAAACTTATGGTGCTATATCAAATGAAATCATTTATAAAAGACTTCAATATGAACTGAACTGGTATATTTTCTTGCATTCAGTTTTTGACAAAAGGTAATCAATTTTTTTTTCAGATTGCACTATTATATTCATTGGTAAGTTGTTTTTCTGAATATAAAATCAATCAAGTACCCATAGTAAACAATATACAGAGCCTATTTTAAATGTCAAAAGTGACAGTGTCAGTCATTGGTACAATACTGCAACGATTTTTAATAATTTTACCATTAAAATGGTGCAAGATTTTGAAAACGGTAATAGTAGTACAGGAATTTAATGCGTCTACAGAAATCGTTTTGATGTTAGAGTAACTCCATGTACTAACAAATTTGGAAGAAGTAAATTAAAAAAAAACTGTTTAAAAAAAGACAAAAAGAAATGCTCGTGTAATACAAGGTGAAGATTTGGAATTAGATGTTTTTTCCAATTTCAAAGTATAAGCGACGGTTTGTCAATAAAAAACAATAAAATGCAAAATTATAATCCATTATTTATCGGTAGTTATCCACCCAAAGAGGGAGCTAGTGCAACGCTCAGACAATATATGGCACATTTATGGCATTACCTTGAGCAATAAATGAAAGTTTAGTATACATTTGTTTGTAGTTAAATTAATGTTCAACAAATCACTCGGTTCCAAAGTAGAATAGTGTACATCCTACACATAAATTGTTACTTGTAAATTGTTTTAGATTCCTCGAACAAACATTCTGATAGTATGGATGTTCTTAATAATTTTATTAAATTTATTGTAGTTTAAGTTTAGCAAATCGCTAGTGTATGATCTAAAAGTTGGAAGGTGAAATAAGGGCTACTTAACTACCCTATATATTATATATTTTTACTATTTTAATGAATATTGCAATTCGATTTTTATTGAACTTGGTAATGGTGTTCCTAGAAAAAAAATAGTAAGAGATGTTGTTCATAAAAAATAATAAAAAATAAAAGTTTATATGCAAATGTTAGTATAAATTTGCTTATTATTAAATTGATGTTCATCAAATCAGTCGTATATGATCTACACATTAGAGGGGGGAATAGAGACCAACCCACCCCCTTTACACATACATTGGGACTTTCATCACTATCACGGCTTTACTTTATTAAAATAAAGAAATGGAACATGCAGATGTTGACGATTTTTCTCTATTTGAGTTTCATTGTATATTTAGGGTAGGGGATGTCTACTATCCTATCCTCAAAGTTACAGTTATAAAAAAAATAAAAATTTAAATGCAAAGCTAGTAAAAATCCAGGTTTAGTTAAATGACTATTTAGTAAATTATTCGCTTATAATCAAAAGGTTAGATGGTGCTCTAGAGACCATCTACCCATCCATGTTAGATATAAATTAGTACGTTCATCAATATTCTACACCTTAGCTTTAAGTTTAGCGACAGTTACCTTTAAAATTTATGAGCAAATATTGCTAAATAAAGTTGTTCTTTCTGACGTTTTTCGGCATTTTATAATTGTATGTTTTTTTACCTTTTAATAGAATTTAAATAAATTAAATTAAAATATTCTCAATTATTACTTATATACATAGGCAATGTAGCATTTAAAGGGAAATAGAGGACAAAAGCAGTCTAGAGCGTTGCACAATTTATTGGGATAGGTCAAGAATACGCTACAATAATGATGAATTTATTAGCCTAGGTGAAGGGTACGCTAAGGCAATAAATTTTATTAGGATAGGTCAAGAGTAGAGCAGTAAATAAAATATTGAGATAGATGAAGAATATGTTGGGATAATAAAAAATATTAACCTAGGTCAAGAGTACTCTAGCTTAATAAATAATTTCAAGCCTATGATGGAAAGAATATACCAGAGTTGTATTTTAGTGTAATGGCTGTTTATGTAATTGTTTCTTTGAAATACTATTTGTGAAATAATTTGTTGGCATGCTTATATTTTTATTTTTTATATTCCTAGCAACACAACTGCTTTCAAACACGAATTCAAATAATTTACAAGGACCTAATGGGTTTTAATACATTTTATTATAAACTAAAATTATATTCACTACCTTATTGTTGATAAATCGAATGTACTTCGAATATTAAAATGATTACATATTCATATTTGTACTAGTTGTTTATGTGCTGTTTACTTAAAGTTAATTAAAGTCAACAGTGATTCCCTAACATCGTTTATTTCCATTATTTTCACATATTACACATCCGAAACGTTGTTTTAGTGCGACATTTCAGTATGCCTTAATTAACCACCATCAAGTGGAGTAACTAATTGTGTTCCCTTCAGGGCGCCACGTATTAGCCTGAAGGTCGTACTTTCAATTTCACATTTATGATAATCTGCTGTGTCGTATGCAGATGTGCTCTATTTATGATACATAATTAGTAATTATCCGTCAAGCGCTCTCCCGAGCTGACGTTTCGGTTTCCCTGCAATATGAAAAACTACTTTTTCATTCAAAGAGGGTTAGTTAAGTTGATGTAATTTAAGCTATGAGTATAGGCAACAGCCTGTAATATTTATTATATCTAATAAATTATTATATTAGTAATTGTGGTTATATTCATATTAATTAAAAAAATATTAGAGTATTGTGTAGCAAATAAAACACTTTTATAGGTTGATTAATCGTATGTCTGTAGAAGTAAGTTTGTTGCAAAATAATTATCGCAATGTTTTATATTAAAAACCTGTGAAATTTATCAATGCAGCAAGTGTTTTAGTGATAAGAGAAATTAATCAATCGAATACTTTACTATTTTCATTTTCCATAAGGTTTTTTAAAATTCTACTTTAAATCATTTCGTAATTATTAATAAAAATAAAATGCAATCATTTAAGTAATCATTAAACGAATTAAATTTTTGGTTTAAGAGGAAATTAACATCGCCTTCTCTATTAAAAAAATAAAACCGGCACGACCTTCTTAATATTATTACGGCGCGATATTAAAGTAGTAAAAGTTTTATGATTATGCGAGCGTAAATATTTTATAAAGGAACCCCTAAGCGCGCAGAATGCCTTTCTACTGTATATACACGAGGGGGGTGAATTTTAAATTATCATAAAAACTTAAACTGTTATTGATTAAAATCTGTACATGTTGCGAAACGTTATCGAAAATGTTCGCGGCGCGGCGTTTTATATAAATCGGTAAATATTTATTTGAAAGTCAGAAGTTTTAGATTAAATTTAATTGATTCCTCACAAGAATATTAAATAACCCAATGAATTATTAATTTTTATTTGTAAAAGATGAATAATAATAATACTATTTCAACCCTTAATTTTGATCATCATTAAGGAAATATTTTCTAATTATCAATGATAATAATTTTTATTGCTATTACTTAGGAGGAAATAGAAGTAATCTAATTTAAATCAGTAATTGTTTGAGAATGACAAGCTCCTCAAATGTGACAAAATTATTATAATATAAAATGTATGATATTAAAAAAGTTACACGTATTTCTAATCTACTTTAATTTCCACGCTCTAAAGAGGTTTCTGACCGAACAATCATTCTCATCAAGCATTCACCTGCAGTGCACCTCTTCTTAACATGTTGGGCACGTACAACCTTGTCCTCTAGATTACGTGTCCTCTGCGCACGGCCATCAATAGGTCAGTAATTAGGCAACGTTTATTAGTTCAAGGGTGGCAATTTGTGCGAATTGCAATATTCGCAACTATAAAAACTCGTATTGAACATGTATCGGTCAGTCAATATCGACAAGATGAAAGTGTTAGTTCTTCTACTGGCCGCTTTGGTGATGGTTGTCGGGGAATCTCCATCACCTGTTTACTACACGAACTTTTTGCGATTCCAAAGGGTGGAACAGGATTCGTACGCCGCCGCGGCGGCTTACCGTCAAGGGTGGAGGAGCGTGGAGTCCCTTCCGCCCGCAGGGTACGGTCCGCCACCTACTACAACTGAAACCGTGGATGTGACCACGACGGAGATGCCGGCGACGACGACGGAAACGTCTACTGAACAGGAATCGGAGCAAATCAGGCGGGAAGATAACGAAAAGGAGAATACAAGCGAAGAAGAATTCACCGAGCAGGGTGTTTATTACATTTATCATCCTAATGGGCTCCTGCAGAGGGTGGTGTACTCTACAAGAAACGACGTTCAGGATATGGGATATACCGCACAGCTCAGATACAGGGACGTCGAGCCTATTAAGGATCCCATTTACACTTACGATCCCGAGACGTTTGCCCTGAGACAAATAAAATTGTAATTTGCTGGAAGACAAGGGGAGAACAAAATGGTTTTTATCTATTTACATATTTATATATTTATTATATTTAAATAAATAATAATTCAAACAACAATTTTGTTTTAATATTGCAAATACTCATTTTCACCATCTTGATTACTCATTTTGTAATTTAATGTTAGATTTTGTGAAATTCTTTCTTGTAAACTCAGGAGATAAACATAGGTAAGAAGAAGTTAAAGTACGTCCTCCATCGTCTCTACAAAATCAAAATAGAAGTTTTTCAATGAGATAATAAGTGATCTAGAGAAGAAACGTAATTAATAACTCATATTATTTTGTTTGTATTGAAATCAGGTCACTAATTTTATTATTAATTGGTGAAACATTAGTTTATAATACATCTTAGAATTCAGAACATTATTTAGAATCATAGAATTGTATTATATTGCCATAGACTGTAAAATTAAGTTGAATGGTATAATTAAACATATAATCTTGTATTAAATTCTGTGATTAGTTTCAATTTTTTTTAACCGTAAATTATGCCTTCGTTCCTTGTATTATTTATTGAAGACTATTAGAAAAATGTAAAACTGTACGTCGAGCAGAGAAACATTGTCGCGACGATCATCAATCTTATTTCGGTTACCTTATCGTTACCTACAAGTTTGCTAAGAAGCGTATCAAATATTCTTATCGGCACGACCGACAAAATGTAAAACGCCGGGGAAAAATGAGATGACTTTTTATGATTTATACGTCATATAGTTTTACAAAATATAAACTTTTTTTTCCCCATTATATCTAGAAAACTTTTATTTATTTATTCAATCGACGGAATTGAATAAATGAAGTGAAAAAGTTTATATTCATTGTATCATGTGTTTAATATAATCATTATTCCCTCCTAGGAAATTTTACATTTCATTTACAGCGTGAACTGCTGCCTTTGATCTCTGGCTAGTTATAATCCTGCGAGACGAGAATTAGGATTACCGCGGGGGTATTGTGAGCCTCGGATGGCTTACTGGCCACTACCTCAGGAATAGGGCTCATCCAGAGGGACAACACCGGAAACCGTATTCATGGCAACGGAAGCTTCTCCGTTTGTATCCTGCTGGAATTAAGCGGAGGAAGCCGGAAAAAGATCAGTGCGGGAAATCCTAGATCATGGCATTTACTCAACTATTATTTGTACCGTGTTATATTCTCGCGTAATTCATCATTAAATATTAATATTATTAACCACCTGTTAAGTAAGAAAATATTCAAACATATTAAATATTATTTATTTATTACGGAAATTCCCTTTTTAGCAATTGTCAAAATATAATTAATACACATATAAAAAGAAAGATCCACAACTTATCAACTACTCTGAAAATAAATAAACAAATTTACAATGAATGTACATAATTAATTATAATATATTGATGTAAATTTATACATTTATAATAAAACATTATTGACCTGTTGTAGAAAATAATGTTTTAGAAATGTTATTTACATTTGTAGTTGATTATAATTCACTTGGTTTGTTTCACTTTATTTTTTATTTTAATAAAGTGAAACAAACAAAGTGATTTTTTAATCACCCGCCTATTATTAGGATAACGTTTCGCCAATTAATTAATGAGAAATAAATAAAAGTAATTTTATTTAATTGTTTTCTATTTTATTTTAAATATTTTTCAGGAATTTATATTCCAAATTATTAGTATAAGTGGTGGATGCGCCGGGAGTCCAAAAGTGTGAAACACCGAAAGAGTATGTAACAATAAATGGTGGATGCGTGTCGGGTTAATAATTTGATATTACAAACAGAATAGACTAACTAATGCAATTAAATTCTCGCAAAGAAAAATCATTGTTATAAAGGGAATTACAGAAGAAAAGGTGATTGAAAAGGAAAAAGTTGAAGGGTTCATACAACAGCAATTGAACATTACCATTCAAATAGTTAGCGCTAAAACTATAAGAGATATTTTAATCATCGCAGAGCTGAAAAACTTTGACGCTAAAGTAAAATTAATTAAAAAATATGAGTAAGATATAGCTATGGTTTGCAAAATGAAGAGTAACCATTAATCCTAATAAATTCCAACTCCTAATCCCTTTTCATCGACCACAGAATTCTCCGTTCCATATAACCATTAATAATCACCTTATTTTACCATCTCCTTCATGCAAATACCTTGGTATAACATTTGACCCCAAATTAACCTTTAAAACACACGCCCAGAACCTAAAAGTGAGTGTCAAGAAGAGAGCTCAGCACTTATAAGCATCACTTATAAGAACTAAGGCATATCAACGAAAACAGCAGTACATATTTATAAAATGATCTGCCGACCTCTTTTTGATTACGTCGCTATCCTTTTTTACAAACCCCATCCTTCCGCTCTTAAAAGTATTCAGGTATCGGAACGATCAGCCTTTCGCACGCTTACAAAAATTAGACATCCCCTTAACCCTCCTGTACCAATTAGCCAATCTAACTCCTTTTAAACAACGTCTCCAATTCCCCGCTCAAAAATTCACCACTAACCCTCATAATATTGATATCCTTAACCACATGTGTATCCCTCGTAATCCTTTAATAACACCCCGATACAAATACCCTGAAATTACCATTCATCAGGTTATCTCTGCATTTCACAACGACATTAGTGATCATGACGTTTGTAAGACAATTAATTCCATGCTGAAAGACCGCGGGTCGATAGTCGTTTGACAGAAGACAAAAAAAAATATTGTATATTATTTCCTTTTTTCTTTAAATGAAGATGTTGGTATATATATGAGTAAGATCCAAGATAAAAGAGTTTATATCAACGACCTTACAATGGAAGAGCAAGAATTGCATATACAGAGATATGAAGCATAGTAAGAGAACAAAGAAGTGAGAAGGCGAGCATCCGAATTAAGTATAAAAAGATAATAATTGATCGGGAGGAATACGTCTGGAATAAGGAAGAAAAAGAAGTTACTAAACGAGAAGTACAGCAAAATCAAAAAAAAACTAAACAAGACCTTCCGTAGAGAAAATAATGGCAAAAGATTAATAAAAATGTGCATTGCAAATAAAAAATTTAAACATAAGATAATACACAAATATACAAGATCACAACCAACTAGAAATTTAAAGTCAGTAATAGACTATTTTCTAATAAGTAAAAATAAATGACAAAACGTTAAAAAGTCAAAGTGGTACAACAGGAACAGATCGATACTGACTACTACTTAGTAAAAATGGACACGAACAAAAAAGAAACAGATTAAACAAAGAAAGAAGAAAATCTGTATAAGAGAAATTAAACAGCTATAAACTGAAAGAAATACAATATAGAGACAAATAGAAGAAAATATTAAATCAAAACAACAGAGAAACGAAAGGCAAAAGGAATTAAAGAAAGTGGGAGACATTTAAAACAATATACTTGAGGCAGCCAAAGACAGCTGTGAAACAACAAAAATCGCGAATAAGGACACAAAGAAGACAGAGAGGTGGACTAAAGAAATAAGATAAAAAAGTAAAACAAAAGAGATAAATGGCAAACTTACCTAAGTACAAAAAAGGAAGAAGATTATGAAGAATACAAAATTAAATAAATAAAGAAATGATAGAAGTCAAGAGAGCCAAACAAGAATCGTTGATGCAATTTGGAAAGAAAATGGCAAGTAATTGTAAATATAATCAAAAATTATTCCACGAAACACTAAAACAACTGAAAAAGAAGAAATAATAAAATGTGATTAATATAAAAGACAAAGAAGGTAACGTAATAACAGAAGGGAATAAAATAATGGAAAGATATAAACATTATTTTGAAGAGCTAGAGGCGATAGAAACACTAGAAGAAATAATAGAACTACCAGAAACAAATAATATACAAGAAAAATAATTAATAGAGGCCATACAAAATTTAAGAGCCGAATATAACACCCGAAATGATTAAATACGAGGGAAATTCAGTAATTGGGTCACAAACAGGTCTCAAAAGGTATTATAAAAAATAATAATACAAAAACCAGTTTTATTTTTCGACCAAGTCTCCACCAACATTTATATATTTATCCGTCGCTTTATTAATGCCCCAATACGTGCTGCATAAAATTCTTTGAGCTGCCGTCTGAACCACATGCGTACCTCTTGTTGAAGATCATGATAACCCTCGAAATGATTGTCGCCTAGATACCTTTTGAGTGGACCAAACAGATATAAGACGAATGGGGCTAGGTCGGGACTGTAGCCGGATATTCAAGAAGTTACCACCCTAATTCTTCAATTTTCGCTTGGGTCAATCGCGCCGCATTCGGCCCAGCATTATCCTGATACAGCAATATTGCTCTCGTCAGTAGGCAAGAAGTACAATTCAGCATTAACGTTCTCACCTCTATTCTGGAAATGGGCTGGGAGCACTCTTTGATAATCTCAGAACACGGTAAGCATAATCTTACCAACTGAGGGCATAACCTTGAATTTCTTTTTAGGGGATAAAGAAGGATGTTTACATTGCATTAAATCACGCTTTGTTTCGGGTTGGAAGTGATGCACCCATGATTCATCAAAAGTTATCCTGTTAAGCATGTCCTTCCCTTCATCGGAGTACTGAAAGATATGTTGCAAGGATAAGCCCATTCGATTCCTTTTATGTTTCTGAGTCAGTTGTCTGCGTACCCGCTGTACGTAAACTTTCCATAAATTCAAACGATCGTGCAAAATTTTATAGACAAAATTACTATAACGCCCTATTGCAGTTGATATTCTGCTTATTGTTACTCTCGTCCATCCGTCGAATTGTTACATCTTTCGCAATCTGAATGGGGCGGAGAAGAATAATAGAAAAAAGAATTACATATCGGATTGAAGAAATAATAGAAGACACGCAATGTGGCTTAAGAAGAGGAAGAAGCGCCTAAAACCTAATATTTATTATAAGACAAATCAGCGAAAAACTTATAAATAGAGCAAGGACGATACATGTTTGTTTTATATACCTGGAAAAGGAGTTCGACTGAGTAAGAAAAGAAGATATTTGGAAAATGCTCGGAAATAGAGGAATAGACAAAAGGACAGGATAGAACAGCAAGAAGAATATATGGAACAGAGCGCAAGGAAGAAAATACCGAGGAAGGCCGAGAAGAACATGGAATGATAGAATTAGAGAAGAATCGGTAAAAAGAATATAGACTGAAGAGAGATTAAACAACTAGCCCAAGGCAGAAAAACATGTAGAAAAAAATATAGAAACAGACACTAAACAAAAACTCCCTGCACATAACGATAAAAAAATTAACGCGAAATTTTCACAGAGTGTTTTATTAATGGATTACAATGAATAAAATAAATAAATATAAATATACTTAACCAATTAAAAGAGCTATTTAATTTAAATAAAAATAAATATGTACTATAACACCATGAATTTCCTTGTGTGCATTATGTGAATAATTTACATAACGTTGACACACATTTAATGAGAGAAGTTGGAAGTTCTTTACACGGTGGCCCGTGGGGAATTCAAACGTTTCAGTTGTCTCACGTGGGAAATATTCCCCCTTCCCCTTAGGAACGACCCTTTGTTAGATTATATTAAATTGTAATGTCCGTTTGGAGTATTAGTGTGTTATTGACTTTGCATAGCTAATTATAGAATAATATTTAATTGATGGTAATCAGAAATTAATTATAAGCCACGATGCGCTGTGCACTGCGTTCAATTATTTTCCATTTCCATTACGAATTACCACCTGGAATAAATTCGGCACACGGATTTGTTCTACTAATTTATGTTTACTCAATTGTTAATCCACCAGATTTACGTTTAATCCTTTTAGGTATTTAATTGTATTTAAATAAATATAAAAGTAAGTTATAAACATGACTATTATTTTTTTTTTAATAACTTACTCACTTATCCGTGAAACAAACTAAGTGTATAAAATTTTATTGAGATAGATTACCAAATATACTCACTATGATAAAAATAAAGTATAACTAAAACACTTTAACTTTGTTTTACCACAAAAAACAAAGTTAAAGTGTTTAATTATCTTATTAAAATGTACCACCAAGTTAACGCCGACAACATTCAAGAAATAAAATAAATTATATTATATTAATATACCTTATACGTTTAATGGATTTACGATGAGGATTGGTTAATAAATACTCTTCTAATCTATAGATGCATTGATTTAAAATATTTGAATATTTGCCTAAGTAAATCACGAAGTTAAAGCCTCTATAATCAAGTATTTATATTTAACAAAATCAAATAATTAATGTAGACATTTATAATTTTTTACCAAATCGAGAAATCTTAATGTTACTTGTCATAGATTTTAAAAGCAAAATGTTCTGACATTAAAAGATATCTTTTTTTAAATAGACTGTGTTAATTTTTTAACTTTTATTTTGTCATGATTTTATTTTTTTCTTAAACAATTTCCGATATTATTATTATTTAATTTGTGAATTTATTTTCAAGCTTTAAGACAAATTAAAAGTTAAAGCCTACATATATAAAGAAAAGTTTGGCCCATAAGAGAATTATTGCGTAATTAAGATCTGATGTTCTCTGTACTAATTATGGGAGTGCCGTTTAGATTATCTTAATTACTTGTGTCATTAGCCACACAACAACATCGAATTTATTATACCTTCTCTTGAGTATTCAGAGCTCGAATTTATTCGAAATAATAAATTGCCCTTATTTATTCGGTAATAACACGATTTATTTTTATTTAATTACCTTTTGCACAAACATTTTATAATATATAAGGATTATTTATTAGATCGATCAATTTGATATTAACCTATATTAAATAATTAATATATGCATTTAAAACATAATGAAAAAGAGAGATCGATAAAATAAACTAATAGTGAAAAAATCTTTAAAAATTGAAAGACAGTCGCACAAATCAAAGAAGAGAAATTATTAATACATTCTGGAATATTTTACGGAATAATTCTAAAAAAAACTGCACTTTATTGATAACACATACAAGATTTATTTTGATTTGATATAGGTTTTTAATATTTTGTATTAATTTATTGTTGTGCCTCTTGAAGGTATTCTAATGGTTAAAATAAATATACAAATTGATGTGATTTAAGTAAATACATGGGAATTAATTATCATTAATCAATTACTATAATGGGCACTTATAAATGGATTACATTGGCCAATAATTTAACGACATTTAATATAATTAACATTTTGAATAATTTAATTGAATAACTAATTACTTACCTAAAATAATATTGATTCAATAGAAAGTTAAAAAATATACACGACCTAATATCCCGAACAACCGCCATCATAATATTTCTAAATCTCCTCAAGAAAAGCCTCTACTGTGCGTGTGTGTTGTCAACGTTGTAATAAACGGCCAAAACACCGTTTATCTTACTTGTTTCTTTCTTACTTTTTTTATTAAAGCACGGCACGATTAATAACCGGAAATCTGGCGAGGAAAACTAGATCAATTTTTCATCTGGATCGCGGGATTTCTCCCAGTCCTGCATATCCCGGCAATTGTTCACCTTTCAATTGATTAAATACGCAATTCCACCAACTTTGCAGCGCGGTTATTCTTCGGATTAACTATTGAAAAATTGGATGCGGTGTAATGGTTATGGATTTTATCTAAAATCTACTAATTATTAATATTGATAAATATAAGTAGTATTTAACTGTACTTGCCATAAAAGAACTTTAGTATAATAATTTGACAAAGTTGAGGATTTTGCTTGGAAATAGGCCTCTTAAATCGGCCGATGAAATTAGGCAGTGATGTCCCCAGTAGGATCTTCCTCAATGTTGCCTCCACTTCCTCGTTGCGCCCTCTGCAGCTGTGGTCTTCAGCGAGTTCTAATGCATTGAGGTGTAATAAAGACCATATTTTGTATGTATAAATCAAGGGGAGAAAGAGACAATAACTCTTCTATTGCTGGCGTCGGTATGATGCAGATGGCGCCAGTAATTCCCATACATGTTAGATGTTGAATGAGGTATAGCTTACTAGTAGTATGCCACCATAAAACCTCTGCATTTGTTAGGGCCGGTCTTACAGTGACTGTATACAGCTACTTGGTAATTCTGGGTTACAATCCCCATGATCTCTCAACGATTCCCCTACACTGCTAGAACTCTAGGCTCGCTTTCTGTACCTTGGTTTGAAGGTGATTACTCCAGTTTAGATTAGGATCTAGGATACCTCCCAGATATTTTATCTGAGAAATCAGAGATGTGGTGTGGTGTTAAATATCCTGGGCAGCTTCATTATGTTCGGCTCCTTTTTGTTTGTGAACAGCATCAGCTTCATCCTAATTGGATTTACCGAGAGGGCGCTGTCAGTACATTATATCCCTATTATTATTATACTGGCCATTAAGCAAAATTGCTATTTCTTCACTATATCCTATGGCTGGGAAGCCAGATTCATTTAGTTTCCTTAGCAAATCCTCCATCATGATGTTCCACAGGAGAGAAGATAGTAGTCCTGTCTGTGGACAGCCACGGGTCACCCGTTGTTTAGAAGACTTCATTTCCTATTGATACTTGGACCGTACTTTTGCTTAGCATCTGTTTTATCCACTCACTAAGTGCGACTGGACCACTAAGCACTGAGAAAACTTGTCTTATCTATGTTGTTAAAAAAGGCTTTGTCAAAAGCTCCTTCTATGTTGATAAATTGGCCCAATGCCGACATTTTATTTATTAACGCCTCCTTAATTTGGGTAACCACACAGTGTAGTGCTTGATTGAGCCTCCAGGTTTTCATCATAAACGATGTGGGGCTTATCGGCCTGAATGATTTGACATGGATGTTGTTCTATTTGTCTGGTTTTGGGTATAAATACTTTTCTCCAGCTTTGGGGGACAAATCTAAAAGCTATGCAGGCTTCAAACAGAGGTGTTGAAGAATAGGTTTCAGTCCATATACAAGAAGGGCTAAGTGGCCCAGGTTATCTTGTCAATGTCACAAAATTTTATAAATTTACCCATTTATTAGAAACAATAAGCATTTATTGCTTTAATATATGTATCCGAAGCTGATTTATTCTTTAATGACACTGTGAAGGAGAGGACCGACAGGTTAGAGTGGGAGAACATTCTTTAAGAGTGAACTCTGCCTTTAAGTTTTCTGGTTTTGTTTACTGTTCTATGTATTTTGAATTATATTTATAAAGCAAGTCTGATAAAGTACTAATAAATTAATAAATAAAAATTATGTTATTATGATAGAGGCTATACTCTAATCTTCTTCTGAAAGGGTATTAATCTTCTACTGGTCTTTATCTTTATCCTCAATATGTTTGCAATTTTTAGGAGTATATCGAATAACTCCACTTAATTTGTTCACAAAAGTTTCTCCAGGATTCCCTCTGTCGTTTCCTTACCTTATTTTTGTATAGTCGCTGAAGCTCTTTATAGCAGGTTCTTGCTTAGAGTGTTGCGGTTTGTTATACGATGTTCTTGCTTGCTTTATTATCATCTGGTTGAGTTCTATATTCTACCAAGGGTTTGTCAAAATAGGAATGACTTTTCATATGAGGAGATAAGATCCTTTTCCATAAGCAGCGTGAAGTCATTGACATTAGCCTGTGTTCTTAGCATGCGGTTTTCAACTTCTTTTCGTCGTTGCGATAACTTTTTTGTAAATAACTGCGCATTTCATGTGAATATATGCATGCACGCGCTCTTTGATTTTTTACACCATGGAAGATGGTGTCTTTTAAATTACCCAGTTCACAAATACTGTTTGCCACAACATTGGGTTCTTGGATTAGAACCAGGGTAATACCATTGCTTTGGAGGTTGTGGTTTAGGGTTTGAGCCGCCTCCTTGCAATATTGTAAATTTATTTGAATGATTATATCATAATTATGTTAATAGTGAGTTTATTTTAGTATTATTAATTTAATAGAATATAAGATATAAAGCGTCTGATAGCAAGGATCCTCTCTTCTGTTCTCAGCATCCCTTAAGTTATTATGGATGGTCTGGTTCCTTCTTGGGATTAAGCGTAAACATTTGGAATTTGTGGCGACACTTTATATCCTTACTGTATGAGAGTGATTTCTTCCTGTGGAACTCCCATCACGACCGATCTGCTCTTAAGGTTTTCTTCAGTGTGGAAGACATACCACCGATCTATCTATACTCTTGATTCTGGCTAGCCCGGGGCTTAATTGTCTGCTCCATATCCAGAAGCTGATCGGTCAGCTTCGTAAGGTGATCAATTTGAATCACTTCTGCTTATAGTGGGGGTAGTGTTTTGACTTCAAGAGCGAGAGAGTCTAGCGATGATTGATCCGTATAGGTTATTCTGAGGATCTCTCCGAGGTACAGCCATCGATCGAAGATGGGGCTGACAACGTCCGATATGGCTTTGACCATTTCGGAGGTTAGAGCACCAACCAAAATCCTAACCTGGTCTTCTTTGAGTTTTCCAGGAGGCTTTAGCGGTCAATTACTCTACTCCGATATGGCTTTGACCATTTCGGAGGTTAGAGCACCAACCAAAATCCTAACCTGGTCTTCTTTGAGTTTTCCAGGAGGCTTTAGCGGTCAATTACTCTACTTCGAGGTACCTTCGTTAGCTGTCTCCCTATATCTGGGTGTTAAAGTTAACGGGTGACTACCTCAACTTACCTTTTTACTAGAGTTCGACTACAGTAGTAGAGTCGTCCGATCTGTTCATCTTTTACCTGAACTTCCAGTTCTTGAAGAGGTGATCGCTCTTGGCAAGTGTCCGAAACCCGCTAAATGTTTTGCAGTGGTTTTTAATTTCATGAAAGTTATTTAAAATTCTTAGTTTTGTTACCCTAGAGCTTGCTTTTATATCCTCTGAATTTTCAGCTCTAAATCGCTTTCTCCAATTCTACTTTGCGATGCTCATATTAGTATTTAGAACATTTATTTTAAACATTTCATCGTTCAATACCAAAAATCTACGCAATCCACATGAATAAATCAACCTTTTCAAAATACTTCAGTAGGAACTTAAGCAATTTGTATTTCTAAAGAAAAACTAATCAAAGCCTATAAATAATTTTCGGAGTCAAATGTATTATGAGAAATTCAATATTATTCGCAACAAATGCAAACTAATTAATGGATGTTATTCATCCTACATTCAATCAGTTGTGTGTTGCATCAAAAAAACAACCCAAAAGCTTTTTGGGCCTAGTTAAATTTATGATTTCATGCCAATAATAAATAATAAACACATTTTTTGTAGATAGCTTACTTTTTATTTACTTCTGGAACAATTTTCATTATAAAATATCTTATTATTGATTACAGAGTATTGAAAAATTTACTAATAATTATTAATAATTAAATAAAATACAAAAGGTAATTAAAAATAATTTGTATATACATTTTGTACATCTGTTAATTAATTTTCGCTTTTAATATATTACTATAGGAACCGATGGAAGTTTATACCTAACATGATTATATACACACCGGTTCGCCATCCTTAACTTAAAATTCAATACGTAATACATAAGTCACTTATACACGGATTCGGCACACGGAAATTTCCTTTTCACCTACCGCCCTTACCGCCCCCATCCCATCAATTCGTCAATTCCCGACGACTGCCTCCATCCCTCAATATTTCACAACCACTCCTGACAGCCATTTTCTATACAAATCACGTGAATAATGCTCAAGGAAAATTAGATGTTATTCAAATTATGTCGATACCACGTACGTACATGATTACATTTCGTTATTAAAGTTATCGCAGTCGTTTTCGTTTTGAAATAGTTTAAACCAATAATTCACCTCACGGCTTTGAGTTATTCTATTATTTAGTAAAATCGAATCGCTGGTGATCCATCATCATTGTTGTATCGAAATTAATGCGGCGTATCTATTTGGCGTTCGGTCAATTGGTAAAAAAACGTTTCGCGATCGATTTATCAATTAGTCCGTATGATGTATCTGCCGGCAATTATAAAATATCATGGTGAACTCGACCCCAGAGTTGAAACCACTTCATACCCTTTCAATCTCCATATATCATAACATGACAAACTAAATCGCGGTTAACAAGCGCCATCCGCGTAATACTTGTGAATATGTATTTCGTTAGGCTCTACCTACGCGCTTATAACATTATATTTAACTGTAATGTAATGGTGCGAGTGAATTTAAACGAGTTTACTAGGAAGTACATATGGAATTTAAATTGCTATGGTTGATTATTAAAAAACTTGCAGGAGAGATATTTAGAATTGTTTGTACGAGGGATAGTAGACAGTTAGTATTCGTTTGCACCGTGCGGAGCGCTGACGAATGAAGTAGGCGCTGGATGTGTGCTAAGATGTTCAGTTGTATTTCCTGTTCGCAATGGTTACTAGTATTCGGATAGCGCTCGTGGTATAAGAAGCTCAATAAATGAATGAGTTAGCAATACAAATTTAAAGTTAGTAGTTAAAGATTTATTCATTTCGATTTGGACAGTTACCGAAATTTAAGTGATAAAAATAAATATAGTGTTATACAAACGAAAGTATAAAGGGTTTTATTAATATTCAACATAAATAACGAAGTAGATGCTTTCAAAATTAATAATATTTATTCATTTTTAAATGTAAATTTTGAAAATATCACCTTCTCCCCGGAAACACCCGCACGTCCTTACTACCCCTCGGTGAGCACGTGTGCTCGATGAATACATTGCCGTCGATTTTACGTGCGCAAAACTCGTAAAGGTAAAATTTAATCGAACCTCTGGGAATACCCGTCCTTCCGAAATCGATCCACCTTACGCACGCACATGCAGGGGATGGCGCAATTATAACGACATCGGGCTTACCAACTTTAAATAGCCCGAGTCAAAGATGGAGTTTAAAACTTGGCATAATGGATATCCGCGACTGGGGCTCATTCATCTCTCGCACCAGGTGAATCTAACTCACCTACTAATGGTACGGTTCAGGTCCTTTGTCGCCAATAAGAAGAGGAGGAGAGGGTGCCTCTAAAACGGTTTCGAAATTAAAACTTTCCACAGTGTTCATTAATCTTTTCCAATGCTGTTTTGTATATAAATCAAACTGTATCGTTTTGAATTTAAAATACATCATCATCAATATATTTGAGTGTAATTTTTAAACTACTTGCCGAGTATGACGACTTGACGAAGTTTTTTTACATTCGAGCATTCTGATTAGAAGGGAGTTCGTTAGTTTCATTTCCTTTGGTATCGTAAACGTAACGAGAAAACGACCCTCGGAGAAAAAAAGTGCAACTTTATAGGCATGTACTAACTCTACTTCATTTCACACCAGCTTTATATTAGCCTGGAAGCTTATCACCACCCCTCTCCCTCAATGTCGATTTGCAATAACGGCGTTTCGATTGAATCGACGTTAAACGAAACATAAACAGATTGTAGATGTTTCTTTTCGAGTTATGTGATGGATCAGTTCCTTTTAAATTATTCATTGCATGTTCTTCTGCTAATATTTAACTGCTTCCGGGATGAACATTCTAAGTAGAGGCGCTTTGGATAAATCATGTTGATGTATTTTTAAATTATTAGTTTTATACAATCTTTCAATTTTTTTTTCTTGTGAAACAGCAATATATTTAGGAGAACCAATTAATCCTGTAGTATCCTTTAAAATTAAATCACCGGTATTATAAGAACGACAATACAAACGGGGCCATTATTCTTAATCACGAACTCTGGCGTTTTCCTTTTTTTGTAAGCCCTCGATGCTGATTTAATTACGCATTCGAATTTGAAATTATTCCAAAACCATTTGTTTCCCCGTGTCTATTTGTTGGGAATAAACGGCGAATAGATTCCAGGACGTCAGTGCATATTTCCCTGCATTTGTTAGGTCTGGTCTCTGCTGTTGTTGTTTTTTGCAACCTTTTCAATATGCCGCTGGAAATTTATATTCCCGCAGGAATATTCGGGTCGTTAATGTTTCACATATGTGTGTGTGTGTGGATGTGCGTCAGCGTACATTTTGGGAGTTATCACTTGATGCTAATTGGAAGGTGTCTGGATTGATATACATTTCGGTATAATTGCGTTCTTTTTTCGTCGACGAATGGAATTTTAATTAAAAAGAATATTGCCATTATGGGAAAAAAACTCGATTAATTAGAGTGAACATCAATCGATTTTTTTCTGCGAATGTGTTTTGGACATTCTTACTTCTTACAATGTAATTGTGATAATGATGATGGTAGTTACGTTGTAATCCATAATATAAGTATTGAATAAAACATTTTCTATGAAGTAATATATAGTAAGTGTTTTATTCAGTGTTTAGATAATGGATAATTTGCAGTAATATATAAAAAAAAACTTGCAATTTCGATAAAAAACTAATTCACATAAATGCTACTTTTTAAACATAGAAAAAGCCATCAAACACACTAGATTACTATTTTTTTATTTTAGCATTTGAACTTAAATATAATTCTATTTTAAATTTACATTGACGTATTTCTTGAATTTCTCACTTATCTCTTGGTGAAAGTGTTTATCAATTCTACCTATTATTTAATAATATTTCAACAATTCTCTACCAATTACTACAATGACGTATTTACAAATCATTAATGTTTGAACTGATCTTTTTTTAAATCTGAGAGTAATTCCTTGATCCACACAAGCGAAGATACCTGATGAAGATGGTAGAGAGCTCATCGAAACGTCGTACATATACACAATTCATGCGGAAAAACACCCGAAAACCTGTATTAACATATTTTACCCGCGAAAATCTCAAATATAACATACAGGGTGTCCCGTTAATGCAGGGAAATGGCTGGACCATAGATTCCTGGGGTCAAAATATGACGATTTAACGCAACTTATCTATATCCAAAAATTTACGGTTAAGCCGGAATTTGGCTTCAAAGATTCAAAATTTTTTATTTCTTTTGTTTATAACAATTGAACGCTTTATTTGATTTGAATGAAATTTATTATTAATAAGTACCATAATATCATACATCATTTCAGTTATTGTGGCCATTAGTGATTGACAGGAAGTATAAAAAACAGTAGTACCACCACTTAAAAACTAAAATATTTTTTTATTGGTGCATCCAATAAAATCCAAAAAAATCTACTTGAAAGGGCATTAGATTTAAAAACTTTTTTGACTCTTACTGGTTTTTGATATCTTGTACGGTTTTTGCACAAAAAAAATAAAATATGAATATAGTATACTCATGATGCACTCATTAATAAGTAAATAAACTTACTCAATTGAATAAAAATTAAATAATATCAATTAATAAAATAAATCAAAACAACATCTAACACTTTTCAAACAATTTTTTTTTGCAAAATCCTAATACAAACAAGATATGTGTTTGTTCCAAATATGAATATTTATGAACTATAATAAAGTTAAAAATTAATTGTTAAAAGACACTAAATAATTATTATTATACATAATTAATATTTTTTAAACAACGACGGCCACGAAAAACATTTATTTTGGATTCGATGAAAAACTAGATTTTGTTTTTACTAGATAAAAAATATATTTTTTATTTTTTTGTGGGAAAACCGTAAAAGATATCAAATATTAGTAAGAGATGAAAAAGTTTTTAAATTAAATGGTCTTTAAAGTAGTATATTTTTAGTTTTTATTAGATACACCAATAAAAAAATATTTTAGTTTTTAAGTGGTGGTACTACTGTGTCTTAGACTTCTTGTTAACCAATAATAGTCATAATAACTGAAATGATGTATTATATTATGGTAGTTATTAAAAATAAATTTCATTCAAATCAAATAAAGCGTTCAATTGTTATAAACAAAAGAAATAAAAAATTTTGAAACTTTGAAGCCAAATTCTGGCTTAACCGTAAATTTTTGGATATAGATAAGTTGCGTTAAATCGTCATATTTTGACCTCAGGAATCTATGGTCCAGCCATTTCCCCGCATTAACGGGACACCCTGTATATATGTAACAGTTGCCATGGAATTAGGTGATTATAAAACAAACTACTAGCTGATACAAATTACTATAAGAGTATAAATAGAGATCCCACCACCACCATACAAGGGAAACATAATGACTTATGTTCCCAAAATCCATAAAGAGGGTTGTCCTCTTCATCCAGTGACATCATCGATTGGATATCCCATTGAAAACCTATCAGGCTACATTGCGTCCATCCTCAGTAGGTCTTGCAGAAATTACAACTATTTTAATGTATCAAATGTGAATTTGCAAATGAGATTAATAATTACCAATTGCCTGATAACTACGTTGTGATAAGTTTGGATGTGGTCTCACTCTTCACAAATATCCCCTTGGATTTGGTCACAACTGTATAGAAAAATATGGGAAAATATTAGTGAACAGTGTGATATCCCTCAAAATTTATTTCTGACTATTATTAGGTTTATAAATATAAACCTAATAATAGTCTCAAGTTATTTTGTTTATTACAATACTTTCTGTCAACAAACGTTTGGTTGCCCAATGGGGTCTAAACTGAATCCTTTTTTAGCTGAGATTGCTATGGATGAGGTCATTCTAAATTACCATTTAATATCCCTTTTATAAAAAAGTATGTGGACGACTTGGTGTGTGCAGTCCCTGCAGATAAAATACAATTTACATTAGATAGTTTTAATGAATACAATAGACACATACAATTTACAGTGGAGGAAGAGTGTGAGCGTAGCGTTCCATTCCTTGATACCAAAATTGTTCGGACCCAAAGTAACGTGCTGATTTGTGATTGGTATCAAAAATCTATCTGTTCGGGACGATATATCAATTACAAATTAGATCATCCATTTAATATGAAAATAAATTTCATTAAAACGATAACAGACCGAATAAGGAAAATCAGCCATTCGTCACTACTTTTAGTTAACAATTCATATCCAAAAAATTTGGCAAAAAGAATTATCTACAACACTCAGAACCTATTAATAATCAATCGAATAATGTACAAATAAATAACTCACCTACAATGGTAAAGTCCTATATATCCATCCCATATGTAGAGGGACTCACCCACCGGTTAATTGGAGTTCTGAAAAATGATAAAATTCAATTTGCTAAAAAAACAGTACATACAGTAAATAGTATATTCACAAAACTAAAAGATAAAATACCCTTGCTCAGGTTATCAGATGTGGTGTACAAAGTTCCCTGTCTTGAGTGTCCGGCTACGTACATAGGTCAAACCTCGCAGACACTACGTAGTAGGCTCACACAACATCGGAGTGATGTTAATATCAAAAATGGTGATGTGGCCATCATAGTACTTTCCCTATATTTTTCTCAAAAACTATGAGATTTAGTTAATTAACAATTGGCAAAAAATGTCTAAATTTTCATTTTTTATATTTTTTCTCAAAAGTTAAAATTTTTATGAAAAATACGTTTAAATAAAACTTGTTCAGTTTTTTATTCTCTTTAACTTTTGTTTGAATCATTTTTTAAAAATTTTTATATTTAGAAAAATATCACCAAAAAACAAAAAAACGTCTCGAGTAAACATCAACTTCCGGTCTATGAATGTTTACCAAAAGCTTTTCAGTTCCAGTTTTTAATGATAAAACCTTAAGTTTAAAGTTTTATCTCAATCAGATTATTCGTTTTTGAGATACAGCGCCCACCGACAGACAGACAGACAGACACACACACAGACACAAAAAAATTTTTTCCAGAAATTAGTGTAATGGGTTCAGGGGACCCCAAAACGGATATTTCCGCAAAAAAAATTTTTCAAAAAAAAATCACGATCACAATACTTCCCCTATATTTCATATAGGGAAAGTAAAAAAGGATCTTGTGCATTAGCTAATCATGTACATAATACTAAACACAAAATCGATTATACTAATGTGGAAGTCTTAGAGACAGAAAGATCATTAAAAACTAGACTGTTCCTGGAAATGTATCATATTAACAAGGAACCTAATGCTATGAACACTAAGACCGATATTAAAGGACTGAATATTATTTACACTTACCTGCTCCAATTACCTTCTCAGAGGTCCAGTAAACTTATTATTATTTTTACTTTCCCTATATACGAAGTATATATAGGGGAAGTACTGTGATCGTGATTTTTTTTTGAAAATTTTTTTTTGCGGAAATATCCGTTTTGAGGTCCCCTGCGTCCATTACACTAATTTCTGGAATTTTTTTTTTGTGTCTGTGTGTGTGTGTCTGTCCGTCTGTCTGTCTGTCTGTCTGTCTGTCGGTGGGTGCTGTATCTCAAAAACGAATGATCCGAATGGCATGAAACTTTAAACTTAAGGTTTTATCATTAAAAACTGGAACTGACAAGCTTTTGGTGAACATTCATAGACCGGAAGTGGATGTTTACTTGAGGCGTTTTTTCGTTTTTTCGTGATATTTTTCTAAATATAAAAAAAAATTAAAAAACGGTTCAAGCAAAAGTTTAAGGGAATAAAAAACTGAACAAGTTTTATAAAAACATATTTTTCATAAAATTCTTAACTTTCGAGAAAAAAAATAAAAATTGAAAATTTTGATATTTTTTGTCAATTGCTAATAAACTATTAGAGTTACGTGAAACTTTTATTACAAATAATTGTAGAGATTTCAAAAGTGAACAAATCATTAAGAATAGCCTTTTTGTGTAAACCTCATAGTTTTCGAGTAAAATATAGGGAAAGTACTATGATGGCCACATCACCATTTTTTTTACTAGTTTCCTACTGTCCAATTACCGTTCCATAGCTTCCGTCAATTAAAGTTTTCTTGTTTTGTTCCTTAAATATAATAAATATTTATAGTTGGTAATATTTTAGATATATAGAATAGGTTTTTATTTATTTGTTTTTTATTGTATTTTTTAATTAGTATATTTTACGTTTTGACTATTATTTTAACATTTTAACCAATAATTTTACATTGTTAGTTAATTGATATTTTATTACTTTTAATTGTGTTGTATATCCATGTCGTTGGAATGTTGTAATTGTCCACACAAAGGAAACATTTTTAACAAGATCGGATTTTCACTATCCTCGGTGTCTGTAAGTGTACGCTTTGTAATATAAGTATAAAGATATAGTATGTTGGTAACTAATTACATTCATTGTAGCGCCCTGAAGAAGGGAACATAGTTTCCCGAAATATTGGCTAATAAAGATAAAAGAGTATTAGGTGATATTCTGATTTCTGAAGTAGACCGAACACCCAATAAGTCTTACCTCATATATATATATATATATATATATATATATATATATATATATATATATATATATATATATATATATATATATATATATGTGTGTGTATATATATTTAAGATTTTAAAAATGGGAGATATATATATATATATATATACAGGGTGTCCCGTTAATGCGGGGAAATGGCTAGACCATAGATTCCTGGGGTCAAAATATGACGATTTATTTTTATTTATAACAATTGAACGCTTTATTTGATTTGAATGAAATTTATTATTCATAAGTACCATAACATCATACATCATTTCAGTTATCGTTGGATTGACAGGAAGTATAAAAAACAGTAGTACCACCATTTAAAAACTAAAATATTTTTTTATTGGTGCATCCAATAAAATCCAAAAAAATCTATTTGAAAGGGCATTAGATTTAAAAACTTTTCTAACTCTTACTAGTTTTTGATATCTTGTACGGTTTTTGCATAAAAAAAATAAAATATAAATATAGTATACTCATTATGCACTCATTAATAAGTAAATAAACTTACTCTATTGAATAAAAATTAAATAATATCAATTAATAAAATAAATCAAAACAACATCTAACACTTTTCAAACAATTTTCTTTGCAAAATCCTAATACAAACAAGATATCTTGAAGTATGAAAAACTTGATTTTGTTTTTACTAGATAAAACATATATATTTTATTTTTTTGTGGGAAAACCGTAAAAGATATCAAATATAATTAAGAGATAAAAAAGTTTTTAAATTAAATGGTCTTTCAAGAAATATTTTTTTAGTTTTTATTAGATCCACCAATAAAAAATATTTTAGTTTTTAAGTGGTGGTACTACTGTTTCTTATACTTCTTTTTAACCAATAATAGTCATAATAACTGAAATGATGTATTATATTATAGTAGTTATTAAAAATAAATTTCATTCAAATCAAATAAAGCGTTCAATTGTTATAAACCAAAGAAATAAAAAAAATTGAAACTTTGAAGCCGAATTCCGGCTTAACCGTAAATTTTTGGATATAGATAAGTTGCGTTAAATAGTCATATTTTGACCTCAGGAATCTTCGGTCCAGCCATTTCCCCGCATTAACGGGACACCCTGTATATATATCTTGGTGTGGATAGTTTCGCGAAGACTATTTTTGTACATTGTCAATGTTCGGCTTTAATCTTCGAATTTGCAAGTTTTGATGGTTCTAAAAAGAACCAATTTGCAACGTTTTGACCAAGTCGCATTGGTCTTCTTCAGGCAGTGTTCGATGGGGAACCCATTTTTGCAGATAGCGCCAAATGTCAGTGTGCTTCGACATTTATGAAGTAGATATATAGAGAATTAGTTGTCAACAAGTCATGGAGCATTACACACCTCAAGATCGTAGATTTATTGTTACTGCTTATTTAACAAGTTTTAACTCTGTTGTTTTAACGCAACGTGAATTTCGTCGTCGTTTTCCCTGTCGTCGTGTTCCATGTGCTCGAACAGAAAATCCACATGTAATGCAAGAAGATCTATTTCATCCCCTCAAATTGACAGTTTGGTGCGGCATTTGCAGTGAAAATGTGAGTAGTCCTTACTTTTTTGGAGATGCCGATGGCGCTGCCGTTACCGTAAATGGCGAGCGTTACAGGCAGATGCTAAACGATTTTTTTGCCGCAAGTTACTGCATTGGGTCTCGATCATTGTTGGTTTCAACAGGACGGAGCAACCGTTTACACAGCTCGGGTGACTATGCAGATTTTGAGACACCAATTTCCCGTTTTGGAGAATTGAACTGGCCGTCCAGATCGCCAGATCTAACAGCACCAGACTTCTTCGTTTGGGGCTTTTTAAAATCTCGCATTTACCACAACAAACCATGAACCTTGCAAAACTTGAAAGCTAACATTGAAGAAGAAATCGCCAATTTGGAGCCAGATGTTTTGCGTTCAACAATTCAAAATTATGCATCAACTCGGGAGGTGACCATTTGAGCGATATAATTTTTTCCAAGTAATGTAACCAAAAATACACTTTCAAATAAACTTTTGATGAACACAGAGCTCTATTTCATTCATTTATAACAAAATGGCAGCCAATTCAAACTATGACATTACTTTTGCGCCACCTTGTACATTGTCAATGTTCGGCTTTAATCTTCGAATTTGCAAGTTTTGATGGTTCTGAAAAGAACCGATTTGCAACGTTTCGACGGAACTATCCGCACCAATATATATATATATATATATATATATATATATATATATATATATGTTCTGATGTTTTTTCGGGATATTCCTCGCGTTTCGTTCGCCATCTTCTGGAGTTACTCCAATATCCCGAAAAAACATCAGAACAGATTACACTCGCGAAAACATCAAATATAACATATATATATATATATATATATATATCTATATTGGTGCGGATAGTTTCGTCGAAACTATGGGATATAAATATATATATATATATATATATATATATATATATATATATATATATATATCCCATTTTTAAAATCTTAAAAATGAAAAAATAATGAATGCCTTCAACTCAATATTTTTCAATTTTACAAAATATTACATTAAATATGTTATTTTTCTACAATTTTACTTCAGATTAATTAGATATTAATTTTATAAAAATGTTTCATCTTACTTTACCCGTGAGAATTTAATTCATCGTTACTTTAGATATTGATGTAATTCCATTTTAGGACGACAATGTATTTATAAATCCTATATTTTCAAAATTGATTAAAAATTAAAAAACAATTGCCAGCAACTTAAAATGCACTACATTTATTAAAAATTTCATGCAATTTAGGACAACGTTTTATACTTTTACAATCACCGTCTATATTTTTATTTAATTCCATATTTAATTGAAGATGTTATATTGATAAATCCCACAATTTCAAAATTGTTTTAAAAAGTAGAAAAACAATTGCTATCAACTAAAAATACACAAGATGCATTAAAATTTTATCTTATTTAATATTTCGTATTACTTTTTTACAATTGCATTCTAGTTAAATTTAAAAGCCACAAATTTTCAACCCTTAAAAAACAAATGCTATGAAACAAAAATTTACTAAAAATTATATTTTATTAAAGATTTTATATTATTTTATGACCGTCACACTGTAAATTTTGAAATTACTTTATTCAGTTGTTTCATGTTGGTTTAACTCTGTATAACTAATAATTACAATATTGCTAATATTATAAACAACTGTAATTGTTTTACTTTCATCTTTTCATGGCTACCCATTTTTTATTTATAATAAAATTTAAAATGACTATAACTCACTCATTTTTAGAAATAACTATGTCGTATGCCATATTGGTTTAAAGAGAAAAAAAATACTTTTGAATGAGGCCATAGCCAACTATGGTTTCCATTTAAAAAAATGTAAGTTTGCATCATATCTCGGAAAATAATGGCGATAAAAATTTTCTGATTATTTTTTATTAATCTACATAAAATTATCTAAAACTTTGTCCTTTACAGTTTTTTTTTCTATCTGTTATAATAACCGAAATATATTGATTTGAAAAAATTGACACTTTTTACTTTTTTCAAAATATCTAGTTACCCTTGACTTTTTTGAAAACTTTGAAAGTGGAATTTTATTCTTCTCGTAAATCTACACTTCTTTCCCCATTTAACCGTTTCTCTATCTCTTATAGTTTCCGAGATCCCCATAGAGAACATCGAAAAAAACTCACCCTGTATATATATATATATATATATATATATATATATATATATATATATATATATATGTTATATATAATTTAAGATTTTTTATTATCTTTCCACATCACACTCTATATTTTAAATATTTTAAAATTGTCATTTTACATCGACAATGTTTTATTTATAAATCATATATTATTAAAACTGTTAAAATATATATTGGATTTAAAAAAAATATCTATCTTCTAATTTAAAATAATCTCATTTTAAACCGAAAATGTTGTATTCATAAAGATATATAAATTATATATTTTCAAAATTGTTTATTTTTTTTAACACTATTTGAGCTTTAATAGTCATGTAATTTAATAGTTCGTATTAATTTTTCACAATCGCTTTGTAGATTTTGATAAAATTTCATATTAAAGCGACAGTGTTGTATTTATAAAGTCCACAGTTTCAAATAGAAAAAAACAAAAGCCATCAACTCATAAGATTTATTTCAATTAACATCTTATTTAAAATTTTCTTTATTTTTTTTGTAATTGCACTTTAGATTTTGAAATATTTATATTTTAAACCGACAATATTGTAATTACAAATCTAACATTTTCAAAACAGATTTAAAAAATACAGAAATAAATGCTATCAATTTGTAAGATACTAAATTAAATAAATCTCATCTTACTGTTTAATATTCTATATTACTTTACCACCACCGCACTCTAGATTTTAAAATCATTCTGTTTTCAACTATTTTCAATTTATAAACCCTATATTTTTACAGCTAATAAATAAACAAATGCTATCAACTAAATATTGATTAGATTAGCTAAAAATTAAATTTTACATATTTCGTATTATTTTTCTATCATTGAACTCTAGATTTTGAAATAAATCCATTTGAAACCCAGAATATTGAAATTATAATTATAAGCGCTATATTTATCAAACTGTATGAAAAATTGAAAAACACAATAATTTTACTAACATTTTAACTTATTTAAGAGTTCTTAGTATTTTTCTATAATTGTACTATACCTGTAGATTAAATAAATATTTTTATTTTGAAATGACAATTTTGTACTTTTAAATATCACATTTTCTAAAACGTTTTAAAATTGAAAACAAATGGTATAAACTGGATTTTATAAAATTGTTCTTGCAATTTACGATTCCGTATAATTTTTTTTAGCATTGGACTCTAGATATTGAAATAATGGTCTTTTAAACAAACAAATTTTAATTTATAACCCATTCATTCTAAAGAAATCTATCAACTCGATATGTTTATTAAAAATTATATATTATATATTAAAGATTTAGTATGTTTTGAGAAAATCGCAGTCTACATTAATTAAATTAAGATTTTGTTGTATTTTTTCATAATGGCATTTTAGATTTAAAAATAATTGCATTTTAAACTGACACTGCCAATGACTTACAAATCCAACATTAAAACTAAACATACTTTAAATTTAATATTTTCAAAACTATTTAACTCATAGTATATTTTATTTACTAATAATTACATACGGTTTTATAATTTAAAACAATTTATTTTAAAGGAAGAAGGAGACATACCAATAAAATGGTAAAACAATGTTATGGTGTTTCCTTCTTCATTATATTCCAGATGTATTACAAAGTAAACGCCTCCATAATTAAACATCTATTTTAAAAGGTTTAATAAATTTATTTAATCTGTTTAAAAGCTATTGTATTAACATTGTGGACATAAATTGGTTCTTGAATTGTTTCAACGTCCTCATTAATATATTGTGTTATATACTCCATACCATCTCCGGTTTTAATGGTTCCAATTAGATAAATACGTTGAAGGGATCCGTTAGGGTGTAATACATAATACACATTTTCTTCTTTTAGATTTCCACTTGATATTTCATCCAAATCTTTAGTTGTTTCCTCTGTTATCACAGTAGATTTTTCATGTATGTTTTTATCTCCGGAAGTGTATTCGTCTTAAAAGGGAAAATATTTATTTGAAGTAATCTTTATGTATTTAATCTAATCTATATTAGGAAAACATATAAATAGTGATATATAATTAATCAGAATTAAGAATAAAGTAAACACTTTTACTTTTTATACCAAATAAGTATTATCTTTAATCTTAATATGGACATGTACCATGGAGTGAATGCCTTTAAGATCCAAGAGTTAATCAGAATGTTTGAGTCAAGAAAAAGCAAAACATATTTGTTTGTTATGATTACTTTAAACAAAAATAAAATAAATAAAGGCGTATCTTTTATATTTTTTTATTTTTATAAGATGAACAGTAAAACTAAATGAAGAAATCAATTAATTAGCGATTAAATTGAAGTTATTATGAAAAAAGATTTTCCTAGATTTCTTCTTCAGACTATTCAATTATTTTGTTTGAAAAATTCAGTTTGTATCTTTTTAGTTATCACATATCTTATGTACGTAATTTAGTTGAAAAATACATTTACCTGTATAGGTGTCAACCACGAACGCGAAACAAAAAAGTAAAACCACTCTCATGTCGTGCTTAATCTACGACTACCCCCCCCAATCGGCGAAATCCCATTAACTTTTATACCGTACAAAAACTCAATTCGCAATTCGGGCACTCGTGACCTTTAACACCGACGCCGTTGCGTAACGATGATGTGATGACCCACAGGCCGTTCTGCATGCACAATGGAAAACAGTTAGTATTCATTATATGCTTCCTGCCGTTGCCTTTTGTTGTTTACTCTTATTTGTCCGAAGCGTGTCGAATGAATTTTAATTTTCCCACTCGAAAGATCCACATATCCATTATTATTATTATTAAAGCGAAAAGTACGAGGGAAAGTGAAAGAGAAAAAAAAAACACGAAAATAATTTAAACGTTCTACGGGATGATTCATCGGATCTGGGGAAATTTAATTTGGTTTCGTTTTGGATAAATATTGAAATTAACAAACATTTTTAGGCTATGTGTGGATTTTATGTATCTAATGGTGTAAAAACTGTATGAAAGTTAATATTTTTGCCGGTAACTATGTACATATCATATATAAATTAATATATTCCTATACTTCACACAATGAAGGTATAAAAGTGAAAAATATGAACCGTGCGGAGCGCTGGCGAATAGAGCAGCAGTGCCAACATGTTCAGTTGTATTCCAGCTGTGTGTAAAGTTAGGTCTTGCTGGTATTGTGACTGTTTATAATATTCATGAAAATAAAAAATGCCGTCAGAACGCAAGGAATATGTGATCTTCCGATATTTATCGTCATTTAAAGGATGTGTATGGAGAAAATATTATGGGTGACTTGTCTATTTGGGGCTGGTATCATAATTTCAACTTAGGAAAAGATAATCATATAATTACAAAATAAAACACTTATGGTAATATATTTAAAAATACATTATCAGCACATATTCTAATAACTATTAGCAATAAATCTCAGCGGTGAATGTTGTCTCCAGTGCACTGTAGAAGGCATTCTAACTTGTTCGGCTGAATGTATCCGAGTTGTACTGTGTCATGTTGCGAACTCCCATAACAACGAGCGTCCTTAATTGAACAATTCGGATAATTTGGCCGACATCAATTGTATTCAAGTTTACCCGAATCCGTGCACATTTCGCAATTGTATAATAAAGTCATGCGATAAAGCCCCGATTATTTGTATCGCATTGATCCCGTCTAATCGAACCTATTTTGCGGTTGAATTGAAACGCGCAACGGATAAATCGAAATTTGCGGCTGTTTATTTATTCAACGTTCATGTTTTCTGAAAGTATTCCGCGTTAATTTTTCTGAATTTAATTTAAAAAAATATACGAGGTTCAATTTGAAAGAAAGAACCGCTGGCGCTCTCTCTTGGTAGTGTTATCAACGATCTTTTAAGATATTGGAATCTATCCTAATCATTTATCAACGCTGTCAGATGTTCTAAAGTTGCTAGCGTTGGTAAAAATTGTCTTTCTGTTGGCATTATCGAGTTACATAAAGAGACTTAGTATTGAATATCCCTTTCTTCACTGTATTTATATATTTTCAAATTATGACACTTATTGTGTTCAATGTGAAACGCCAGTTCTATCAAGAGTGTAGCCTAGAAAGTATTAATTTCATATATTCAAATGCTAAATGTACGATGAAATACGATGTGTCATGTAACTATTGATAAAGAACACATCGTGTTTAATATCGTGAAGAAAGCTATATCTAAATTATAATAGTTATGTCTGTTACTAACAACAGATTGAGAAATTTGCTTGAAATTTGCCTCCTGATTTGACATTGAACTTTAATAACTAATCAATTTTTAAAATAAATTCCAATATAATGACAAGCATGCAGCATAATTTCTTGACATTTTTTAAGGTATACTAAATTCACTAATAATACTTTTCATTTTGTTACAATATCACTTTCAATATTTCTCTGTTATTTCACAAAATTAATTAACTAAATTAAACTTTTCATCGTTCCATTCGCCTGCTATTTAACCCGAATATTCAGTTTATTGTTTCCGAGATTGCGAACAAAGGTGAACAGCCATCCATACATTAAATAAATTTTAATCCGCCTCTCACGCCTATTAAAACGCAAACGTGAAATATTATAAATTTGATATTTAAATAAATTTATTTTGTATTTATAATAATAATATACAAAATGTAATTAAAAATATACTGCGTGCGTGAATGCGATAATGTTGAAAGTAAATAAAATACAATGAAATAAATTTGACACATAATAACTTTTTTTAAATATTTATAATCAAATAAATTGAAATATTCAAAGAATTAAATATAAAATTATCTAAAAGACTGAAATATACTTTAACATAAATCATTCATTTGAAAGTTAGTGTTTATTAAATGAAAAGTTAACTAGAAGATAAAATTGTGAATAATTGCGGAGGCTTCTACTTCGTTATACATCAAATAAAACACTTGGTTTATATAACTGAAACTTGTCGAAACTAAATAAGGTATCAGTATTATAAACAAAGTTAAAAAGTGTCATTTGTTTTATTTCTATTTCGTATATATTCACTTATGCCCAATTTTTTTCTGGAAAGCACAACGTATGTTATAGAAATTGAATTTTTTGCTATCCCACAGGCACTAACTCAGCCTACATATACATTTAATTTTAAACTAAATCATTGTTTAATTATTTTTTTCACATACTCAAGTAGGAACCAATATCCTACTCTCGTGCGGAAAAGCGTAACATTTCCACACTTGTTGTACAAATAACTATTTAAATATTAGTACTAATTATCTCGTCGTTATTAGTTAACCTTTAGAGTGAAAGTATGTTGAAAATATTTTGATTTTCAATGTAAATATGTTAAAAATATTTGCAATTGTTTCTTAAACTGACCTACCTAAGGAAATCATGACTTTTATCTTTTATTATATACAAATTAGCTTATCGTGTATTTTATGTATCTTAATGAAGTTATCCACTTAAAAAATCATAAGTTATAACTTTTGTCAATTTCCTGTAAATTTTTCAAGCGTACTCTTGACCTACCTCAATAGATTACCAAATAATTATATTAGAGAACATTTAACCTATCTCAATAAGTCATTAATTAATCTGCTGTTCACTTGACACATCGCAATAGATCTTAACTTGTGTTTATGTACGTTTTGACTAGTTTAATAAATTACTCATTTAATCCACTACAAGAATTTTGAATAATTTTGGCCTACATTAATAGGAAATTATTTAGGTTAACGTACCCATGACCTATATTAATAAGTTTTAAATTAATCTTACCTACTCTTGACCTATTCAGAGAAATAATTGTTTGAGCGTACTCTTACCCTATCACAATAAACTATTATTTCTCTTTGATTTATCTCAATTGTAAATTAATTCAACATAATTTTGACCTATTTCAAGAAATAATTGTTTGAGCTAGAACACCCTTAACTTATACTAATAGTCTATTATTTGAATTAGTATACCCATCAACTATATCAATATTTGCGATTTAACCTGACTACTTTTTACCTTTCGGTGGAAGGCGGTTTACATATTCATACATAGTTATCTTAACATCCGTTTAATCTGTATCTCTTTCTGTCTTGTGTTAGCTGTTTTGTATCTCTGATTCCATCATTCCATGTTTTTCTATCTAGTTCCTCACTCGTACACTTGTTTCATATATCATTTTCGGGTTTCTTTTAGTTTTTATACGGTTTATATGTCCTACTATTCTTTCATTCATTTTCTCGATGTTTAGGTTTTGTGTAATTTTCTCATTTTTTACTTTGTCTAGTTTTGTCTTGTTTTCTATCTTCCTACGAAATCTCATTTCTGTTGTTGTTTATTCTCCTTTTTTGTTGCTCAGTCATTGACCACTTTTTTTACTATTTCTGTTTTATTTCCTTAGGTATTTCCTTCTTACCAAAGAACGTATGTTTCATAATGTTGTATAGTTTCCCAGTTTGTCCTACTTTTTTCCAGCTTTCCATTGCTTTCGATTATTGTTCCAAAGTATTTATAGCTTTCTAGTTGTTCTATTGTTCCTCCTCATATCGTAATATTGTATGTTTTGCGCTCCTATATTATTACCATTGATTTTGTCTTTGGTAGGTTTATCTTTATATTTATGTTTGCAAGGTCCCTGTTTAGTATTTGCCCCTCTGTTTCTCTTTATTATTGTTTCGCTTATTTGTCTCAATATGTAAATTAAATCTTGTGTGCTTCTTCCTTTTCTAAATTCGTATTGACCCTCTTCTATTGCATTGTCTACCTTGTCTCTAATTTCTTTTTTAAGTAATAGTGCCATTACTTTACCTGGTATGCTTGTTAATGTGATTTCTCTATCATTACTGTAGTCCCTGTTGTATCCTTTCCTATATATGGGTAGAATTATTTCTATATTCCACTCTGTAGGTACCTTTCCTTTTTTAATATTCCATTTATTAATTGTGTCAGTTTTCTAACACCTACTCCGCCCATGTTTTTAATCATTTCTGGTGTTACTTTATCTTTGCTTGGTGGTTTTCCTTTCATCAGTTTTTTGATAGCTTCTTTTGTCTCTTCTTCCGTAATTTCTTCAGCTTTGTCCATATCGCTCTTCGTTTGGTTATCCTCTTTTTTCGGTTTTTTTGGTCTCTGTTTCTGTACCTGTCAGCTCCTCAAAGTATTGTTTCCATCTTTACATTATTTTGTCTTCATTTGTCATCATCTTTCCGTACTTACTTTTTATGTTTAGACTGTGTTCTTACTTTTGTTTTAATTGTTTCAATGTTCCCTAGAATAATTTCTAATTCTTAAGATTTCAATTCTTTTTCTACGGAAAATGTTCTTTATTATTTATATTTGTTATTATCTTAGTTTATCGAATTTATAAGTCGTAGTTTTCATGAGTTTTTCCTTACAAATTATTTAATTATTTTTTTTAGTTTTTAAACTCTTTAATACAATTAAAAATAAAACAAAATAAATAAACAATTAACTTTGTTGGTATCACTTTTTATTTACACTTGTCACTATAGATTCGACAACTTCAGCTTGTCATTATCAAACAATAGTATTTTAAATTACATTTGACATACAAATTTATAACGTTTTTAAAACATTAAACAGTGAGGGTGATATAACATATGCCTGGTCGTTAATGAGCGGAATGTCCGGATTATGATTTACTTTGAATACATCGATGGACCCGAGTGAACCCATTTTAAGCCCTTTTGCGGCAAAGTGGATTAGTGGTTAGCGAATGTGGATTTATTATTTCCGTTTCTGTATGCACTAATATGTTTTTTTTTTTAAAGTGTGTTGAAATTGCGTCCAGACTGACCGGTATATTCTCCCTGACACGATTTACATTTTAGCTTGTAAATTCCTGATTTTGACATATCAATGGGTGTTTTATTATTGTAGATAATGTTACATATTTGGCGATTTTAAGGAAACGTTAATATTATGTTTTTCTAAAACTGATTTTGAAACAATGATTTATAGAGCCAAAACAATCCCGCTTTCTGACCAATCTTATAATAACGAAATTAAAATAACTCAGTCGCTAGCAGGAAATGATTTTCTTTATCGGCGTTATATTAATAATGTTGAGATCAAAATTAAATCTAATCCCAGATTTTTTTGGAATTACGTTAAAGAATCTAGAAAAACTAGTGGTTTTCCTAAACACATGTTTCTCGACAATTCATTGTCAACTAATTTACAGGAATGTGCTAACTTATTTGCTGATTTCTTCTCTTCAGTTTATGTAACTGACAGCGGATTTGCAATTCCCACTGTAAGTTCCAAAAGGCAGATTGATTTTAATAATTGGTATCCAATTACATTATCAGATGTTTTTGAAGATCTTACGAAACTAAATAACAGCATTAAGTCTGGTCCGGATGGTATTCCTCCTGTATTTTTAAAAAGTTGTGTTTATTCATTGGCCAAACCAATTTATTTATTGTTTCAAAACTCTTTGACTACTGGGCAATTTCCTGCCATGTGAAAAAGTAGTTTTATTACTCCTCTTTACAAAGCAGGAGATAGAGGAGATGTAAAAAACTATCGGGGAGTATTGTTGCAGTCAACAATTCCTAAATTATTAGATTCATTTGTTACATCTCAACTAATTTTTGCTACTAAAAAGGTCATCATTGATGAGCAACATGGATTTTGTCAGGGAAAATCAACAATTACTAATTTGTTAACTTTCCAAGTTTTTGTACTTGATGCCTTAGAGAAGGGTGCTCAAGTGGATACGATATATACAGACTTCTCTAAGGTATTTGACCATGTTAATCACAGAATCTTTCTTAGTTAACTCCACTCATTAGGCCTGGGCTCTGCAATTGTTAAGTGGTTTGAAAATTATTTATTAGATCGGATTCAATATGTTAAACTCAATAACTGTGTTTCAAAAGCTATTCATGCGAAATCTGGGGTACCACAAGGATTACATTGTGGACCGATACTGTTCCTCATTTTCATTAATGATCTAATAGACTCCATCACTTATTCCCAAGTTTTATTGTTTGCTGATGACCTCAAAATATATAAAACCATTGTAAGTAAATCTGATATTGAAAAGCTTCAGTTAGACCTTGTAGCTATTCACCTATGGTGCATGACAAATTGTTTGAATTTTAACCTAGACAAATGTTACCACATGATTTTTGGTAACAAACATCAAATTTTAAAAAATATTACCATATTAATGGTTATATTCTTAATTGCGTCACGCAAATAAAAGATTTGGGAATATTACTTGATAGTAAACTTCTTTTTACTGCTCATATAAAGAATATTAGTTCAAAGGCTGCACGTACTCTAGGTTTTGTACAAAGATTTTCTAAAGACTTTAGCCCTGAAATATTCAAATTACTTTATTCAACATTAGTAAGACCTCTCCTAGAATATGCTTCTATATTATGGACACCTAATTACAACACCACCCAAGTGGCAATTGAAAAAATACAAACTAAATTCCTAAAGCTTTCATGTTATCGTTGTGGCATTAACTACGATAGTAATTCATTACGCTCTTTTAATTTAATGTCCTTAAGTGAGAGACGGTTCGTTGGAGATATGGTATTCCTTTTTAAATTAACCAATGGTCTGATTGATTGCAAATTTCTTTTATCTAAATTAAATTTCAATGCAACTTCTCTACATTTGCAGAGAACCTGATTAACTTTTAGACCTGAATATCACAGAACCAACTTTGGGATTAATAGCCCTATATGTAGGATAATGCGGCTTTTTAATTTATTATGTAAGTTTAATGTCGACTTGTTTAGTATTTCGCTCAATAGTTTTAAGAAGCAGTGTAACAAAATCTTGTGTAGTAATAGTATTTTAAATCTTAACTAGTTTATATTATGTTTAATATATGTATATGTATTATTTTTAAATTTATATTGTATAGCTCCCATTTTATCTATTTTATTGCTGTATTGGTAAATCCGTTAATAAATTTGAATTTGAATTTGAATTTGAAAATAATGGTTACTCACGAAATATAATCAATAAATTAATTAAAAAAACAATATTTGAATTTATTACGTAAATACTTGTATGCAGTCAATACAAAACCAATTTCAAATTTTAGAACATTAACATTTTTCGGCAACATTAACTACAAAATTAAATCAGTTTTAGAAACAAATAATATTAACGTTTTTTTTTTAATCGCCAAAGAAAATATGTAACATTTATACAAAAATAAAACACCCATTGATATAATGTCATAATAAGAAATTTACTAAACTTGTTGTAAATGTTTCAAGAACGGTATAAATGTGTATATCAAATGTAATTTAAAATACTATTGTTTGATAATGACAAGCTGAAATTGTCGAAACTATAGTTACAAGTGTAAATAAAAAGTGATACCAACAAAGTTAATTGTTTACTTATTTTGAATTATCAAAAAGTATCACGAAGTGAAAGCCTCCACAATTACTTATTTGAAAACAGGCCTAGTGAGGCCTAAGTGCTCTGGTCAATGATTTGATCACCCTTGGCAAACGACATATTTGAAAATAAAACAGTCGATCGTTTTCAACTGTTTTTTGGTAGAATTGATCTTTCTCGATAAACAAAAAAAAACAAGTATAAACATACTTGTTTTTTTTTTTGTTTATCGATTTTATAAGTCCCACTTTTCATCTGATTTACCTTAAAAAAATATTAAATTACTTTTATAAGTTAAACTCTTTAATATAAATTTAAAAAAAACAATGGATCGTTTTCAACTGATTTTTTTAAAGAAAATTTTCGATTATTTAGAGTTTGATTTAATTAAGCAAAATGTTCTTTTTTTTCGTTTTTTTTGTTATCGAAATTATGATTTTTTTAATGTTCTATTGTTTTCATTAAAATGTTAATTTTTTAAGTTTTTTTGTTTTTCAGAGCAATTTTTCTTTAAAATGTATTTATTTTCATAAAATAGACATAGAAAGCATGGCGCCGCAACCCCTTCGTGTACCCTGCAGAAAATTCGACCACACAACAGCGGATTGCAAAAATAAAAATCGCTGCGAGAAGTGCACAGGTAAATATTTCACCTCCACCTGCCCAACCCAACTACCGGCCAAATGCAGATCCTGCGGTAAAGAAGACCACGGCGCCTGGTCCACCAAATGCCCCAATCGCCTTCTCCAACCCATAGAAGGAATCCCAAATGTCAAGATTCACTGTACGAATAAAAAAATCATCTGACATAGACGACAACATTAAAAAATCTCGCATACACAAAACATTCACCTTTCACGATAATATTCTCGACACGTACATTGCAGAAGTAAATAACCCTACTAACTCTGACAGACCGGAACTACTTAAAAAACTCTGTGATCGTTTCATCAACTCGTATAAAGTACACGCATCTGTTCGATCCTAACCTAACTGCACCCAACATTATCCCCACTGCCCCCATAGAATATAAACTCGCTAGCTAAAAAATCCTATATCCTTTATAGATACCTTTCAAATAATCCCATACACCTTTGCATGCTTGTCGAAATCAATACAATATATTTAGTGTCGACATTCACAATCCTGATCTTCTCTACTTCAATCCCTCTAAATATCTCCTGCAATTTGCAGATGACACTGCCCTAAATACCTATGCCCCCACGTTACCAAAAGCCCTTCAATTCCTCCAAGAGCTTATTGACTTCCTTCAGCATTGGTTTGCAAAATGGCGCCTTAAAATTAACCCCTATAAATCACAGCTCCTAATTCCCCTTACAACGTATCAATTTCCCAAACTAAAGGGTCCGCCAATAGGGACGCGCGAAGGTTGCCGGAAGGGTGCGGCCATGTTGTTCGAGGTAGAGCTGTCAAAGTTGCTGTCATTTGTTCAGTATATAACCCCAAATCACCATGGCAAGTTTGAGTGTCGAGCAGCACGTGCAAATTATTAAATTGTTTTACGAAAATGGGTCATCAGTTCGAGCAACGTTCCGCGCACTTCGCTCATTTTACGGTCGCGATGATCGTCTTGTAGAGTCGACTATCCGTCGATTGGTGGGCAAATTCGAGTCGACTGGTTCAGTAAACAACCAGCCAACACTGACACGTCGACGAAAAGCCCGATCGAACGAAAATATCGCTGCTGCCCGTGAGAGTGTGCGCGAGAACCCGAGGCAGTCCATTTTTTGTCGTGCACAGGAACTTGGCCTTTCGGAGACATCAACTCGCAGAATTTTGCATCTGGATTTGGGTCTGCACCTGAACAAAATCCAAATGACCCAGGAGCTCAAGATAAACGAACACAGACAGCGTCGGGCGTTCGCTGACTGGGCTCTGGAGCAGTTGGAAGCAGACCCCCATTTTGGCCGAAAAATCATCTTCAGCGACGAGGCTCATTTCTGGATGAACGGGTATGTGAACAAGCAAAATTGCCGCATTTGGAGTGAGAACAACCAACACGAGGTCCACCAAGTGGCATTGCATCCCCAGAAAGTCACTGTTTGGTGTGGATTTTGGGCTGGCGGCATCATCGGTCCGTACTTTTTCGAGAACGAAGCTGGGGCGGCCATAACCGTCAATGGGGAGCGCTACAGGTCGATGATAACCAACTTCTTTTGGCCTAAACTGGATGATATGGACACGGACGACATGTGGTTCCAGCAGGACGGCGCCACGTGCCACACAGCCCATGCCAGAATGGACATTCTGCACGAGCGATTTCCGGACATGGTCTTCTCGCGCGGAGGCGATATCAACTGGCCACCGAGATCGTGCGATTTAACGCCTTTAGACTTTTTTCTCTGGGGCTATCTCAAGTCGCTGGTCTACGCCAATAAGCCTCTAAACACCGATGACCTCAAAGTCAACATACGCAACGCAATCGCTCAAATTGAGGCCGATATGTGCTCCAGAGTCATCGAAAATTGGACCTCCCGGATCCCTGCTACCAAACGGAGCCGCGGTGGTCATTTGAACGATGTTATCTTCCATACTTAATGGGGTCGAATACCCTTTAGAATGAAAAATAAATTTCGTTTCTACCTCACACACAACTTGTTTTATTCAATTTTAAAGTTCACGCGCCCTTATTGGCGGACCCTATATTATCCCACTCAGTTTCCGTCAAGCACTTAGGCATAACCATAGATCCAAAAATCAATTTGAAAGAACACATTTCTATAACCAAAAGCAAAATTACTACCAGGGCAAAATATTTTTCTTGATTTTAAATGATATTTTGAATTGTTGATATTGCGGGTATCGGTCGAACCGGATATAAACCACCACAAGCTGCGAACCTCGAGCACACTTTTTCCGGTATTAAACCACTTAAGAAACTGATTTTTTTCACTAATTGTATAAGACATTTTATTTAATTATTCGTAATTATCATATCAAAAATGACAGTTTAAATTGTAACATTTGCGTTAATCATGGAAAATGTGATTTTCGTAAAATTATTAATTTTTGTTCCTCAATAAAGATTTTGAAGTTTTCAATTTCTGTAGTATTTTTAATTCTGTATAATTTTGGTCTCTGATGTTTTTGTTCTAAAACAATTAGGGGAGCAAGAAATTGCACAAGTGTGATGACCGTGAAGACAGAACACCCGGTATATTAGATGTTTTATTTTTATGAAAAAATTGAAACTTTTTTTAATATTAGAAAAAATGCTTTTATCGCAGTTTTAACTGTTTTCTTTATTTTCTTTATGTTTGACGAATTTATAAGTCGTAATTTTCGACGTTTTTTATATTTTTTATTAGAATATACAAAATATAATAATATATAAACACCATAACTTTGTTGTTTATCAACCGATTTGAATCAACTAAAAAAACAAATTGAATGGCCGTTTTAATACTATGAAATGACATTAATTATATATTTTTTCAAAATTAACTTAATTCACAAATGACAGTCAACATTAAACTTTTAAATGGGTCTATATACTTTTCTTATTTTTTTATACTAGATTATTTTTCGGAATCCAATGATGCCCAATATGTTGATTTTAATTAGATATTTATGTCAGAAAAAATAATAATAATGAATATGCTATTTTCGTATAAATTTAGGGTGCCTTGAAAAACAAAACGGAACTAACAAACGTTATTTGTTGTAAAACATGCATAATAACAAATAGTTGACATTACTTCACAACAAATGACATTTGTTTCTTCCGATTTTGTTCAAAGCATTCTAAAGTTATACGAAAATATCATATGAATAAGTTGATTTATTATTATTTTTTTCTAACATAAATTTTAAATTTTAAATTTTTAAATTTTAAATTAAAATCAACATATTGGACATCATTGGATTCAGAAAAATAATGTCTATTATAAAATAATAAGAAAAGTAGGGCTGAAAGATCACTGGTCGATAGCCGTTAAGCAGAAAACCAATTATATCAGAATTTATTTTATTTTATCCATTACATGTATTATATTTTATTTTAGCATCCCTATACGACCATGTTTTCATATTCGGTGATTTTAATATGAAAAAAACCAAAGCAAGGCAGATCTCCTCTTTTATAGCAAATTCAAATTTTGTCCGAATTAATACTACTCCCACATTTATTATGTCCTAAAACCAATCCACGACTCCCGATATCCTGTTGTGCACATCCAATATCCAGCATCTTCTACACAATGTTTCCCTAGTCCCCGATATATGTTCAGACCACCTGTCAATCCGTTTTTCAATCCTATAAGAACCCTCCATCCCTGTATGACCTACAATAATCTTCCGACATAAAGACTGCGACTTGGACAAAGTAACATCAGACATTACAGACTTTATTAACGCACATCCAATAATTAATTCAAACACGATATCCCTTTTTCTAAACATACTCTCCGACTCAATTAAAAAACACACGCCAACGTATACTAAAAGACAGTTCAAATATCCCCTCCCAAATTTTATTTTTAGACTTATTAAATACAAAAGACAGCTCTACCGAGGCAAACTATTAACAGAGGACACGCACTTAAAACAAAAATTTAATACACTGAATAAGACGATTCAAAGACTAGTTAAAGAATATAAGACGGGTATCTGAAAATATGATGAAATAAAAAAATTAGCTAAATATGGGCAAACAGACTTCCTCCAATACATAAAAAACCTCATGACAAAAACCCCAATCACCGACGAACAAAAAATAGCCGACATATTTGCTAGATATTTTGAAGACAATTTTACTCTGACAGTTAATAATACATATGACAATTATTTTTTCACACAAGTAATCCTTCAAAAATATCCCTACCCCACTCACACCTGATGCAATAATAGAGGAAGAGTACTACACTAGCCTTCGCAAAGCAAAAAACACAGCACCAGGTTATGACAACACTCCTAGAAATATCCTGAAATCCCTTCCTGACAATATCCATGTATACATTATACAAATATTCAACCACATTTACCAGTCCTAAATTATTCTCCAGGAGTGGAAGCGAGGAATAATAACTTGCATATTAAAATCTGGACACGACGCATTAGAAGTATCAAGCTATCGCTCCATCACCTTGCTTCCGGTCATGGGGAAACTATTCGAATGCATACTATAAACTAATAATTTAATTATGCTCCACCTCTCCCACAACATCCCTATATACCAATTTGGCTTTCTTGAACACCGCTCAACTTCCTTACCATTAACAGTCTTGACTTCAAACTGCCAAACAGCACACCTCGAAAACCAAAAGTCCGCCATAGTCTTTCTAGACATTCGCAAGGCTTTTGGCGTTTGTTTGGCATTGAGGTTTGCTGTTTAAATGCCACTCCCTAAAAACTCCACCCCATCTTCTTAGTTTAATTGACAACTTCCTCTTGTTTAGACTCTTTCAAGTAAAAGTCAAAAATACCTTATCTAATTCTTTTGTTCCCCAATAAGGTGTCCCCTAAGGTTCTCCCTTATCCCCACTCCTCTATAATATTTGTGTACACGACCTTTATAATCCCGACCCCCTCTCTCGCAACCCATCCGCCTATCCATTGCTTTACGCAGATGATACAGCGCTCATATTACACGCACACTCCCTAAACAAAGCCCTTTCCACATTGCAAGGGCTGATTGATACCATACATTTGTGGTTCACATAATGGAATATATGGATAAATCCAAATAAATCCCAACTCCTCATTCCCTTTCATGGACTTTACAATTCTCAATACACAATAAAAATAAATAACCACATACTAACACCTTCTCAATCCTGTAAATACTTAGTAGTATTATTTGACCCCAAATTAACCTTCAAATCCCACACCCGAAATCTTAAGGCGAGTATCAAGAAGAGAGCAAGCCATTTTAGAGTTTTAACGTACCAAAATTAAGGCATTACTACACACAGCCGTCCATATTTATAAAACGATTTGTAGACCTCTTCTTGAGTACTTCGCTATCCTATTCCATAATTCCCGTCCCGTAGTCTTAAAAAACCTCCAGGTAGCAGAACAATCAGCCCTTCGCATCCTTACTAAAATCAGACACCCTCTTAATTCCATTTATAACCCATGTAATACCCTCCTAGATGAATTAACCCAAGTAATCCATATTGAAGAGGGTCTGAAACATCTATCCAAATATTTGCCACAAATCCCTATAACCTCAACATCATTAACCAGTTTTGTAATCCTCGCAACTCTTTAATCAACCCAAAGTCAAAACACCCACAAATCACCATTCATCAATTCATCTCATCAGTTCATAATGACATTAACGATCATAATCTTTGAATGACAGAAGACGTTAATTTCTTAAGACATTATTTATCATGACGTTTCGGACAGTTTAATCCAGGCTGAAAGAACGCGGGTCGATAGCCGCTGAGTAGAAGAAATATCAAGTCTGTACACTTTACTTCACTGCACTCAAAATTGTAAAAATATTTACTTCTAATAATAAAGATGTTTTTTTTCTCTCTCTCTCAATTGTTTTGATTAAATATTCAACCATTTCAAATATTTTTCTATTACATCATTATTAAGTATTTTTTAATATTTATTTCTTTATTGAGCAAAACATGTTTTTTCAGTTGTGTTTATTAAAATTTTAGTAATAGTTTTCAAGTAGTTTCTTTAAAATACAAATTTTAACTATTCTAAGCAAGGTTTAAACTATATATTTGATCATTTTTAGCTGTTTAAACAGAATTTGTCTTTTCACTTGTTCATTTTGTTCAAGTGATATGATATTATTAAATTTTTAACTTTTAAAGGAAATTTTAATAATAATAATAAATAACTTTATTCACATTTCTTTCCTTTTATAATAAGAGTAATTACATTTTGTGCTTTATTTGTGAACGGGCTATCGACCATTGGTCATTTCGGCAAGTAAATTTTATTTAATCATTTTTTATTTTATATTGTTTTTTAATATAATAATTATAATATTCAATTATTTTTCGTACAGTTTATTTTTAAGTAAAATTGGGTCTTTAATTGTTTTTTAAATCAAAATTATTACTCGCAGTCTTCAACTATTTTTGATTTACATGTTTAATTATTTTTAATGAAATTTTAACTAGTGTAAGCAATTATTAATTTGTTTAATTTTTTTTCTAACAAAATATTCATTTTTTGTAGAACTTGTGTTTAAATGAATTGTATGTTTTAATTTTGTTTTAAAAAAATTGTAATTTGTTTTTGGTATTCCATATAACTTTTTAAAGTTTTTATTTTTTTTATTGTTATATTATTGTTATAAAGTAGTTGAGAATATAAACACACTAACTAGTATAATTGATTTTTCTTCGGTAAATTTGATTGCGTTAAATTATTTGTTTTGTCTTGGTTTACATAAATACAGGAAGAATTCTTTTGTATTGAATTTTCTGTGATAAATTGTTTCCTTTTAATATAACAGTGAATTTAAATGACGTGGATTAATTTTCTGCGTTAAATTTTATTCTTTTTTAATTATCTTAGTCTTAGACTCACAGCAATTCAATTTACGATGATTTTTCTTGCGTTGAACTAACGTTATGTCTGTAATAATAAATTATTTTGAAATTATAATTGAGCTCATGATATCCGAATGAGTCAAAATCGGCCTTTAGTTATTTTTTGCCGAAGAAACAAAAATTAGAGACATTAAACATTAAATTACTTATTACTAAGTATAATAATGTATAAATATAAATTCTTATTTACGAAAATATATAAAAAATAGATAACATCAAAAAAACACATGAACATATTCATTATATAATGTTTGTACCTTTTTAGAAAAGTGGTGTTGTTGTCTTAGAAATTAAGATTTAGTTATAATTTAAACATGAGAAACATAATTTATACGATTATTTTGCGAGAAGAGGTTACGAGGTGAGACACGTCGTATGCAGAAAGTAATTTTATATTAAAGTTATAACAAATGGCACCTAAATTACAAAGATACATTCAACTCCCAATTTAACTTGTACAACTCGTGTTATTGCGAGCGGGCGGAGAAAAAAATATACAGCCGGGACAGGAGGAGGACTTCCGCAACCACCCCTCTTCTTGCGTGCGATGGATGAAGGTGTGAGGGGGTGGAAGATGAAGCCGTAAAACTTGCAATACGACGGCCGCGTAATTGAGATTGGGGTGTGTGTATATATGTGCACTTGCAGACTACAGTATTGACCCGTGCCTACCTTTACGGGGGGACTTTCTTTTTAAGCTTTAATGATATATTGAATTATGTAGTTTTTTGTATATAAGTTATAAACACGAAGATTGTCTATTAAATGATTATAAAAATTGTAACAAAGCTTTAAATAATTCGGATTGTAGATTGTCAATTGTTAGTCTGGATCTTAGACTTTAGTCGGTACAGAGCGTTTTTCTGGAGCGGACTGCGTGTTGTACGTGCGAAAGTTTTATTACAAAAATTATGATTCGGCGGTGTGGCAGAGGTTTTCGCTGACTAAATGAGGCACCACGCATACTTCTCATTAAAAAATGGGCGAAGAAGTTTAAAGTGACTAGAAAACCCAATGAGAAACTAAAAACGGGTAGATTTAGATCATCAAGAATCGAAGAGAACGTGGATGGAAGAGAATAGTCTGTTCGTGACGATTTGAAACTTTATAGTTTATTAATTAATAGAAACTTTTAATCCTTATTGTATCCAATCTAAAAAGCCTATTAATTTTATTATTTCTGTAGTAGATTAGTTTTACTTGTCAAAATAATTATTAACCCTTTGATTAATTACCGCCCGCCGCAGATATAACGATTACCGAAATCCGATTAGTGATTCAGTATAATTAATTAGCATTAAATTACCACGGCAATAATTAAATTGTATTAAATAATTCCCCCGTTTATTTAGTATCTAAGGATTATCGATTCATCCAAGGTTATTCCCAATCCTCGAGTGCTTACAATAAAAGAGGGTATCGCTTATGAGTGCGGTGTACAACCTCACACTACGACTTGCCCTTTGTCAACCGTCTGGTAAAGCCTGAATCGGAAAGTGTCAAAATCAGAGGGCAGATTTAAGGGTAATTAATAAAGGCTTACGGGAGTCTTACATCTGCTGCGGATTATCCATTAATTCCTATCAAACCGCCGTTAAATCGCCGCTCTCTCTCCCGGCGAACGGTCAGTCTTCCCCATTTGGGTTGCTAATTAATGTTACGTTCGTAATTACTTTGTTTAATCAATTAATCGGTGATGGGAAATTAAAGAAACTTTTGTTAAACTAGATATTAAATTAAATATAAATTGCAAAGAAAACAGTTTGTTTTTTCTGCATATCAGATGTGTAATAAACTGGAAGTGGAAATAAATATGGGAATAGATTGACGTTAATTGTCACGAGGAAGGTTGAATATTGAGTCAACTTCAAAGGAATTTCACCGGGAATTTTTATAACGCGCGAGTGACGTCAAAGGGGCTGTTCGTATTAATCACAGTTTACTTTTTCCGTTTATATTTTTCGGTGGCAATTTCAACGTCAAGATGCGAGGGTAAATAAATAAAAGTTCACGTCTCTCTTGCCATTTATCAAACGACACTTGAAAAATATAGTTTTCGCGGGTAACATCTTTAAAAGCAGGACTCGTTGACCTATAAAAGAAAATCAGTCAAAAATGCGCAAAGTGTCAAATGTGACATTTAAGTTAGGGATAGTAGGAAATTAGTATCCGATTGTACCGAGAGGAGTGTTGGCGAATAGAATGTGTGCTAACATGTTCAGTAACAATTTTCAAGAAAATAGAGAATGTTGCTAATAGTAAAGGGCTTTGATTAGATTTCCCAACGCAAGAAATGTGCGACCTTGCGACATTCATCGTTAATTATCGGATATATATGAAGAAAATGTTATGGATAAATCGTCTGTTCAGCGCTGTTGTCGTAATTTCAACTTAGGAAGAGAGAACACTCTTGATGACGGACGACCTTACAACTATCCACCCAATAGTCTAGACCTAGCTCCTTCGGATTAACATCTATTTACAAAACTAAAGAACTTTTACGTACGTATCTCAATATATTGACGGCGAAGAAATGTGAAGTTGCGATACAAAACATTATTTACTTTTTAAATACAAATATTCAATTAAATATCCCACCTTTCGGCAGTGTCATCATCAATAATAACGCCAGCACAAGAGGGTGTGTTTATAAATTATGTGATAGTGAATTTAGGCTGAGATAGTGTTATTTATCGGCGAAACTAAATTACCGAACACTAATTGGTTAAATAATGCCCTAATGTGTGGATAATAGATTTTCAGTAATGGCGCCACGGCCAGTTGCCATAAATCATCAAACGGCGCAGTTCGATAATGATATTTGGCCGGGAAAACTGAATTACCTCTCCAATATTAGTCGTTGAAATATGAAGCATCATTGTAAATATTGTGCACACATTAAATATTTCAATACCGTTTCGTTATTTACAACTTTCAATCCTTTATGTGAATGCAATTTAGCATTTCTCGACTTGAAATTGTATTTTCTGCCAGTAGTTTATCTCGGCCAGACAATTGTTTATTGGTGCAGCGAGGATATACGCAGAGGAGATTAATGTGGGCCTTTGATATATTTATTCACAACAGACAATTTTTATTTACATACCCGGCGTTGTATATGGATGTAAAAATGGAGTACGTGAACACATGAAAAATCTCGGGCCGGCAGTTAATTACCCCGAACGTCCAGACAGGGGCGAACAGTTTTTTTGCGCTCGTCTGGTGACCGTGAGATCAGAGCACCGTGTTTTATTATCTTCATTAAAAGGTCACGGACTAAAAATCATTTTCTATTCATGGTTTAATCTCACCAACGCAAATAACTATATAGTAGGGTTGAAAAACATTCACAAACATATATTAGGACTGAATGTAACGGATAATTATGTATGTAATAAATCAAGTGATTTTTAATTTAAACCAAGATTTGATTGATATTGGAAGTATTGGCTTCCAACATCAATCATATCTTGGGTAGGTTTTGTGCCTAAACCAAGATGTTTCAACACAGGTTAAGTGAGCAATTAAATGATCTGGAGGTAGTTTATTTAACTTTTAGGAGTATTCCTCAAACAGTTTAGATATTTTGATTTGGCATGTGAGATTAAATATCAGTCACCACTTTTACTTCTTTCCATTGTATTGGATTTATTTTTAAACAGTGTTACTAATTACATATTATAAGTATTACCAAATAAAATATAATTTATTGGTCTGGTATGAGTCTGACATTAAGTTCAAATGTTCATACGGATAAATTACAAAAATAATTTGATTTTTTTGTAGAAAGTATTTAATTTATACATATATAACATTAATATTCTTTGAAGGACTCTCCATTTCAGTGTTAGAAGAACCTTTATAATTCTTTCTTTCTTCTCTTTGGTAATTGCTAGCACCTTTGATATACAGGGTGACTGACGAAAAACCTTTGGTGCCGTATCTCGCTTATTTTTGATGCGATTTGAATAAATAAAACATTAAATATAATAAATATAAGACTTTAATATGAACTTAACTGATATTTTTTCTTGAATCCAGTTTTTGACAAAAGACGATCAACATTTTTTTTTTCAAATTGCACTGTTTATATATTTTTTATTGATCCGCAAAGAGATTTTTTTCTGAATATAAAATTGTAAACAATTTTATCCATACATCAAACTAAAGTCGAGAAATTGAGGAATTAAAAAAAATAATAAAAAATCAAGTATACATAGTAAACAATAGTCAGATCCTATTTTAAATGTCAAAAGTGAGAGTGTCAGCCATTGATACAATACTGCAAGGGTTTTTATTAATATCATTATTAAAATGTTGCAAGATTTCAAACACAATACTACTACCGTACTAGAATTTTGTGCTTCTACAGAAATCGTTTTTCGAAATTCCATGTGCCGACAAATTTGCAAAACTGGTGCATAATGATTGTTATTGTGGAAAATACTTTCCAAAAACTATTTAAGAGAGAAGTGGGCCATTTTACTAAAGGCAGTCTTAATAAAAAAAAAGGTTATTGTTACCTAATAAACGAAATAAATAATTTTCTGAATGAATTGCCAATAGCAGTGTTGAATACAATCGGGTTGCATCAGTACGGTGCTACACCACATAAATTTAGAATTTTTTATTAATTGTTTTAGTTTTTTCTTCCCTTTTAAAATAGATTTTTTGTTGTTCTTTATAATTACGTATTCGAAAGAAAATTCTCTATTATAAATACTAAAAAAAATACTTCTTTATTCATTGTAATCGTGCAATTGTTAAAAATTATTTCAATATTGTACCAACGACTGATACTGTCACTTTTGACATTTGTAATAGACTGTATATTGTTTACTATGGGTACTTGATTTTTAAATTTTTTTCAAAAAACAAACTCAATTTCTCGACTTTGGTTTGATGAATGGATAAAATCTTTTACAATTTTAAAAAGTACTCTTAATATATGTTACTATATAAATTTGTGATGTTCAAATTCTAAATATATAAAGAAAAGCAAAAAAGAATGTAAAAAAAAAGAATTTTAGATACAAATCTGAATTAATTTTGTAAAAAAAATTAGATTTTTTTTGTTACATCAAAAACTTCTTAATTAAAAAATTCTAAAAGAAAAAAAGAATTATGAAAAATTCAAACAAACTTTTTAAAAATACATATTTTACTCAACCGAGCCAATTGAAGGAATACCAAACGTTAAGATCCACACTTCACGAATTCATTTTAGACACGCCACAAAAATAAATCACTAACTGCAATTGACAGATAGGAGCTACTTAAAAAACTCAGAAATATGATCATAGACTTATATCAGATAGACACGCACGATTCATTTTCACACAATATAATATTCATGGTCATGTTCGACGGTACATGTTAACCTTCTCTTTGAAACTAAAACAAAGGATCCTTTCAATTTTAATAATTGAAAGGCAATTCAAAACGAAATCATTGAATCCTTCCTTATTCATCGGTAAAGCATCAAAAATCCCTTAAAGAATGTCTCCATTTTACCCTCTCCCTGCATAATTTTATACTATAAGTTTTTCTTGTGTATATATCCTTACTCTCCAATAGATGATACAATTTTCACTAAAGCCTCATTTTATGATCATTCTATTATTATAGAGGATTTTAATATTGATGAACCAAAATCTCGTAAAAAAACACATTCATCTCTAATTCCAATTTTGTCCGAATTCCTATGCCACCAACTTTTATAATGAACAAAAACCAATCCTTAACTCCCGACATAATCTTTGTTACACCCAATATCCGTCATTTAATCCACACAGTAACTCTCAATCCAGACCTTTGTTCCGATCACTTATCTATCTAATTTGATTTTAAAATTCAATCCCAAACAACTCCTCTCCCTCCCGAATATATTTACCATTACTAGAATTGCCACATAGAAAATTCAAACATACTATTAACATCAGCCCACTTACTATTTTTCAATTTAATTTCGCACTAACTGATTTTATCACTTCTAAAATTTTAAAAGAATACTACAAGTTTATCTTCCGACTAATTAAATTCAAACGACAGCTATATAGAGACATTGAATTCAAAAAGAAAAATTTAACAAACCGAACAGTTATAAAGAAACTTATTTTTTATTACAAAAGAGGCAAATGGGCCGAAACACATTAATGTCATGCAAAGTAAGACCTATTGAACACAAATAAAGCGACTGACAAAATATAAAAATATCAGACTATCACTAGTATTATAGACCTATCCAACAATTCGACAATCACTGATGATTATTTAATTTCAAATGCATTTGCCGAAAATTTTCACAATACATTCAAAAAAACAATAACGACTTTGATAAATTTCATGACATTGTAAATGACTGGTACGATTCATTCAACTCTCAGCCATCTCCATCCCCAATTGATGATATTATAAGTGAAGTAAAATTCTATCGACTGTTGTATTCTGGTAAAAATACCTCCCCTGGCCATGACAACATTCCTCGATCTATAAATAAAATGCCTGAACATTTCGACCAGTTAATCCTGAAAATTCTCAACTACTGCGACCAATGCCAATACTTTACTAGTGACTGGAAGTAAGGTATAATCATCTGCATCCCTGAGCTAGACAACGACCCCTTTTTACAAGCTACCACTAAATTCTTCCTGTAATAAGTTAACTATTTGAATCCCTCCTAAAAGAAAAAAATTCTCAAAAAGTCGACTACACTTCCCCTTATCATCCCAACATACAATCTTCAAACAAAGCACCTTTGATGCTACATGTTCGCTGTGGTTTTTCTTGATATAAAAAAGGAGTTTGACTCGGTATGGCATCAAAGTTTGCTTTATAAATGTTTTCTCCTAAAAATCCCTAAACACCTTATCATTTCAATCCATGAGTTCCTTAATAATAGATCCTGCCAAATAAAAAGCAATCAGTCATTCTTCAGATCATTACTAACCTATACTTTATAACCTTTACTGTCACGATATATTAATTGCACATGCACCTACCCTCTCTACTACCCTGAACTCCCTGCAAATCACATTAAACTCCCTACAAAACTGGTCCTGAAAATAGCGAATTAAAATAAATAACTCCTTATTCCTTTTCACAAAAATACTCCATCTTCTCCCAAAATTAAAATCCATCAAACCGAAATCCCGCCCGTTCACCCCCTGTAAATACCTAGGAATCCTATTATCTCAAAAACTATCCTTCAAACGAGGGCCAGACATTTTCGAGCACTAACTTCAAAAAAAATTGACTTGCCGGCCTCCGTTAAACTATAATTCAATCCTTTTCATCCAATGCCGTCTTTCTACCCTACATCATATCCAAGAAGCCGAAAGAGCGGTACTTCGAACCCTTACTAAAATCAGACACCGAAATAATCCTCTTGATAACCCATTCAATGATCTACTCTATGAATCTACATAGATAATTTCAATTACCCAACGAATATTAGCTATAAGCACATAATTTGCTTCTAAACCCTTTAACCTAATCATCCTTGATAAATATTGTATTCCTCGCAATCCCAATATTCAAAACAAATTCAAACACCTTTCATCAATTCATTAGATCGCATCATCCCGACAGTTAAATTAAACTGGCTTCAATTTTTCTATATATATATTTTTCATTTAAGACAGGGCAGAAATAATTACGGTCGATAGCCCTCATAGTGACGAACTACCACTAATCATATTGAATGAATGTATGATTGTAAATATCTGTAAGTTACTGGAATAAAGATGTTGTATATATGTGTAATGACAAAGTTTTTGAAAAAAGTAGTTTTAGTAAATTAAAAAAGTTAAATAAAATTACTTTAATTAATTAATCTGAACTAAATTTATAGTTTTTTTTAATTAAGTTTATTCTTGGTAGTATTAAATAAAATAAGATTCAGTTTTTCATTTGAAAGTTAATGCTTGTTGCGCTACACTCTTAATGGAAACAGATATTAATATAGGTGGAGAGTAACACTTGTTTTGTTCCATATTGTTTTTAACCCGCAACACGCAGAGAATACAAACATTATGGAACAAAACAAGTGTTACTCTTCACCTAATTTTTTCACTTGAAGTTTAAATGAACGAGGGTGTCCTAAAATGTTTCCGACAAGAAAAATACGGCATTGATGTCGTTTTTTATTTTTATTGTTCGATGTAGTCTCCTCGAAGATCATTTTTTTTAAACGGTGCTCCAGTCTCTTCAAACCGTTGGAAAAGTAGTTTCGAGGTCTGCAAAATAACCCTCTGTAGCGGCGATGATCTCCTCATTTGAAGCAAACCTATTTCCTAGCAGCGATTTTTTCAGGTCTGGGAATAGAAAAGAGGCCGATTCTCCTTCAATACTACATCGAATCGGCCCGTGATCGTCCTTTCCTTCTGCAGATAATCGATGAGGATCACATCTTGGAAATCCCAATCAAATGGTCGCCATGACCTTTCCGGTCGATGGAACGGCCTTTGCTTTCTTCGGGGTTGCTTCGTCTGTTCCTTGGTCTCCGGTATTTAGTAATTCCTTGGATTGCGTGGAATCCTGGCCAGAAATTCCTCCGAAACGATCACTTGTTTTTGTCTTTGCTTCGGTGTAAGCATTTTGAGATACCTGTTGTCTCTGCTATCTCTTTCAGCTTCAATCGGCGATCGTCTAACACTACGTCATGTATTAACAATAGTAAACAACTATTGACAGTAGACATCTAAAATTTTCAGAGCCGCTGTAAAAAGGGTCACCCTTGCCGACCAAACTTCAACCATCGTGCGCCATCTCTTGCCGATTTCGGAAACATTTCAGGCACACTCGTATATGTGGGGTGTATGAGTGGTGACTATCCCACTCCCCAGTTTTTATATAACAGATGGCGGATTTTGGGAATGATTGGCAAACTAAATAAAAATAAATCATCTTAAATGAACCAATCAAAATAATTTAAGAAATGGTTCACCATGTATTAAGTGAGTAATCAATCAACCATAAAAACTAAGTAAATTGTAATTTCATTTATAAAAGAGGGTTTATTTAGTAAAATATTGGTTAAGGTTTAACATATTAGAAGGTGGTATATAGGCCATAAGCACATCTAATATATAGATAAAAAGTTTAGTCACTGTTATGTCTTTAGGTTTCAAAAACACACAGTACAATTAACTTTTATTTTGTAAAGAAATTAATATAATTGTGTGGTAGCTGAGGTTAAAATATTCATACGTATAAATTTTCAAAAGAAAATTGGATACAGATAAATATGTATGTAATGTAAAGTATTCATATAATTGAATTTATTTTACTAATTGTTGGGTGGCTTACAAAAGAAGTACCCACCCTGTATACAAATTTTTATTACCCTTCCCAATACTGTGTTTGTTTATAAAAAAGTCACAGCAATATTTGTATACGAGTTTTAAGTACATTAAAATAAAGTTGTAATTAAAATTGTAATACATATGTAGGGTAGGTGGGTGTACACTATCTCACCCTCTAGATTTTATATACCAAAAAATAGATTCTTTTTAAATATATAAATCTATTGATTTGATAAATTATATTATATATAATTATATATTATATAATTTAGTGTTTATTTAGTAAAATAATGTTTTACGATGAATTAAATTCTCACTTATTTTGTTTTCCTCATGAGGTGGTGTCGCTTAGCGCCCTTGTACTGCGGTCCCCGTGGTCCTTTTGTTCGTCTTTGTAAGTTTTACTCCCTGTGTACTCCTGTGTCTACTATGAAGCCCAGAAATTTCTGCCAGGGGGTGCTCTTGAACTATTCGTCAGGCAGCAAATTTCTCCATGTGTTTTCGTCTGTATGCTTTGCATGTGTACAGTAGGTGTTTGGGAGTTTCCTCTTCTTTTAAACACCCACGGCATATGATTCCCATCCTATGTTTCTGCTTATCAAGTCACAGTGCACAGTGACTAGTCCTATAATGTTTCCTAGTTTCAATCTGCACAGTCATTAGGTCATCAGTGTGTTGTTAGGTACCGTATGTTGTATGCCACATTCCCTTTTGGTTGTTCCTTGCCTTTTTCTGCCAGCTTGCGTTAGATTATTTATTTTCCGATTTCATGGGGTATACTAAAAGCCGGTTCAGATCCTATGAATTCACCTGCTGCCCCTTGTTTGGTCAGCAAGTCGATCTCCAAGTGTTCAATAATTCCTTGGTCCTTGGGTATCCATATTAGCTGCAGGTCATAGCCAGCCTGGACTGAACTATCGGCGAGACTAGCGCTTTTAGAGTTGCCTGGCTGTCTGACATAATGGTAATTGGTCCTTTGTTATGTCCCGACTCCATTACGTGATGAACACACCAGTTAATGGCGGCTATTATGTTCTGGAAGATGGAGACATGTTTTCCCACAGCAACAACGAATTGTTTACACTGTTTGCACCCCAATAGATACCAGCACCACTTCCTTTAGTATTCATGGCTGCTGTGGGTGTTATTCTCATTTTCCTAGTAATCATCAGACACGCCTGTCTTTGCGCTCTTTTAAGTTTTCCTGCTGTGCAAAAAGTCTTCTCGTGGCTTCCAGGTGGAAGTTGAAATTCAATGTGGTATCAACTAAGATCCATAAACATTTTACTTTATTTTTGATTAGGACTTCCATTTTATACATTATTGATGGTTTTATGTCATCGGTTTTTCGTCTCCTAGTGAACCCTTTATTCCCCCCCCAACTTTCTATTTCTCACTTTGTGCCCTCTGCTTCAAGTTTAATACAGTGGCCCCAAACTTCCCGCTTATTAGAAAGGTCAGTTCATTTGAATACCCTAGTGCTTGGCTTGGCTTTCGAGTAGCAGCAAAAGGTCGTCCATGAGGAGGCACCACAGGAGCGGCAAGAGAATACTTCCCTGCGGGCACCCGCAAGCGACTACCTCTTCTGCTGTCTTTCTATATAGGGTAGTTTTTACAGTTCGGCTTCTGAGCGTCTTGTTCACCTATTGTCGGACTTGCGGGTTAATCCCTCCTTTCTTCATTGCTCTTGTTATGGAGTTGAAGGTTGTGTTGTCAATGGCCCCTTAAATGTCCAAAAAGGCCCCTAACGCAATTTCTTTACATTGTATGGTCTTTTCGCATCTGCTCACTAGCTGGTGGATTGCTAGTTCACATGATCTTCCTGCTTGATAGGCGTATTGTTGACGGTGTAGTGGTTCCTTTAGGATTCCTTCCCGTATGTAGCTGTCTACTATTTTTTCCAGTAATTTTAGAATAAATGATGACAAGCTGAATGGTCTGTATAATTTAGCCTGGAAACTGGCTTGGGTATAAATATACCTTTACAGTCCGCCAGCTGCTTATAATGTATGAAGGGAAAATACTTGTTCTGAGGGTATCACATTGTAGTTTCCTCAGCGTTGCTATCCCCTTTAGTAACATGACAGGGTATATCCTATCAGGACCTCGTGATTTAAATGAACGTGTTAATGCCCAACTCAATGTCACTTATCATTTTCTCTGTATCCCACTCCCGTGTTAGACACGCTTAGGTAGAAACAGGATTGTCAGGTATTATAGAATAAAATTCCGTATTGGTGGAGTCCGTTGCATCATAAATTCCAACTCACCCGTTGTTGTCGCTACTGTTAGACAGTTCCCGATTCGGCTGGCTGGTACCTATTTGTACAGGTCCCAGTCAGTTTTCTCACCTCTTAGATTAATGTCCATGCTTCGCCATATGATCAAAACACTTGGTTTTCAAATGTAGGATGAAATAAAACACGATTTTCTATGTTTTTTATCACTTGGTTTTGTTTCACTACTTTTAATTCACTAAAATAGTGAAACAGGCGCAAGGGTTTCAATTAATCTTCTAATAATGATTTACTTTTAACTGATTGGAGGTAAATCAGATATTGTATATATATATATATATATATATATATATACATATAAACTTTAGTTATAGAAGAAATTATAGAAAGAATTGTTTGTTTTTAAATGGAATTAAAATAACTCTGCCTTTGCCGGGGTAAAAATATGTATACGTTGTTTTAATAACATCACGTTATTATTATAACGTCTTATTATAGTAGCCATAAAAAGATAATACCAGTACAATAATAAAGACATTGCAATATTGTATTTTGGTATAAATAATATGTAGGAAAATCGCCTAAGATTTTAAACGATGCATGCTGGTAATAGTACCTACAGAGGACCATTTTGAATAAATTGTTGATTACTCCTATAAATTTTAACTTTTGAATTTTAAATAACATAATTGTAAGAAAATATTATTTTAAGTTTATTTTATTAGTTTAACGTTAAATTTTAGTAAAGTTACGTAATCTATATCTCTACTTAGATAATCTTAATTAATTCTATAGTAAGTTAGTTTGAAATAATACACAAGATTAAATAGAATTTCGTTAGGTCGAACACAAGTGAGCAGAGAGCGCAAATATTAATGGCGGCATTAGCATTTGCATTCAGCCGGTGATAAAGTGTATTAACATAAAGTATTTTGGTGTGTTCCAGCGGTGATGAAAGTGGGCCTAATCTCGAAAGGATGGAATGCTGAAGAGGAAGCGAAGAACATTATACTCCGTAACCCTCTCCAAGATGCGGAGTGATCTCGGTCTCGGATATGAGGCTCACCGCGCGTCATTCCGCCTCCTCTTCACCCTCACGAAGTCCCCTCGTCTTCATATTACTGATACTATATCATGTCACAGCCGGTAAGTAAAGAACTTTGTGTGTTACTCAAAGGGCCCACTCTTTCATAAGGCCGCAAAATGAATTATAAAGGATAATGTTATTCAATTCGGGTCGTGAGTGGGAAAATAGAAAGTTGGCGTTTTTTTTTTCAGTCTCTCACTTTTCTTTCTTTTTCATCTTTCTCTCTAATAAATTTCCATCAGGCCTGAGGGGACGAACTTTCGTCTTTTTTTCCTTTTCTCTCCTATCTCTGAAAATAAAATATTATTGTCAGATGATTTTGATGCGTTCCATTTTATTTTTTCTTATGTACACCGGGGATGCGAAGTTTTTCCGTGTTAAAGTTTAACGTGGGACGTATGAATTCAATATATTTTTATTACACGTGCCTTTCTCCATCTCAATTATTAAAAAAACTATCAATTACAGAATTAAACGCGCAATTCATTATATGATTACATCAAAAATTTGTTATTAAAATTTAATTTAAAATTAATTAATATATTTTTTTATTGGCTGAGGATTAACTGATAATAGCTATCTAACCTTGTCAAAATTATAGTTAATTATTTTTGGTAAATTTCAACAATTATTTATGTTTTTAATTGACGAAAATCAAAAAATGTAAATTGACTAAAATGTGCGAATTTCAATCCAGAAGAAATCAAATAATATATTGTTGATAATGTGTATTTTATTTTTGTTTTAATATAAACATGACACTCTCTTGGTTGATATCATTTTTTTTATTTTTAAGTGACTCAAGTTTCGATCACTAACTGATCATTTTCAAACTCGAGTTATTTAAAAATAAAGTGATACAAGAATTTTGTTAAAATTTGCAAGATATATCATAAAGTTAACGCCTCAAACATGAATCAATTAACTTTTTAATTATTTTTGAATTTTTACTTCTAAAATTTCTTACACATTTCTCTTTGAAAACGTCAGTCAAAACTGGCTGGAGAAAGATATAAATAGTGAAACAAAAATCAAATTTAATAACAACAATTAAACTTAGGTCTCATTTAAAATCATATTAAATGTTTATGGATTTTTGAGCAGTATGATTCTTTTTAATTCTCTAAAGGCACCAGTAGGTATAAAAAGTGTGTAAAGTGTTTGTTAGTAATTTTAAAAATATATGTTTAAATATTAGATTATTGACTATATAAGATGATGTAAACTGTAAACACCTATAAAAGTAAACAAACCGATAATTTAAATTACTAACGTCCTGTAAACTCAAGTACTCAAACAAACAACTCCATTATCCCCGTCTTTATATACATATATATAATACTTCTTACCTAAACAAACATTATTATTTAGGTAAATAACAACATTAGTTAGCACTTAGCACCGACGTTACAAATAAATTTTGTGCAATTTTCCGACTCCGACGGCGAAATATAATTCCTCCGCCCCCAACTAGATGCACTCGCTCCGCAATTTCTACTATATTCTAACGTGCGGGCCGCTATTAAATTATACCCCTTTATAAAAATCTCGCACAGTGCAATAATTGGAAAATAAAAATCTCCATAAAGTAAGCGGAGACCGGTGGAGAAATTGCATTTTCTCAGGAACGGCGCTAGAAAAATAATTTAATCCCCGCTAATAAAAGGATTGCGCATCCTCTTCTAACCCCGCTCTGTCTGGCTGACATGTCTTCGTGTCATCGGAAAAGGGATTTTCCGAACTGTTTAATAAATGTTACACGTGGACCGTGATAGGAATTTAATATTTTTAAGAGAGGACAGTCTTTTGTAACGGAATATTATGATTTTGGTTTAATCTAAATATTTTAAGGAGATGACCCTGGGTGTAATTGTATTAAGGGAATTAGTTATGTTTGAGTATACATATATATACACGGCCAGGGATGAATTTAATTTAATCTTACCCTTTAAGCAAATAAACCCATTGAGTAATTTTCGGTTTCGCTGGCTCGAGATTAAATATGGGAATTGGCGTGGGACGAGTTGGAATAATTTGATTTTATAATGATGATAAGGCACTTGCGTATTGTATAAGTTTAGTGTATTAACATATGTTTAGATTTATACACCTGAAAAATATTATACATATTTAAATCTTACTTAATTTGATTGCACTAAGAACAACTTTTATTCTTTCCCAAAAATATATAGTGATATTAATCAAATTCAACTATGAATGACGCTGCAGTCTAATTTTAGCAAATTTCTATCTATAAATAAATACCAGTCATCCATAAACGTTAAGAAAATGAGTCATATATAGAATGCTATGTAAATAACCACTCAACTCTTATTGTGGAAATTGATTATTAGGGTGGAGTTCCTATGTCGTCACGACCATTTTAAGGAAATCGATGTGTTTTATTATAGATGAACTTATGATTCATTAATTTTACACAGAGACGTTGAAACTCTTTTCTCGTATTCATTTGCTAATTTAAAAAAAATCCGTTTAACTGGATCAAATTTATTGCTATCATATGGCATTTTCTAATTTGTGTTTCCTAACATGTCTTGCATCTCCAATAAGAGATAATAATTCAGCGGAAGAAAACTACATTATTAATCAAACAGATGTTTATTATAAGGTTTGTTTGAATTAGTACTTTTGTTTTAATCCATGTTTTTTATTAACAGTTTCATTCATCTTCATTTTTCCCTGACCTTCAAACACACACAAAACAAGATTATTTTATATTTTAGCATCAAAATAAGGTGGTTTTATTTTCGTTATTTGAACTTACTTACAAATATTTATAATTATAACTAACATTAAATTTACAATTTAAATATCAAAATGTAATATCTAGAAGGGAAACTGATGTTGTGTTATTGGAATATTGCTGCTATGGTATCTTTGTTGTTTTGTATAAAGATTTTATTTCATTTATGTAGGTCTCCTTATTTTGTATCTCCATTATCGGTTTTGGTACTATATTATATAGTTTAATTGCTATATAACTAAAGTGACGTTGAGTTTTTTTTTTGTTAGCACAAAATGGGATTTCTATTTTTCTGTTAGCTTGTTTCGTGATGGTTTTTGTAGGTATTATATCTGTGTATATTCAGGGTTATTCACGCCATAAGGAATGGAATATTGTGGCCAAAAAGTTTCACTTTGAGCCCCTATTAGGGCTACTTTTTAAAATTCATTTCATAATTTACAGGGTGTTCCAAAACCCCTAAAAGTATCAAAATTGTCTATTTTTAATGAAACATCCTATATTTTATTGCATTTTTTGGATTCTTTGATCAAAATAAGTGTGTGTTTTAATAAGGTTTTTAATACATAAACCATAAGGCTTTTGGAATAATTTGAATTTTGTAAAAATCTAACCTAATATTCATGTTTCACTTAGTTAAGAGGTATATAAGTTATGAATGCTAAATTTACAGTTAAATTTAACAATACATCATATTTTATTTCCCAAGTATAATAAACTTGCCGTCCTATACAGGGCGTACAAAAATTAAAATTAAACAAATGAGAACTCTAAGTGGTTATAACTTCATTTATTTAAATGGAACGCCATATTTTTAACTACCGGCAAATGCACTTTTCATTTACCTAACGAATGGTATTTATAGCTTTAGCTTTAAGTCTTCGCGTTTTTGCAAAAAACACCATAACATCGTGTATTGCACAACAAGGTGTTTTTTTTTTAATAAAAGTACTAATGTATCTATTTACTTAGAATGGTCAGATAATTTACATTTATGATTAATAATAAAGAATATGTTTACAAGTGTTCAGAAACTTCTAACTTCTAATTTATTATCTATTAGGCTATAACAACAATAACATACCAATGATAACAAAACACGGAAACAAAATATTTACAACAAATGTTTGAAATGTCGACCGTTGAATTCCAGGCACATACATATTCTTTTTTGAAAATTACTGCTTACTTTGGATAACATTTGTGGGTTATAGTTTCAAACGTGTTTGAGAGGCTAATTTTGAAATCCGTTCCTTCCAATCCACCTACTTTGAAAGTTGGTGCTTAAAAATTACCGAACCTCGCAATGATAATGAGATGGAGTTCCATCCAATTGAAGCCATAGGTTTCTTCTGATGTTTAAAGGGACTTCTTTTAATAACGCTGGTAATTCGTGAGAAACATCATACCGTTTAGAGGTCCTTCAAAAAAACAGGGTCCTATTAAATTTAGGATCAGTATTCCGCGCCACACATTAATAGACAACCTATTTTGATTTCTCGTGACTTTGTATTTATGCTAATTCATGTCAGAATAGTAATAGAAGTTGTGTCTATTTGCGAGACCATCGTTATAAAAAGTAAAGTCATCACTAAATGACACATTATGAAAAAGTTTTCATTTTTTGCCACTTTATCTAACACCCACATACAAAATCCAATTCGATTGCTAAAATCATTTCTATACAGTTCTTGGCAAAGCTGTATTTTATATTGATGAAGTTTGTGTATTTAAGTGTATTTAAAGAATTCTTGAAATATTTGCCTGACTCTTGTTAGTTTTTTCGGATATCTGATTTTCACTAATACTGGGATTTACTGTAAAAATATTTTGTTCATTGTTAGTGACAGATTTTCTTATACTGGGCTTTTTATAACTGATACTTCCATCTTCTTTAAACAGGTTTAAAAGTATCTCAAAAATGGCTGGCTTAGGATGATTTCTTTCGGGAAACCTTTGAGTATAAACTCGAGAAGCCAATAAACAATTTTGATGATATTCTCCAGGTCTTTACTTCAGTAAATATTCATTTTTTACTAAGAAATGCAACTAACGATCTAACATAAAACGGAAAATAACATAACTATAACAAAAGACAGACTTTTTAAACTAAAGTGACAAACTAAATTAATTATCTGACGTTTCTAAATACCATAAGAAACTAGATATATTAAAATATTTATTTAAAAAATATTCGATAGGTAATTAAAAAGTGCATTTGCTAATAAATTAAAAAATATGGCGATCCATTTAAATAAATGAAGTTATAGCCACTTAAAGTTCTCATTTGTTTAATTCCAATTTTTTAGTTTATTATACTTGGAAAATAAAATATAATCTATTGTTACATTTCAGTGTAAATTTTATATACATAACTTAATTACTTTTTAAGTATTTGAAACATGAAAATTAGGTTAGATTTTGACAAAATTCAAATTATTTCATATACCTTGAGATTTATGTATTAAAAACCTTATTAAAACAGAGACCTATTTTGATCGAATAATCAAAAAATTCAATAAATTACAGGGTGTTTCATTAAATACTTTTAGGGTTTTTGGGACACCCTGTATATGAAATTAATTTTAAAAAGTAGCTCTGGTGGACCCCATATATCCCCAAAGTGAAACTTTTTGAAAGTCACGTATTTTAGCCACAATATTCCGTGCCGTATAGCGTGAATAACCCTGTATATGAGAGTTTGTAATGTACAAAGCTGTTTGGTATGGAAGGTACTATTATTATATAGGAGCTTTGTTGGGTATAATTTATCTATTTTATTTATAACCCTTAGTATGTAGTTTGCGCTACATTTAAATTTTAAATTGCATTATGGCAGGAAGTGCCCCAAATGCTGATCCATTTGTGATTATAGGTTCTACAAAAACTTTGTAGAGTCTTTCGACCAGCTTCTGTGAGATATTATCTCGTAAATTGTAAAATTTAATTATTAGTAGTAATAGTGTTAGGCTATCGACCACGTGGTCCTTCCGCCACGCGTTATTTGTGTATTTGTGTGTGTATATGAGCTTGTTACTTTAAAAGATGGCCTCCGTCACTCTAAAGCACCATTAATTGTATCCCAATGGTGAATGGTACCGGTTACCCATCCAACTGCTGACCCGAACTAACGTTGCTGCACTCTCGCTAACGCTAGTTCGGTCGCAACCGAGTGCGCCACCAATGGCATGTATTAATTATTAATATTCTTAATTTCTTCGCTACATTGTTTACTTGAAAATCCCATTTTAGGTGTTTGTCTATAAATATGCCCAGGTACTTTATGTGCGGTGTTTCCTTAATTATCAATGTGTCATTTATTTTTATTTCTGTATAGTTTGGTATGTTTCGGTTTGTTAGTGTGAAATTTTGCATTTTATTTTGTCAATATTTAGTGACAATTTCAATTTGTCAAGTATTGCTTTTATATTATATTTATGTTGTTCATGCCTACATACATAAATTCTGTCTCTTACTTAATTTCATGTATTACCATGGAATACAGTGACAGTATCATCAACATATGAGTTTATTTTTCCATGTTCTGAGAGCGTTTATATAGGTCAGGAAAAACATTGGTCCTAATATTGTTCCTTGGGGTACACATATTTTTATGGTTTCTGGCTCACTAATACGTTCGTTTAATTTTAAATATCTTTTACGATGTATGAGGTAATTTTTTTATCAAAATTAGTGGAAGTCCCATTTCTTGAAGGATTTCTAGAAGAGTAGCAGAAACAGCCTCAATAGCACCAGCAAAATCAAGGAATCCTGCTATTGTCTTGTGGTGATTTTTTAGTTGACTGTTAATTTTGTCTGTAAATGTGTGCATAGCATCCAGTGTTGATTTGTTGGTTTGAAATCCAAATTGGTTGTCAGTAAATATTTTATATCCAGTAGATACACTGGATTCTGGTTGCTAAGCATTTTTCAAAGATTTTTGCTAATTAAGATTATTGGTCTGTAATTGCTAATTTCGTTTGTAAGTTCAGCTTTGTGTATAGGAATGACTAGTGAAGTTTCGAATTAGGCCGGTACAATTTTGGTTTTAAATATTGTGTTGAGGATGTGGAGTAACAGTGGTATCAAATATTCTTGGAATACTTTTATGTGTTTCACTTGGATGTTAGGCTATTTATTGTTTTTATTAATTCAATTTTTGTTACTCGGTTCAGAAAAGATAAACTTTTTAATTGACTATGTTGGCAGTTCCATTATTGTCTAATTTTTGGTAGAGTTTTTATTCTATCGCGGCAAAATATTTATTGAATAGTTCTTTAGTACTTTATGTTTTTATACTTGTGATAATAGTTTTATATGCTCTGTTTGTCTGTTGATTTGCTGCTTCTTTAATTATTTTAAATAAATTCCTTGAGTTTTCTCAGCCTGTGTAATTTTTGTATTATAGTAGCTATCTTTAGTGTTTTTGATTAAATTGCTGAGCTTATTTCTTATTGAGTTGTAATTTTGTTTAGTTTTTTCTGTGGCATTTGATTAAAAACTTCATTTTTGCTTTTAATTTGTGCTATAATGTTCTTCATCATCCATGTGTTTTATTTGACAGTCATTATTTTGTTTTTTGCATGAGATGCTTTTATGTTGCAACTCTTGGTATGTGTGAATGAATTTTTTTGTGGCTGACTCAGGATCATCATTATTTCAAATTTATTATTATTTGTTTTATCAACGGGGAACATTAAGGTGTCGATTTCGAACAAAATAAAAATAAAAAATAAAAAGAGAAGTGATGTAATTTGGCCTACGTTATATTCAAAAGGGATCCCGCTGATTACCCACTAGTTCTTAGGCAGAGCACCACAATCACTTTAAAAAAAATGGAAAGGACTTACCGGTATTCCTCCTGGTATCGACGTCTTCAGACTAACACACTTATTTATTATATATATTTCTTTAGAGGATTTTAGATTGGAACCAATTAAAATAAGAAAATTCAAATGTTCAAAAATCATAACTGAATTTTATTACAAAAGAAACAATAGAAGAAAAACAATAACAATAAGCAAAAAAAAAGAAATATACAGGGTCCTGCAACAGTGCGTCAAGCTTTCCTAGCGCCTTTCTCGTAAGAGATAGAAAAAAATGTTTCATATAAAAATTTATTGAATTAAAAATCTCTATGCCGTAAAATTATTTTTAAATATACAGGGTGTCCCAATTTTGCGTTATATCAAAAGCAAACATTTTTTTAAATGGAACACCCTGTATATTTTTTCATTTTATAATTTGGATAGTATTTTATAACTTAAACCTTTTTTTGGTTTTCAATTTCGATATGGCATTTCCGAGTTATTGACGTTTTTCTGAAAAAAATGTAAAAAGCAGAGGTTCACAAAAAAAAATATTCTGATGTTGTATTTAAAATTTAAGAAAATTTCTTTTTCCTATGGTTGGTCATAGGTACTGTTTATGTACCAGTGTTAAAAATTTTCACTTTTGAGGAACCCTGCCTTTGTATCAGACACGCCATTTTCTAAAATTTCAAATTGTCGTAACTTTTTTTTTTAAATGGAATCATATATTTTTTTAAATTTCATATTATTCTGCATCTAATTTCCTACAAAAAATATTAAGCATACCCTATACCTAAAAGTGATATTTTTCAAGATATAAAAAAATTTATATTTCAAACGGTCCTTGAATACGAATTTGTTTTTGAATAGATAGCCATGACTGAAAAAAATGCATCTGTCAATTAAACAATAAGTTTATATCTAAATGCCAAGAGCGGGCCTTTTTTTGTCTGTGGTGATATCGTTTTTTAAACGCGCCTCGAAAATCGAACATCGGCAATGTTTCAATTCTAAATGGAATTGATTCATTCTCGTGGCGGCCTTCCAACAGGAAGGACGCACGTAATTATGACATAGCTGCACTGATGAGCTGTGATACAGCGAAACACGTGTCTGCAGATAGTCATTACATAACACTTTTCGAGACTCGGTTAAAAAACGATAACACCACAAAATTGTTGCATAGTGCTAAATATAATTTTAGACATGTAACGACAGCTAACAGTTATATCATTCAATGCCTGGCGGTGCTTTAGTACGGGGAGTAGTTGTTTTAACTGTTAGCTGGAGTTTTTACATTATTATGTAAAACATTAGTGCAGAAGCTCATAGAGATTTATTTCTCTCATTATTAATTATCATTAATTACTGCACTAGAAATTTCAATTCTTAATTTGTATATCTAAATGCCAAGAGCGGGCCTTTTTTTGTCTGTGGTGATATCGTTTTTTAAACGCGCCTCGAAAATCGAACATCGGCAATGTTTCAATTCTAAATGGAATTGATTCATTCTCGTGGCGGCCTTCCAACAGGAAGGACGCACGTAATTATGACATAGCTGCACTGATGAGCTGTGATACAGCGAAACACGTGTCTGCAGATAGTCATTACATAACACTTTTCGAGACTCGGTTAAAAAACGATAACACCACAAAATTGTTGCATAGTGCTAAATATAATTTTAGACATGTAACGACAGCTAACAGTTATATCATTCAATGCCTGGCGGTGCTTTAGTACGGGGAGTAGTTGTTTTAACTGTTAGCTGGAGTTTTTACATTATTATGTAAAACATTAGTGCAGAAGCTCATAGAGATTTATTTCTCTCATTATTAATTAACCTTATTTTTTTATTAATTGATACAAATAACTAATAAACTATAAATAAAATATATAATACAAACCAAATGGCAGATTTATGAACTCTGAAGATTTCATTTAATACAAGTCGAAGCGATTGCAATAAAGCGAACATTTTTTCCATAAATAATAATGGCGGCCGACATTTGTGCAACTTGTTTACTAGTTGCTAAGTAACGCTTTCATTAGTGCACTGCGGGTAAAATATGTTTGTTCAATCCTGCAGTAGAAAATAGAACTTTCATACGTTGTTTTGTTGTTAGAAAGTTACAGTTTACCTCACGCAAAATGGTTGCTATGGAGATTTACTTTCGCCCACTCTTGTGTCACTTTCGCCCACTCTTATGTCACTTTCGCTCACGCTTTTATAAATACACATTATTATTATTATTATTATTATTACTTACTTGCTTATACACTTGTAAATGAAAATTGTCACTTCGAAATAGAATATTGGGCAAAGTTATTAAAAAGGCCATTAAAATAGGCAATTAAAACTTCATCCGTAATGATATTTAAATTGTGAATCCTAAGCCAATCTTCTTCGCTCATTGTAAAATAATATTATATTTTGTTACGGATGTTTGCCGAAACTTTATATATATTATTGAATATCAACTATTATTACAGACAAAAGTGGTACAAGTTACTTAGCGTCGCCGATTGTGTTGTTTATATGACGTAGACGATCGTGTTATATTGCCGCTTGTCTTTTTTTGTCGTCGCTCACAGCGGGACAATAGATTATTTTAGTGCGGGCCGTGCACGGCGCATCGAGCAACGCCGACCGCCGTACACTAGATTTTAAAGCAGGCCGGGCACGGCACAACGGCTGTCGCCTCGTGTGCAAATTGGTACACGCGTGAGCAAAACACGTACTTTCTCCACTTGTAGTGTAATATACTATTTCATTAATTGAATTATTAAAATGACAATAAAATATTACTCATAAGAATATATTCTTTGAAATCCTTTACGATCGAAGATAAAATTTTGTAAGGCACACGTGTAAAAAGTTTCTTTATTGCACGAACTGGCGTTTAAAAACACGAGCGAGGAACGAGCGAGTTTTTTTAAAGCCAGAAGTATCACTTTTTACACTTGTACCTTAAATAACTATTATATCATAAACTTTTTTTACGACTATAGCTTCGACACAATTAAGCTGGTCATTATAACACTAGTAAACACTGGGAGAAAATTTGGAAGCTAATTTTAGGAAGTTCCTAGACAAACTTCACCTATAGAATTTGGCCCAAATTATTTTTCCATGTTAAGCCGTATTGTATTGAAACTATACACAATGGAAGGAATAAATAGTATCATACAAGTTTATTTGTTTTATTTTTAAGTTATAAAATTGTAACACAATTTGAAAACCTCAACGTCACGTATTCAATTGAAAAAAGGTTTCTTCTAAAGAGTAATCCAGATTGGACTTTAGGATTTGAATTTCACGCCATTTTTGTTCTATAATTGTTAGAAGTTTGCACATTAACAGTTGATATCTAAACACATGACAACTTGATCATGGTTGCTTATACAATGCAGAAACGCGTAAATGTTGTGCAAGTTTATTAAGTTGAAGTTTATGAAACACGCTATCAGTTACGATTCCGCAAAGAAATCTTTGTCCACTCTTTGAATGCAATAATGTTCCAAGTGAGCGTACAATTCGCGATCTACTACAAACATTTGAAACACGCGGTATAGTTATTAATACATCAAGAGTTGTCTATCAACGCAGGATCCGCCTATACATCTTCATATGGCACTACTCAGCGAATTAAAAAAAGATCTGCAATTTAAGACGTGTAAAATTCAACTAACACCAGAATTTAAACCATTGGACTATGCTGTATATTTCTGAACTGGATTTCATAAAACAAAGAAGTGAATGCTGATTTTTACAAGTAAATCATATGGAGAGATAAAGCCTATGTTTATTTGAATGGGTATGTGAATCGCCAAAATTGTCACATTTGGGGTAGTGAAAATCCGAAAAACAAATGCATCCAGAAACATGCACTGTTTGGTGTGTACTGTGGGCTAAAGAAATCATTAGTTCGTACTTTTTTTGAGAACGAATTATTTTGACTTAAATGTCATGTGGTTTTAACAAGATGGCGCCACATGTTATGTAATACGTGAAATAGACACTTCAAAATAAATTTCCGGGTCATGTTATCTATCAAAGGGGCGACATCAATTTGCCAGCGAGGCCTTGCGATCTAACCCTCACGGTGGCCATTTGAAGGAAAGGATCTATGACACCAAACCTGTTACGATTCAAGAACTAAAGGAGAATAATAGCTAAAATCAAACCTCGTTACAAAAAACTTCGCTAAAAAATGGTATCATGTCAGCAGTGTAATGAAGAGCATTTGGTCATCATGTTTCATACATATTTACCAAATGTTTAACTGTCGCAATTTCTCTTCCAAATTCATATTTTTTTAAAAATTTCAGCAATTATATAGATTTTAATAGTCTATGCCTTTAATTTGATGATCCATTTACGTTATTTAAAAAATTCTAATGGCAAAGCTTTTTTATTCAACGAATTACTCTTCGATTTTCAAAGAAACATTCGAAATCTAACAGTCCTCGAAAGAAGTTCTCAAACCTGCCAAATTTAAAAGAGAAATTGCTAAACATTCCAAAAAACTAACAATTGTTAAAAATTCCCTAGCTCAGCTAATTATAAAAATTATTGATTAATGGTTGAAAGTGTTTTATTTACTATAATAATTATTTTTAATAAATAAATCAATGTTAATTAGAAGGTTAATTAAACACTTGAACCCAGTATTTAATTATTCTTCTAATTAAATTAGTGAAACAAAACCAAGTGTGTAATTCACTTTCCAAATAACATAAGAATGTTTCACTACGGGTTAATTGAGCATTTAATTAATCGGAAAAAAATTGGTTTCTATTATAACTAATTAATAATAAGTGGTTGATTTTCAATTTTTTATAAATCATAAATGAACTGGTTAAAGAAATAAAAAAGCAAGTATTGATTGAATGTTCATTAATTCAGCTTTCGAATCAACGAAAAAAAATACAGGCTTGTTTCATATTATCTGCCATCCATCGCATCCATCCAATTTTAATTGAATTCCGTTCCTTTATTATCGCCCCGCCTCTCACTAAGACGTAGTATTAATCATAAATTCATAACTAAAAGAACATTGGATTGTATAAAAAATAAATCCCATAAATATCCGTATATCAGTTATCAGCGACGATTTCGAATTATTCGATTTTTTTCGCTCTCGTAAATACATTCTCGGCAAAGTTCAACCGGAAATTGATTTCGGCTCATTCATTCGTCATTACCTTTTTAGCAGGAGATAAGGCCTCCGAAATGGCGAAATATCGAGTGCTTATGAATTTTTATAGGCGAACGCGCCGCCGAAGTACACCAAACACCAGCCCGATTCGATCTAAATGAAATGCGATAGGAATTTCTATTTGCAAGTAAATTCACTACTTTTTTGTTCGTTGTTGATGGGATAGTGGGAATTGTAAACCGCGTATTATATGACTATTGGAATTGATGTTTATGTATCGAATTTCATTTAAAAAAATGATAAATTTGTAATAGCTACGAGGGCTATCTGAAAAGTAGTACCATATGTACAGGACATTGTAATGTTTAAAGAAAGAAATAAATAAATATAAAAGCTAGCATATATTAACAAATATTAATGTTTTGTAAACTATTTCTCTACATAGCCACCTCGTAAATTGAGACTTTTGTCGTAACGTGTTCTGAGTTTTTATATCCTAGAATCATATTCCGCTAGTGTATTGAGATATATAATCATTCTTTGGCCTTATGTTTTGTAAATAGATGGTGATTTGAATCATCCATTACATTTTCTCCATACATATCTTTCAATTGACGATGAATATCGAAAGGTCGTGCATTTTTTTGCGTTAAGAAATCTAATCGTAGCTCTAACTTGCAAGTAGTGGCATTCTTTATTTTTTTGAACAATATAAATATTCAAATAAACAACACAGTCAATATAAGCGACGGGTAGCTTCGAACACAGACAGCTGAAAAAAAAACTGAACATGTTAGTACACATCCTGCTACTCTATTCGCTCGTAAGGTGCAAATTAATACTACTTTGCTACTATCCCTCGTAATTATATCCCTATTACGTAAACTAATGTGTGAAGTTCATTAAAATTATACATTGTTACCTAATTGCATTTATCTTCGGCTAATTGTATTTTCGGTTTTACGGCGGGGCGTTAGCCCTACGAATGGTGTACGTTGTGAAAATCAATTAAAATTTAATACCACATAAATCGACACACATTGCAGTTTGATAGTTAGTAATGTGGATTTGTAATACATAGTTTACGAACTAATTAGCTGGCACTATATGATATTATTAAACCGGTAATCCAATATTTGCAATTGAATGTTCACGTAACAGTCTATAAATACATTACGTCGTATTACTAATAATTTACAATAATGTAAAGTAATAATCCCTCTCGCGGTTTCTGTTAATTTGATTGATTGCGTTTTGCATTTTCGATTTAATTTGGTTAAATTTAAGAGCAACGACGACAATAAGCTAAAAACAGCAGCATTATACTTAATTATAACAAAGTTCGGAGGATGCCGTAAAGTTAAATCGGATTTATAGTTGTGTAAGTGTGTATTTTCATGTTTAAAAGATATAATCCGCGCTTTGCTTACTTTAAAATTCGTCGGATTTATAAATGCGCGAGAGGGTGGCGATAAATCCCGATCCAAGTTTTATCTCCTGAAATTAATTTTTGCCCCGGTGGCGTTAATCAAAAACCAGATGACCTAATCAAGGCTTTAATCAACACACTCACAAATATTTGTGTTATTTTATTAGGTCAATTAAATACATTTCTTCTTACTAGAGGAGTTACGTTAAGTCTAATTTCATAGTTGAGCCGGTTTATTTATATTATTTACAAAATGACTGCAATTTATTAAGATCATGTGACATTTTGAGTTCTAAAACAAGAACCCACTAAGTGAATTGCATCAGTGAAGCAGCCCTCGGAGCATCAACACGTAGAATTAAATTAATCCGGTAGAAAATACTCGAAGAGAGAAACAAACCCATTTAGGGGGCCTTTCAATTACGGATAATTGGCGCCAACGTTGAAAACACCAATTAAACGGCAATAATTAACGCCCTTTTCTTACTTTCAATAATTAAACAACAGCGCCGAAACAAAGCAATTCAATTGTTTTCTTTTTTCCGTTCGAACGCTCTGTTACTAATAATTAAATCTAATTTTGGTCCATAAATTCATCAATTAGCAAAGACCGAATCGACGTCTTCAATTAAACTTCTGCACAATCCGTACGTATAAGTTCTGGAATTAAATATAAATCGGAGGACACTTTTTCTTCTCTAATTGGACGAATTTCCATTATAATTGTCATTCTTTGGGAAAACTTTTTCCCCTGCCAAATTATCATTCCTGATCCCTTTTTACGTCACCGGGCAAGGGGGATAATATGAGGAATTCCTGGGAATTGTTATAAATCTAATTAATCCCCGGGTGAGCTGGGGTGGAGGGGGCGAAGAGGGGATTCGTGAAAGCTTCTTACACTCGAGCCTCATCAGTTCCATTGCGGTTCATCTGATATTTATTGTGGTCTTTAATGATCCGGAGTACTAATTAATGGACCCACTCCGGGGTGTTTCGTTTCTTGTCGCTACACTTTTTTTCTGCAATTTATTATCGTGCAACTAATTGCAATTAAAAAAAATGGTGATTTAGCCATAACAGCACTCCTTATATTTCTATGGAATTTTCCCAGATTATAATTTATTCATATTTTTAAATTTATTTATAAATTAATTTGGTTTTTCTAAAATTCAAAAAAATTATGAAAGAATTGAAACAAATTTTACAAAAAAAATTATTTGTGCCTAAATTACAAAACTTTTTTGAATAGAACCAAAGAATATTTTTCTTAGCAGGACGGAGCAACGTCTCTGTCACGAATTCGTAAAATTCGCAAATTGATCTCCGAAAGAAGTTATATAAATTGGGTAAATAAAATATCCATCACGAAATGACGGTACAGAGTTATAAGAAATTTGCTTGCTCGTGACCGTACATGTTTACATTTTGACGATATTATTTTTAAATATTAATTAATTTATACTGGCCGCCAAAAATTCATCGCTTAATTTTTATGAAAATTTGATATAATACGTAAATAATCCACATTAAGAAAAATGATGGTAACTTTTTCTTTAATTTTAAAAATAAGTTGCTCCACGATTTCTGGAGCACACAGCAACTCGCATAGGCATAGTAGAAATCAAATTGTCAATGTCAGGCTGAAGGATTGCATCCAAAGTTTCTTGAATTCGCATCCTAATATCAGGTAAAGTGAGTGGGGGTGGCTGAAGATGGCTCAAACTTCTGCCAATTGTATTCCACACGTGTTCGATAAGTGATAGGTCTGGAGAACGAGAAGGCCATGGAAGTAAATTAACATTAACTAGTTCCAGGGATTCCATAGTAACCGTAGTTGTATGCGGCTTTGCATTACACTGTTGGAAAAAGGGGTTAATGTTCCTGGAATGAACACAAGAGGAGACTTACTTCCATAACCGATTGCCCTCATATCATCACTCCGTGTGTAAGAGCTGTAGCTGTATGACGTTCCACTGAAAACTGTAAATTTCCTCGTTTTCCTCGGCGACGTCTAACCATTTTACGACCATCGTGGGCAAACAAACCAAATCTCTCATTGTCTCTCATTGCACCATTCCAAACGACGAAGAGTTAAGGGCAGACAAAGAAACCATAGGACTTGAGGCCACATGTTCGAATTCTCCGGTAAACAGACCGAACAGAGATTCCTTGGTGAGTTGAACCTCTCTAGATATCTCCAAAGGCTTTTGTTGTTGAAAATCGATCCTGAACAGCGATGAGCCGAAGAGATCGATCTTCGCGTTTTGTAGTGTTTGCGCCTAGGTCGCAATCTCCGCCGTTCTTTCTGTCTCTCGGTCCATCTACGCCGACATCGATATATTGTACTGACACTTCTGCCAATTCGTTGGGAAATATCACAAACTAATAAACCTGCTTCTCTGAGCCAATTTACTCTATCGCGTTCAAAATCGCTTAATTGTTGAAATTCGTTACGCTGATGAACTCGGGGCATCTTTTGATTTAAATGGGGAACCAATTAACTGATTTGTAATGTCACTGCCCAGTTAATTTAATAAAATAACAATACAATTTCTTTCGTGTTTTATACTCCAAGGTAAATTGATCAAAAATTGACCATGATTTTTTTGTTGAAATTTTAATCATTTCTTAGTCTGGATTATTTACGTGTTATCTGAAATTTTCATAAAAGTTGAGCGACGAATTCTTAGTGTTCTTTTACTTTTGGCGGCCAGTATATTTATAGTTTATTAATTAGTAAATACATCTTCAATAGATTAATTTTTTAATTGATCGACTAAATATAAACTTTTCTTCATAATATATATGAGGGTAGATCAAATATAAACCGATTTTTTTATTTATCGATCGCCAAGTGAATTGTTATGCGCGGTACCGCTGAATGTGTTGGAGATGATTGTCAAGAAGAGAGGTGGATGCCGATTTGGTTCACTATTTCTTATTGCCATCAGTAGGACCATGTCTGAGCACGAGATACATAAGTCTGTTGAGCAACGAATCATCATTAAATCATTTGCGCGGGAAGGTGTAAAACCATCCGATTTTTTTCTTATTTAACAAAATAAAATGTCTTAAACAAAATAAAAAATACTTATAATAACAATCTATAAAAATAACATATTTAAAAATTGTTGAAAATTTATGAGGTAAAAATACAATTAAAAATCTATTAAAAACAATTCAAATAAATGAAAATTGCGATTTGGCCATTATAGTAATTTCCCTATATTTTACTCGAAAACTATGAGGTTTACGCCAAAAAGTTATTATTAATAATCTGTTCATTTTCGAATTATCTACAATTATTTGTTATATAAATTTCATGTAACTCCAATGGTTTATTAGCAATAGGTAAAAAATATTTGTTGTTAATTGTTTATTTTCTCATCCCTTTTAACTTTTGTTTAAAAAGTTTTGTAATACTTTTCACATTAAAAAAATATCGAAAAAAAACACGTCCTCGAGTAAACATCCGTTTCGTTTTTTAAAGTTTACCAAAAACTTTTCAATTCCAGTTTTTAACGATTAAGTCTTAGGTTTAAAATTTCACTTCAATAGGATCATTCGTTTTTGAGATACAGTTCCCACAGACATTTTCATGCACTAAAATAATACAGGGAAAGTAAAAATAATTCAGTTTTATTTAAAATACTACTTTAAACCTTAAAAAATACATATTAGTCTAAAAGCAGTTAGAAACTTTCAGAAGAAGAAATAATTAAAATTTTAATTTAGAACGAGACACGATGACTTTGTTTTACCATTTACCAACTTGTAAGGCCTTTCTCCACAGTAGCAAAATAAAAATAAACTGTGGAGAAAGTGACTGCAACTTATTTTATATTGCATCATTTTCACGTAACTCATCAATCAAGATTTTGTTTTACCACTTTATTTTTTTACTTCATTATTTTCCAGATGTATCACAAAGTAATGCCTCCACAATTAAACATTTAATTTAATTTTTTATTGAAATTCACTTAAAACTTTCTAAATTAAAAAAATCTGAAATAAGCCAAATTATTTTAAAAAGGACATCAAAAAATATATAAAGAAAATCATAATTTTAATTAATTTCAGACTTTATTTTATATTTATATTTTTTGCTCTGAAAAAAAAAACTGATTAAAACCTTTTTGTCTTTAAAAAATAGTAAATCAGTTGAAGAAACACCGGAAAAATTATATTTACAAAAAATTAAACAGTTGAAAGGTATCTAATCAATTGTTAATTTAAACAGTTAAAAATTTTACAAGAAAAAAAATTATTTACGCTCTTTTAGTTGAAAATGTTCTCAAATAAAAATAATAAAAATTAAGAAATTATCAGCAATAGAAATTTTTTAACACAAATAAAAATTAATATTCCGCTTGAAAATGTGATTTTATTTAAAAAAAAACAATTGAACGTATGATTAAAAATTCTAAAAATTACTTAACACAGTTTCTAAATAAATAATTCAGAATTTCCAAGAAAAATAAACTATTGAAAAGTTTTTAATAAAAGAAATAAATTACAAATTTCTCCTTTAAAAAAATACTAACATAAGAAACTATTGAGATTTTACCGTTGAAAAGAAAAGAAATTGGGGTTTAAAAATATTAAAATAAATTCTCAAACTATACTTAAAATTTTACATATAAAAACAATAGAAAAAACAATAGTGAAATATTTGAAATCTATCTATGAAAATCCGTTCAAATTATTTTACTTTGATTTATTTTTTACTGCAATTGAATAAATGTAAACCATTTGTAAACTCTCCAAAAATATTGTTAATTTTTTTAAAACTTTCTTATAAAAAATTGAATTTTCTATCTAAATATGGCTGTAGAAGTTAAGAATATTGTTTATTAGTTATTTAAAAGAAAATTTTCATGTTATCCGTACGAGGAAAACTATTGATGATTCTTATTTCCAAAAAGTCCAAACCATCATAAAAAATACTATTGACAATTTACAAATATAAACAAAAAATATTTAGTAAAAAACAGTCTAAAACCCATTTTAAAATTTGCCTCAAAAATTAGATATACAGGGTGACTGACGAAAAACCTTTGGTGCTGTATCTTGCTTATTTTTGATCCGATTTTAATAAACAAACCATCAAACCATACAAGAAAAAATATCAGTTCAGTTCATATTAAAGTCCTTCAAAAATGATTTAATTTGATGTTTTATTTATTAAAATCGGATCAAAAATAAGCAAGATACAGCACCAAAGGTTTTTGTCAGTCACCCTGTATAAAATAATAAATTAATTTCTATCCCAATCGCAGCAATCCAACCTCCCGCAATATTGAAGTTAGCGAGCGAGCATTCCTCCGAACCATAACAAAACTCCGTCATCCTCTTAATCTTTTGCACGATCCTTCTAACCAGCTCCTCTATGATACCACTTTAGTTAACGCCTTAGATTCCTATCAGAAAAATTCTCCAAAAATTCTTTCAACTTTCACATATTATCCTTATATTGTATTCCTAAAAATCCTAGTTTAAACCCTAAATTTAAAAATCCTATGGTTGAATTAATATTTGATTTCATTTCGGCGTTTCATCTATCTACGCATTAACGACGGACGCCATATGACAAAACAAGGCAGAAAGACTTTTGTTAGATAGCGTTTTGGCTAACTAACTCACTAACACTTCATCTACCATTTATTATTTAAATGAAAATATGTATAAAGTTTCTCAATAAAAATGTGTATTATTAAATTAATTTTTAAAAAATACGACTAAAAAAACTTACAACAGATTAAAAAAAAAACTTTGATAATGATCGGTAAGGATTGAAACTCGTGTAAATTCCTGACAAATATATATGAAACACAACAAGAAGAAACAGAAGCGTTTAAAATTATGTAATGCTAATAAAAAGGGAGTTTGAAATTTCCATTCAAATATCGGTGAGTTTTATGAGTACGTGAAAATATTTATATTAAATAAAACACTAGTTTGGCACTTTTTTCACTTGGTATATTCTATAACTAAATATACATATCGGTCACAAAGTGGCCATTATCAATAGCAAACTAAATAAATAACAGAAAATCAATCTAATATATACCTGCTCGGATTAGGGAAATGAGGAGAAGGTTAACAATTTGGTTAGTAATTGGGTTTTTTCGGCATTAGGGTTTCTAGTAATGGATTATTTAAAGCGGTTAAGTCGAAATTCAATAATTTGTTTTGATGCTTTTTCATATGGATTGCTTCTAACATGTTAAATTGTAATTATTGGACATTTTTAATAATTTTACACTGTCTACCGAAAATTTATGACCTGTTCTTAACGAATGATGGGCAACTGCTGACTTTTCTTCATTTAAATTTTTTATATGATACATATGTTCTTTAAATCTGGTCATTACGTTTCTCCGGGTTTGGCCTACGCACAGTTTGTCGCAATGGGAACATTGTATTAAGTAAATACCAGATTGTTCTAATTTATTTGTTTTCGAAAATGTGTTTCCTAAAAGTATATTTAATTTTGAAGTTGTGTAGTGGGCTGGTTGTAAATGAAATTTTTTAAATAGTTTGTTAAGGTTTTGGTTTAATTCAGGAACATATTGGAGTTTGGCGAAATTTTTATTATTTAATTTTTCAATGGGTTCTAAGTGGGAGGCTCTCTATTCAGCCTTTCAGTGTATCTAAATAATTGTTTATTATTTAATTTTTTGATTGTAAATCTCGGGTAATTCAGTGATTCTGCTATTTGATATATTAATTTAATTTCGTTGTTTCTGTTGGAGTCAGTCAAAGGTAGGGAAAAGGCTCGATAAATCATACTATTAAATGCTGCAAGTTTATGTTTCATGGGAGAATTAGAGTGGAAGTGTATGTAGTTAAAGGTGTGAGTGGCTTTCCTATATATATCAAATTCTAGTTTATTATCTTTTTTAATGATTAAAATATCTAAAAATGGCAGTTGTTCTTTATTTTCTAATTCATACGTAAAGTTTATGCTAGGATATAAACTATTAGTTGGTTGATAGATAAGGCGTTGAGATGTTGAAAATCCATAAACTATTAAGTGAGGTATGAAATTATCTAAGTTTAAGTCTTCTTTAACAATTGCGAAAATATCATCTACATATCTGAACAATGTCGAAGGAAAGTGTGGAGTAGAATTTTTGCTTTGTTTTCTAAATTATTTAGGAAGATGTTGGCAAGAAAAGGTGATAAAGGGTTTCCCATTGCGGTACCAAATGTCTGTTTGTAGAAGGAGTTGTTGAATTCAAAAACATTGCATTCCATTACTAATTTTGTGAGTTCTAAATATTGTTCTATATGTTCGTGGGGTATCTGATTGTCTATTAATAATTGTTTTAAAATATCTACTGCTTCTTTAATTGGAATGCTTGGGAATAAGGATATTACGTCAAAAGATACAAGTGTTTCATCAGGTTTTAGGGTCATGTTTTTTAGTTTGTTGGCTAAGCAAATCGAATTGTTTTACTGAAAAGTCATTTCTAATATCTAATTTTTGAAATTGGTTCACAAGCCATTTGGCTTTATCATAGGTCGGTGAATTAATAGTTTGGGGTTTTTGATTTTTATTTTATAAATGAGGTTTTTGTCTAGTAATGATGTTGAGTTTTTGAGGCAATTATTGATTTTTCTGACGTATAGTAAGGATTTCTATGGAATTAATACAGTTATACTCAAATCAATTATAAATATCATAGTAGTTCCACTCACCAATCTTATTAATGAGTGTATTAAAACCGGGATCTTTCCTAACTGTTTAAAAATTTCCAGAGTTGTACCAATTTTTAAAAACAACGGTGACCTTAATGATAAAGATAAATACAGGCCAATTTCTATCGTACCACTGTTATCTAAAGTAATTGAAGTTATATTAAAAAAACAATTATATGATCACCTTGAAAGTAACTGTATTCTTAATATAAACCAATATGGTTTCAGGCTTAGGAGAAATACAACCACTGCAATATTAGCACTCATTCAGACCATAAACGAGGGCTTGGAGGCAAATCAAATAATCTCAACCCAGTTTTGTGATTTGTCCAAAGCCTTCGACTGTGTATCCCACGATATTCTTTTAGATAAATTAAGCAGATACCAAATCACAGGAACTAGCTTAAAACTATTAAAAACCTACTTAATTAATAGAAAACAAGTAGTGTCGTTTAATAATACCACTTCTAGCATCAAAGACATAAATTGCGGGGTCCCTCAAGGCTCAGTACTTGGGCCCCTACTGTTTCTAATGTTTATTAACGACTTACCTACTTTCATGCAGAACATCCGAGTGGTATTATTTGCTGATGACACTACTCTAATTAATAAATCACATGAACCAACGAAGTTACAAGAATTAATGGATACATCACAGTCAAAGGCTTTAGACTGGTTCAAACAAAATAAACTTAAATTAAATATTTCAAAAAGCGAAACATTATGGTTCACTCAAAAGAAAATTGTCAACCCGTATACAAATCCTGTAAAATTTTTGGGTATATATCTGGACTCATCCTTAACATGGGAACATCATATTAATTACTTGAGTAGAAAACTGAGTAAGAATATTTACCTTTTACGCAATCTGCGTGATTGTACCCATCCGAAAGTGCTTTGGACAGCTTACCATAGTTTGTTTGCATCTTTAATGCACTATGGAGTGCTCATTTGGGGTCACTCCAGTCATACGTACCGGATTTTTGGTTTGCAGCGAAAAGTAATTCGCATAATAACAGGTGTAGGCTTCAGAGATGATGTCAGACACAAATTTATTGAGTATGGTCTACTTACCTTCCCATGTATTTACATCTACCATGCACTAATGTACACCAAATTAAATATTTCTACCTATGCAACTCGGGATGATGTTCACAATCATAATACAAGGTCTTCCCACAAAATCAACCTAGAATTCCTCAGAGTGTATAAAACAAGAAATTCAAAAAATTATTTTGGTCCAAACTTCTACAACAAACTGCCTCAAACAGTGAGGGATTTAGCTCTGCCTTTATTTGAGGAGCACATAAAGAAGTTATTAATACAGAATGCTTTTTATTCATTTAGTGAATTTATGGAAAAGTCTATTTAATTGTTTTTAAATCCTAACCCATATTCGCATGTAACTTTTCTTTATGTATTTTATCGCTGTTTTTTTAAAGTAGTGTGTCTACCTATACTTATTATTTATTTTTATATGTTATTGTATATTGTAATTTTATAACTATGATATTTATTTATTTTAATTTGTTATTCATCATATTGTCAATCTTGAATGAGTATCACACGTTTTTATATTTTTATATATTTCTATTTAAATTGTATTTTTGACCTATGTAAAACACTCAAATGTTAATAACATGAATAAATTATTATTATTATTATTATATAACTATTAAGGGGATTTTTGTTTAATTTTGTATAGTGGCCTGTCTCTAATAATTGGTTTACGTCATTAATGTAGTCACTTTTCTTAACAATTACAATGGCGTTACCTTTGTCCGATTTTAAGTAGTGGCAGTCTTTCTCTTGTAGGGTCTTGATTGTCGTGTTATCTTCTTTCTTCTTCTCTTTATTTATCACCGTGTTCTTTACGTGTCCTCCATTCTTGATAGTGTGTTTGGCTGCGAGGCGGAATTGTACGGCTTCTTCAGGTTCTAGTCTTGAGGCGGCTTAACAAAATCTTAAACAGATATTAGATAATAAAATGTATTGAAATCCTTTAATTAGTTAAAAAAATTAAATAATAAATTTAAAAATACGAAAACATTTCGTGAACAGTGAGTCTTACTAAGACTACAAAACAAATTAATTTGAAACAACTACTTCTCTGGCTAATACCTCGACAGACATTGAATAAAACAAAATTAATTTGCGTGTTACGAATAGTACAACTATCAAAGCAGAGTAGTTGTGTGGTTCTCTAGGGTATAACTCGTGATAGGTCCATTTGTTGTGAGTAAATACCAGCCCCGGATCATCTTTTGGTTTTAGAACCATCATTGTAAATTCGGAGGGTTTTCCCACCCTCTATTCTCCAGGTTCCTCTTTTTGTCGATATATTGTAGGGACTTTTGAAGACGTAGCAGGGTGGCAAATTGTGCGTTTTCCTTCCAAGGAAGGTTGTCTTCTTGACAGCCTCCTCTAAGAGGTGACAGTGTCTACCAGCCCTGCCTCCTTTGTAACTGAGTTTAGGCGCAGTGCTGCCGCCGTTGCCATCTCCTCTATATAAAAGTCGAATGGTGGAAGGCAGAGCATTGCTTCCATTGCTGCATTGAGGGATGCAATCCTTTGCAACTTAGTTAACTGCTTTGCTGAGGTTTTCTGTCTGGCTCTAGGCCACAAACCCAGTGCTCCATAGATTAGTATTGGTCTTACTACCGCTGTGTACAGCCAAAGTGCTATCATGCTTTTTTACATTTCATTTTGAGAGCTTACCTAGTTTCCTTTTCTTGTGAAGAGGACCATTTCAGTCTTTGACGGGTTTACGGTCAGAGATTGGTCATTAAACTAGAGTTCAATTATTTTGAGGGCTTCCTGCATCAAGCTGGATATCACCGTTTTAAATATGCCTGTTAGCAGGATGGTTATGTCATCTGCATATCCTATAGTGTGGAAACCATTGTCGTTAAGTCGCTGCAGTAGGCTGTCAACAACTATGTTCCACAGGAGTGGTGAGAGTACTCCACCCTGTGAGCAGCCTTTAGCAACGATCTTTCTGACAGTGGTATTTCCTACATTTACTGTGACTGCCTTATTCTCCAGCATGCTTTTGTTCCATCCTTTAACTGTGGGGTTCTCACCATGCGTAGAGAGAGTAGTTACCATTTTTCCGAAGATGGTATTATCTAAGGCACCTTCTATGTCAATCGCCCAAGGTGGATATTTTGTTGTTCAGAGTTCTTTCGATTCGGTCTACAACAGTGTGCAGAGCCGACTCCGTTGATCTCCCCGTGAGTGTATGCATGTTGGTTAGCGTGAATCGGATTCGTAATCAAAGCCGTCTCGCGAATGAATCTTTCGCACAATGGAGGAGGGCCGGGAATATACCGTCCAAGCCTGGCCCTTTAAATAGTGAGAAGCTTTTGATTGTTCAGGTTATACGTGTCCCTTCCGTGAGGTAATCTGCAGCCTCCCAATTCTCCTTGGAGGGGTTTGAGGGTATGGGTTCTGACCAACCTTCACCGGAGGTGTTTCTACATCCTGGGAAATGGGTGTTAATGAGAATCTCAGCTGATTCCGAGAGGTTAGAAAAGTAACTTCCATCCTCTCGTTTTAAGTAACCTATTTGTCGTGAGGGATCCTTGGAGAGGATCTTTTTAAGCCTTGCTGCCGAAGTGGTTTCAACCTCCTCACAAAAGACTTTCAGGCTGCCCGTAATCTTTGTCTTATTATTTTTATAGTCTTGTTGGATGTTTTTATAGACCATCCAGTCCGACTGTTGTTTTGATTTCTTTGCTTTATTAAAGGATTTTCTCGCAGCTCTTATGAGATGGTCGAGTTCTCCGCACCATCAGGGTGTGGCATTTCCGGAGCCTTCCACCTTTTCGCAGGGCAGGAGTCCTTGTATGCTTTTATAGTGGAGTATTGAATCGTATTTATATAGGCTGCAATATCAAGCCTTCCACTGTATTAAGTTGGTCGATAGCTTCGCAGGGCATTGCCATGTGCATTCCACGATAAAACTGAAGATATGTGAATTCCTAAAAAGTCTGAAGAAAAAAGTTAAAAATTTTCTTAAAACAAAATCAAAACAATGAAAATTATATAACAATATATACATATACAGGGTGATTCATTAAGGGTGGCCACCGGCCTTATCTCGGAAACCGTATATCCTAGAATTTGGGGGAAAAAATTCTTATCACATAATCGGCCAAAAGAAAATGCGTAAAAACATTTGTAAATGCTTAGCTTTCCGCTAGGTGGCGCATTTAACATTTACATAATTTGCGTTTTTTACAAAATATTACCGCATCAAGGCTATTGAAAATTATCAAAATTAGAAACTACTGTACTTGGTTTACAATTTTTGATTAAGTCATTTTTTTCTATCACCTACAGTTAAGTGGTGGGGAAATATACTTTTGTTTACAGAAAATGGTCTGTAACTTCCGTATACCTTAACCGATTTTCACAAGCTTAGGCTCAATGGAAAGAGTATTAGAATTTGATTACAAAAATAAATAATTAACACATTTAATCTATGCGCTGGCAACTAGAGGGCGTTATGTAACACTTAACCCTATTTATGTATTTTTCTCAGAAATATCAAATGGAATGATATAACTCGAAGCAGCTAACAAAAAAGAAAATGAAATTACATATTGTTTCGTCAAAACCGCAAACTGATATTTCTTGTCATTCCAAAGATATTTAGATTTTTTAAATTTTCGTTGTTGTTTTTCGTTGTTTTCGAAGTGTTGGTTTACCCTGTAAGGTGTAAATGAAAATATATGGCTAAAGTTACCTTTAGAAAAAATGTCATGTAAAAACAAATGACAACAATATTTATTAGCATAATTAATGAAAAATAATAAAATTTATTACCCATAATAGAAATTTAGAAAACGCAAAGTTCTAAAAGCACCCATTATCTAGGTATTTTAGAAACTCAAAATGTTTCCCCTTATTTGCTGTACCTACACAAATTCAGTCCTTTTAGAGTGAAATTTTATCCTAGATTCCTTAAAATTTCTTCAGTGGTTTTATGTGGATAAGCTGTAACATTACGAGTATGTCAAACTATTTTCCTGGGCGATGTTGTAAAAGTAATCAAGTCACCTTTGGAAATGACATTTCTGTTTTGTGATTGTTTATTTATAATTTGTTGTTGCTGTCAAAGTTAATTTGAACGTTTGAAAAATCACTTTATAATAATGCTTTATTTTTCAAATGAAGAAGCATATGATATGCTAGCAGTTATTTTGAAAGTCTACAAAATGCAGTAATTGCTGAAAGAGAATATGGGTTACGATTTCCTGAAAGACGGCGTCATTCAAGAAAAGTTTTTAAAAGACTGGCAGAACGATTACAAAAAACTGGCAATGTTCAACCTGTTTCGGTAAGAAATAGGGTACGTAGAAGACAAAATGAACAAAATGTTATTAACGTCTTGGCATACGTTAACGCTGAACCACGTGCAAGTATCAGGGAAATTGCAAGAGATCTAGAATTAAATTATTCTTTGGTGAATAGAATACTAAAAGAACATAAAATGCATCCTTGCATTGTTTTACATCAAGAGTTAAAAGACATAGATTTTTATCGACGACTAGATTATTGCAACTGGTTAAAAGGAATGTTAAATGATAATCAACAATTTCTATCTGCAATATTATGGACGGATGAGGCTACATTTTCAAGCTCTGGTAAAATTAACTTGCACAACAGTCACTACTGGTCAGAAACAAATCCATACTGGCAGAGGGAAGTCAATTACCAAAATCGCTGGAGCATAAATGTGTGGTATGGTATTTTAAATAGGAAGATAATAGGACCTTTTTTCTTTGAAGAAAAATTAACGGGCCAAAGGTACTTAGATTTTTTAACTAACGATTTGCCCATCCTCCTAGAAGACGTTCCAATTCGTAACAGATTAGACATGTGGTATCAACAAGATGGTTGCCCAGCACATTTTGCCGCAGGTGTCCAAAATTATTTAGATATTGTATTTTCAAATAAATGGATTGGAAGGGAAAGTATTTTTCTATGGCCAGCAAAGTCACCAGTTCTTATGGTTTTAGATTTCTTTTTATGGGGTAGAATTAAAGATTTGGTTTTTAAAACACGTCCAACTACACGTGAGGATATGAAAGAAAGATTCGGCAAGCAGTAAGAGGTATTTCTGGTGCTGAAATTGAGGCCAGTGTCAATTCCACTATAGAAAGACTGAATTTGTGCATAGCAAATGATGGGAAACATTTTGAGTACCTAAAATAACGAAGTAATAGGTGCAGTTATCAATTTTAGGTTTTTGTATTTTTTTTTTCATTAATTATGTTAATAAATATTGTGCCATTCGATTTAGCTTGATATTTTTTTAAAATGTAACTGTAGCAGTATGTTTTCAATTACAACTTACAGGGCGAAACAACACTTCGAAAACAACGAAAATTTAAAAAATCTAAATATCTTTGGAATGACAAGAGCTATCAGTTTGCGGTTTTTACGAAACAATATGTAATTTCATTTTCTTTTTTGTAAGCTGCTTCGAGTTATATCATTCCATTTGATATTTCTGAGAAAAATACATAAATAGGGTTAAGTGTTACATAACGCCCTCTAGTTGCCATCGCATAGATTAAATGTGTTAATGTTATTTATTTTTGTAATCAACTTCTAATACTCTTTCCATTGAGCCTAAGCTTGTGAAAATCCGTTAAGGTATACGGAAGTTACAGACCATTTTCTGTAAACAAAAGTATCCTTCCCCCACCACTTAACTGTAGGTGATAGAAAAAAATGACTTAAGCAAAAATTGTAAACCAAGTACAGTAGTTTCTAATTTTGATAATTTTCAATTGCCTTAATGCGGTAATATTTTGTAAAAACGCAAATTAATTATGCAAATTATAAAATGCGCCACCTAGCGGAAAGCTACGCATTTAAAAATATTTTAACGCATCTTCTTTTGGCCGATTATGTCATTAGAATTTTTTTCCCCAAATTCTAGGATATACGGTTTTCGAGATACGGCCAGTGGCCACCCTTAATGAATCACCCTGTACAAAAAAATATGTTTTTGCTCAAAAAATATTAAAATTTTATCAAGAAGATATATAATTATAATGTGTTTCATAATTTAAATAATTCAAAATTACTTTAAACAGCTTCTAAAAAAATGAAAAATTTGCCAAAAAACAATTATATTTTCTTCCTAAATAAACATTTTTAATCTAACATAAAACTTATTAATTGTAAATTATAATAACTGAAAATAAAAGTAGTGTCCCTACAAAATAATTTTGCTATATTTTAAATTTAATAATATTTGGAAAATAATAATAATAAATGATTTAAATTTTTCAACTGATTTCTAAAAAAAAATTTTTCTTTTAAGTTTTTAACTCTTTAAATCAATGCTTTCTTAAACCAATTTTCCACTCCCTTTTACTTTACTTACTACTTTAGTAGTAGTAGTGTTTGGCTATCGACAACGTGGTACTTCCGCCGTGTGATTTGTTTATTATATTAAGGATCGCCCCCGTCACTCTAAAGCACCATTAATTATATCCCAATGGTGAATGGTACCGGTCACCCATCCAACTACTGACCCTAAGAAACGTTGCTGCACGTCAGTTCGAGGCCGTAACCGATGAGCCACCACAGGCGTGTAACAATATATTTATTATAGTCAATGTTTTTACGATTAATTAACTTCTCACTTAACCCGTGGTGAAACATTTTTATGTTAATAAAAGGATTAATTAAGCACTTGGTTATGTTTCACTATTTTTATATTTCTCCGACTAGTTTCGACCGTTGGTCATTCTCGAGGAGATATACATATCTCCTTGAGAATGACCAACGGTCGAAACTAGTCGGAGAAATATAAAAATAGTGAAACATAACCAAGTGCTTAATTAATCCTTTTATTGTCAATGTTTTTACTTGTATTTAAAATCAATTTTATAACAAAGCTGTACTGAGGAGATCGAAAGATCGAAACACCTGTCTGCAGATGGTTATAATAATAATAATAAACATCTTTATTTGCTCAAAAAAAAATTGGCGAAGTTTAGCCATTAAGCTACTCTTCTACTTAACCCATAAAACATTACAATTTCACAAAAAGAACAAAAAAATAACTATTACAAACTAAACAATTTACAAATAATAATATAAACTTAAGTGTTAAATTATTTAATTACTTTTTCTAATTTATTTTTAATTACATCAAGCTAAATTCATTTTTTGTTCAAAATGTATCATACCACAGACACTCACAAACTTTTTAACGTACATTCAACAATTTTAGTTTGTTTTACAGAAATAAATACGTTCAAAGTAGCGTTGCTTTGATAGCCTTGCTATTTGTAAGAAGCAAATAGCTTTTGTATCATTCAATGTCTGTCCAGGTATTACCCAGAGAAGTTTTTGTTTCAAAAAGTGATTTGTTTTTTGTACTCTTAATAAGACTTTGTTGAAGATTTTACGAAATATTTTCGTGTTTTTTCTAATTATTTGTTAATTTTCTACAACGTAAAGGACTTATATATTTTTATTTTTAGGAATGTTTTGGCACAGTCCTCAAATCAGTTGAAATTTAACAGAAAATAAAATGAAACTAATTTATTTAATGGGTTAAATTTAATGATTAAAGAAAATATTTAAAATTTGTTATAAAATTGCTAAAATTTTACAACAAAATTTTAAAAGGTTGTTGATAAAATAACGTCAAAACGTTTCTTGATTGAAGTAATAATTTAAAAAAAAGAAACCAATTGATATTTTGTTTACAAATAAGTCTAAAAATTCGAAACGTTTTATTTTTAACATTTAATATTGTATATACAGAAAGCAAAAGTAATTTAGAGTTAGAAAATAAAATAGATATTTAATATTTAATATTTATTTATTTACGGAAACTCCTTTTTACACAAAAAATACATACGGTGTGAAAACGTATACAATAAATATTTAAGAAATTGCATCTAAGAAAAAGAAACGTTGAACGAATTCAATGCCGCCCTGTGGATCAAAATAAACAGGGTCTTAAAAGAGTATATAGTAATAGTAAAACAATAAATAAAATTAGATTAATTATAAAAGATAATAAATTAAAATTAAATTATTAAATTAAAATTTAAAAAGTAGTATAAAACGATAAAATTTCTAAAATAAATATATTTAAAGGGATTAAAGTAAAAGTAAATGAGATTAAATTAAATATAGTAGATAATATCAACATTTATTTATAGTTTTCAATAAAAAAATATATATATAAAATAATTAATAATTATAAATACGTTCTTGAGTTACGTGAAGATTTAGTTAAAATAGTATACAATTTCTGTTAGTTTATTTGTGAATTACGTGAAGAGAATTAATAATATAGGTATTGGGAAGAAGGTGAAAACTAACTTATAGTAGTATAAGATTTGACAAAAAGCAAAATATTAATATGAACTTAAATTTAAAGTTTCATTCGAAAACTGAATTTAATTTTCAAGATAAATACTTCATGCATGTCTTATTCCAAAGTATGTTCTCAAATGAAATAATCTTCATAAATTTTCTTGACAACTGACAATTGATGCCTTTTTTCTGCACGTAAAATAAAAAAATGGTATGGACGATTTTTATGCAATAGTTGTTTATACAACATTAATTTCATTTCATAATTTTTAAATTAAAATTGTCATCGAATCACTACTGGTTGTTAGTTTCTTTAAAAGTTAAGGCTTCTTCGCCAATAACTATACAGGCGATATTGGCGTTTTTGATTCTACGATTCTAAAAATTATCGATAACAAATTACTTTTGAAATATGTTCCTTTTTGTAAACGATTTATATTTTTATATATATCTCGAGTTAAATTCATTAAACAAGGTAGAAGTAAAATATCTTTAATCGACATTCATGATAAATGTAATTTTAAAGCTATGGAATAGGGCAAGCGGACATTCCGTAATTATAACAATAAGTCCTCACTTAATTTTGTGCGGAATGTATAATTACAAATTGTATTCGAAACATTTTTCGAACGCCGTATTCCCGAGGTGAGATACGCCAGGCATCCTTTGAAGATTTACTTTCCTCTAGAGATAATTAAGCCGTTTTAATTTTTCCGACCGGGCTGGCAACCGAAGGGTCGGAGCTGAGAGATATAAATTCGGTTCCTCGCATGTAAATTATGACCTAATTGCCGGCGGAACGGTACACCGTTCGATACCCGATCGCCCTAGCGGCTCCCGATTTTCCAAATTAGGCAAAGTTTCCCGCCTCGAGTGCCTTGAGGTGGGTGCAGGCGGACGTGTTTACCTTGGACTTTTCCGCGCCGCAATTCCAATTTCGAACTTTCCTCTCCTCCCCACCGAAACGAGATGCGTGTTTATTTCTGACACTTATAATTGTGCGGTCTACCGCTCATTGTTCCCTAACCTAATGCGCTTGTAACTTCTGATGTCTTAAATTCACCCACCAGAAGTAATTCAATCGATTATTTTAGCTTGTGTTACTCACAAGTAAGATTTCGCTTTGAATTTGTGGTAAAAAATAATAATAATGTTATTTTAATAACTAATAAAAATTATTTGATTTATTATTTCCTTATCAACAAGAGGCACAAACCGGATTTGATATATTTCGAATCTCATCAGTGTAGAGTAGTTGAAAATTAAGTTTTATAACTTCCTTAATATTTTTTATAGGTTTTTGAATACAATTTTTATTAATAATATAATGTAACTCTCTTGGTTTAATCTAAAAATTACTTAGTTTTGTTTTTAGTAACTAGTTTTAACAATAAGTCATTATTACTTAAATCGTTTAATAAAATTTCACCAGTGGTTAAGTGAACAATTAATTACTTATATTTGTAATGTGAAATCAATAAATTGCAAAACTATCGATTCCTCAATTCAAACACAATTAATCCTCCTTCCAGAACTTGTTTGCTCAATTATTAACACTGATATAATCTATACGTGCCTCTTGGTCCGTTCCTGTTGCTATGAATTATCTCCGCAGGCATCTCCTCAAGCAGCAGGCAACAGACTTCGCCCATAACAATTCCCATTGTGTGGACACTTTGCCGGTCTCTTGGTCAATTCTATTGTTGGCGCGCGGTATTTCGGCGGCGGTTTATTACATTTATCGCCCGGCGTGGCAACTTTTCATCAGATTACTTGAAACGCTCTAACTCATTTCCTTTTGCCTCTACTGGCGGAGATAATTCGTGCCGGTTATAACATGTGGAAGGCAAAAAGGCATTAGCTTAATTAGTGTGTGGTGGTAGCAAAAAAAGTTCCACCAGTTCATTTATATACGAGGGATAGTAGGAAAGTAGAACCCGATTGCATCATCCAGAGCGCTGGCAAATAGAGTATCCGATAGACGTTAACATGTTCAGTTCTATTTCAGCTGTCTTGGTGCAAAGTTACGTCTCGCTGGTATTGGCTGCGCTGTTTATGTGATTGTTTACAATGTCCAAGAAAATAAAGAACGAAGCGAAAAATATTTAAAGATTACATTTCACAAAATAAAGATAGAAATGAGAAAAATATTGGAAGAAAAATTTGAATCTGGAAGAGAAATTACTAGACAATTGTAAAACCATCGACCAAATCAAGAAAAAAAGAAATTCTAAAAATTTGGAGGATAATTTGTTTATCTGTCTTATAAACAAATCAAGAAAACCATTTAAAAAAATGTAGATATTCAGAAAGAGATTTTTTCTTTTTTATATATTCATCTATTTACGTATATTACCTGTGTACTCATTTACAGTAGTTTGCTGACCTGTGACCCGTATAAACTTTGTTATAACACCAATGTAGCATTATTATTATTATAAACATTTTTAGGAAATCTTAAAACCTTTAAAATAAATTCGCACAATTTGAAATATAAATGTAAGGAAAATTCTGATAAGTCAAAGAAAATATAATAGTAGAAGAGAAAATGATAAAAAAACGCATAAAAAAATGTTTAAAAATTTAAAGCGTTTAAAACATTTCTAAAGAAAATTCTTATAATTATAAAATAAATGTAGCGAAATATTCAAAAGATAATATACTAGAAAATTGTAAAATCATCGACTAAAGTTCTAAAAATTAAAAAAAAAGATCTGTAAATGGAAATATCAAAGAAAAAATAATTCGATTTATTTTGAAGAAATATTTCTTGAAAAGTATAAAGCAATCGAAGATAATTGATGAAACTTTAAATACATATTTAAAAAATCCCCATATGACAAAGAAAGGTAGAAATGGTAGAAAAATAATGCTAGAGTGTTCTAGAAATATTTGAAAATTCTAGCCATCAAGATAATTATTAATGTAGTTGCTTAAAAACAAAGAAATAATGTTGTAGAAAAATCCGGAAAGCTCTAATTTCTGACTGGAAAAATAATGAAAAAATCAAGAAGAAAGAGAAATTTAGGAACCTAGAAAATTGTAGATATCTAGAAGAAATATTATTAGGAAATAGATTCTTACAATTTGGAAAATAAATTGAAAAAATAAGTAAATAAATAATTGTGGAATTAAATTTTGAAATATTCTTCTATTAGAATAAAAAATATGGTTTTAAAAATTTTCTATTAACTAATAATATTTTGGATTTTTAAAAATATATTTTTCCTTTTGCTAACAACTTCCACCATTATTCTAATAGAAATTTGTCTTGAAAATATCCAGAATTTTCTTCATTTTCCAAACATTTTGTTTTCCGATTTCGATCATATATTTTCTTCATAATTTGGAAAAACATTATTTTTATTTTTATAGAGAAAAATTAAATACATTTGTAAAGAAGAAATATTAAACAAAAGAAAAGATCTTGACATTACTTTTTTTCAGCTATTTTATTTTTAATTTCCCAGAGCTCTTTAGAATTTTTCATCATTTCCTTGCCATTTTTTATGCACTGTATCGAATTTTTATTTGAGACATATCTTCCAAATTGTAAAAAATTTCATCGATGGTTCTAGATATTTTTTCCCAAAAATTTTCTTTCAAATTTCTAAGGGTTTACTTGAGGTTTTCCAAATTTTTTATTAATTAGTAATAATTTTGGATTTCTTAAAATATATTTTTTAATTTGTTAAACACTTTCACTATTATTCTTACAGAAATTTGTTTTGTAAATAGCTAGAATTTCCCTTATTTGCTAAATATTTTAATTTCAGATATGTATAGGTTCTTTAAGTTTTATTTTACATTACTAGAATTTTTAATACTATTTGCAACTAATTTTACGTTGTACTGTCAGAATTTCCTTCGAATATTTTCTATCAAACAGAGAGAATTTACTTTGATAGATGTAGAATTTCAGAGTAATTTTTCTTCTAAATGTCTACTTTCTCAAAGTTTCCTATGATGCTTCCAAAAATGTTATGGATTTCTATATTATTTCACATATTTTAACAGATTTTTAGAATTAGCTAGAATTTTTTACACCAATTTTAGCGTTTTTGATATTTCCATTTCTTTTTAATTCAATTTTTTTTAAATATACCACTTTGTTGGTTCTGGATTTTGTTTCAATATATTTTCTATATTTCTAAATATTTCTTTAAGGTTTAAAGCATTCTGATATTTTCCTTATTCCTTAGAGTTTTTTTTCGAGAGTTTTTAATTTATTTCTCTTTAAGAATTGAAATATTTTTGGCATTATTTTATTAGAAATTTAAACATTTTGCAGCATTATATTTTTCATATTACAAAAATATTCCTGCAAACACGCCGGTGGTAGTGTTAACAAGAGTGCAGGAACGTTAGTTCAGGTCAGCAGTTGGATGGGTGATGAGTACCATTCACCATTGGGATACAATTAATGCTGCTTTAAAGAGACGGGGGCGATCCTTTAATGTAACAAGCTTATTAACACACACAAATACTCAAATGATACATAGCGGAAGAACCACGTGATCGATAGCCAAAACACTACTACTATTTCTGAAAGTTTCCTTTTAGATTTTTAAAGGATACTTCTAAAATTTTTAAAACCTTATTTTTTTTATTCTAATAGAAGAATATTTCAAAATTTAATTCCGCAATTATTTATTTATTTATTTCTTCAATTTATTTTCTAAATTGTAAGAACCTATTTCCTAATAATATTTCTTCTAGATATCTACAATTTTCTAGGTTCCTAAATTTCTCTTTCTTCTTGATTTTTTCATTATTTTTCCAGTCAGAAATTAGAACTTTCAGGATTTTTCTACAACATTATTTCTTTGTTTTTAAGCAACTACATTAATAATTATCTTGATGGCTAGAATTTTCAAATATTTCTAGAACACTCTAGCATTATTTTTCTACCATTTCTACCTTTCTTTGTCATATGGGGATTTTTTAAATATGTATTTAAAGTTTCATCAATTATCTTCGATTGCTTTATACTTTTTAAGAAATATTTCTTCAAAATCAATCGAATTATTTTTTCTTTGATGTTTCCATTTTCAGATCTTTTTTTCAAAATTTCTAGAACTTTAGTCGATGATTTTACAATTTTCTAGTATATTCTCTTTTGAATATTTCGCTACATTTATTTTATAATTATAAGAATTTTCTTTAGAAATGTTTTAAAGGCTTAAATTTAAATTTTTAAACATTTTTTTATGCGGTTTTTTATCATTTTCTCTTCTACTATTATATTTTCTTTGACTTATCAGAATTTTCCTTACATTTATATTTCAAATTGTGCGAATTTATTTTAAAGGTTTTAAGATTTCCTAAAACTGTTTTATAATAATAATAATGCTAAATTGGTGTTATAACAAAGTTTATACAGGTCACAAAACTAATGTATATGAGTACACAGGTAATATACGTAAATAGATGAATATATAAAAAAGAAAAAATCTCTTTCTGGATATCTACAATTTTTTTAATGGTTTTCTTGATTTGTTTATCTGTTTTATGGGATTTTTCTTACAAATTATCCTTCAAGAAAAGTTGCTGGGTATAAATTAAGAAATATCATAGAATATTTTCGTAATTTTTGAGTATTAGTAGTAATAATAATAATCTGGCAGAAAGAACTAATACATCTGGCTGTAAAATCTACCAGAAAATTCTAGAGCTTTAAAAATAAATTTAATAATTATTCTGATAAGACTAAAATGCTCAAAAATTCTATTAATTTTAAAGAACAAATGGTTAAAAGAATATGCAAGAAATCTCTAAAAATTTGAATAAAAATTTTAGGAATTCTTAAGACTATAAAAAAAATTCTCACAATTTAGAATCTAAATCCCAAGAAAATACGAAGCGGAAGAATTTTTTTGAAATAATGAAAATTACCATTCTAGAAAATTTTCGAAATTTTGAAGGAAAAATAGTGAAGAAATCCAAATTAAATAAGAATAATTACTAAAAAAATTTAGAATTAATATTTATAGAAAGAACTAAACTTTTTATGATAAAAATTTAGAAAATTTTAGAAATTCAAAGATTTGCTATCAACGACTTCTAGCAGTCGATGTTACTCAAAAACAAAACAAAAAGTTTAGAGATAAAGCAAAAATGTTTTTTTCACATACTGAATAGAAATACCTTACATTTCCGCATCCAAAATCGTTGATAAAAGTTACACTTTTTTCATAGCAACACTTTTTTGCATAGCAACACTTTTTAGCACGGATACACTTTTTCGTACTACTTTTATTTAATCAATGTCAGTGTCAGTTACATACATGTAGTAATATATACAACACACGTACTATCGGTAATTAAACTTAATTTTTATATTTCAGTGTCAAAAATGAAATCGCAAACACCTTTATAATTGATGTTATATGCAGTATGTGAAAAATTAGTTTGTACAACTCGTGGGAAATGCGCTTTTCCGCACTCGAGCAGGAACTTGATGCCAATACCAACATTATACTCTCGCGCGGAAAAGCGTAACATTTCCACACTTGTTGTACAAATAACTATTTCCACACACTAGGTTTTAACATTTTTTTAAAACCATTTTATATTATATAAGATTTAAATTTTTTGTTATCGCCTGTTCTAACGTTGTTAATGATTCTAAGCTTATAAAACCATTTTTTGTAACCAATGGTTTAAAGTCTTTAAATAATGTCATTTTATACTATATATTATATATTTATAAATATGATAATAATGATAATAATGTTTATTAACACTATAAATAATTAAAATAACAATTACAACATAAATAATTAAAAACTACTAAACAACAAAATGACTGAGACTCCAAAAAAGGTCAAAATGAGTGACACACCAACAAACTCTTTTTGCAGCCGATTGCATGGCAAAATTTATCCTTTGGAAGGGAATGCTAAATGTAGTAGTATAACGCAGACGATGGTGATTTTGAACAAATTTATATACAAGTAAAACATCCAACATCTAGATGTGAGATTTGTAACGTTGGATATAGACAAAGTATTGGTAACTGTAGACTATTACACTAGTATAATAAATGGCTCGCAAAGTTTTTCTGAACCTGTAATATCTTCTCTTTATCAACCCTACTATATGGGGACCAGATACTGGAACAATATTCAATATGAAAGCAAACAAGTTCATTGTAAAGCAGAATTAAAGTACGATAGTCTCGAAATTATTTCCTATTTCGTTTATATATTAGGTTCCATAGGATTTGACTACAATGTTTGAAATATGAGTAGGAAACGATAAGTTCGAATAAAAGGCGACGCCAAGGTCTTTAATACAATCTACTTGTGATAGAGGTTCGCTGAAAAGAAGTAGGCATAACTTACAATAGACACACGTTTGGAATAAGTGATTACACTGTATTTATTTAGATTAAGTGCAAGCTTGTTATAATTAGACCATTCACCGAATGAGTAATTTCCATTATGCAAATTTTCATAAAGATTTTCATATCGCCGGCAAATTATAAGCATTTTGCATTCGTAAAACAACTTACCATCACTATCATTTATGAATATATTAAAGAGAGGTGGTCCTAGATGTGATTCTTGAGGAACACCAGATGATACATCAATTGACCGAGACTCACAATTAACAAATATTAACATAGTGAATCCTGTCGGTCAAATATGATTTTACCCAGTCTAAGAGGATACCGTCTATGATCAACAGTATCAAACGCTTTTGAGAAGTCAATTTACATAAAACCTACCTGACATCTCTCCACAAAATCATCTATAATATATGACTATAAACTAAAATATTCGTCGAAGTCGATTTACCTTTTCGGAAGCCGAGTTTATACATAGAGATTGAAGATTCACAAGAGGCTAATAGGTGAATGGTTAGCAGTCTTTCAAATATCTTAGATACCACAGATAATAATAATGTGTGCCTATAATTTTTAATCTTTTTGGTTGTCGAATTTCAAAATTGGCGCAATGAATGAATGAATGCACAGAGACATGTATCAATTAAAGCCATTTGGAACGGCTAAGTGCAAATGCACAGTTCTTAAGGAAAAATGCGGATAGACCATCAGGCAGGGCAGTTATTAGTCTTCAATGAAAGAAGTTCACTTAACACATCTGATATATTTAAAGTTGGTGCTATTGAATGATGTATAATCCACTTGCTTAAAGTCGTAAAGTACATTCATACTATCCAGCCATACGTTTTCATACAAATTTTCCAATTCCATGGTGGTATCTAAGGCTGGATGATGAACATCATAAGGTAAAATTGAAACAAAAAGATTTAATTCTGTGCAATTTAGGATTGCACAAAGATAATATCTAACAAAATGGTGATGTGGCCATCATAGTACTTTCCCTATATTTTTCTCGAAAACTATGAGGTTTACGCAAAAAGGCTATTCTTAGTAATTTGTTTAGTTTTGAATTGTCTACAATTATTTGTTATATAAATTTCATGTAGCTCCAATAGTTTAATAGCAATTGGCAAAAAATCTCAAAATTTTCAATTTTTATTATTTTTCTCAAAAGTTAAGAATTTTATGAAAAATATATTCGAATAAAATTTATTCAGTTTTTTATTCCCTTTAACTTTTGTTTGAACCCTTTTTTAAAATTTTTCATATTTAGAAAAATATCACGTAAAAACAAAAAACGGCCTCGAGTAAACAACCACTTCCGGTCTATGAATGTTCACCAAAAGCTTTTCAGTTCCAGTTTTTAACGATAAAACCTTAAGTTTAAAGTTTCATCTCAATCGGATCATTCGTTTTTGAGATACAGCGCCCACAGACATTTTCTCGCACGAAAACAATACTTCCCCTATATATACTATATAGGGAAAGTAATAACAGAATTAATATTATGTACATGATTTATTACTTTCCCTATATAGTATATATAGGGGAAGTATTGTTTTCGTGCGAGAAAATGTCTGTGGGCGCTGTATCTCAAAAACGAATGATCCGATTGAGATGAAACTTTAAACTTAAGGTTTTATTACTAAAAACTGGAACTGAAAAGCTTTTGGAGAACATTCATAAACCGGAAGTGGGTGTTTACTCGAGGCCGTTTTTTGTTTTTTTCCGATAATTTTTTTAATATGAAAAATATTACAAAACTTTTCAAATAAAAGTTGAAGGGAATGAAAAACTGAACAAGTTTTATACAAACATATTTTTCATAAAATTCTTAACTATCGAGAAAAAAAAATAAAAATTGAAATTTTTGACATTTTTTGCCAATTGCTAATAAACTATTGGAGTTACATGAAATTTATGTAATAAACAATTGTAGAGAATTTAAAACTGTACAAATTAATGAGAATAGCTTTTTTGCGTAAACCTCATAGTTTTCGAGTAAAATATAGGGAAAGTACTATGATGGCCACATCACCATTTAGTTGGTGTGAGTTAATATAACCAAACGTGTTAGATACGTGTTAGATAAGTTGGTTTTAATACGTGTGGAATCAGTTTAAACACCATATTCATCATTAAAGAATGATGCAGAAGACAAGTTGTAATCACCAAACATATATAATTTGTTAAAATTAGATTGATTGAAGTGTTTGATAAACTTTACAGTCAAAGTTGGGTGGTATGTATATAACCCCGATTATAATAATAGCTACAGATATGAATGCATTCTTTGTGAAGATTGCTATGACGTAGAAAGAGTACCTATTGATTCTAAATCTAAACTAAAGTTTACATTAATGGACCAACTTCTAAGTCGCATTTAATTAAAGCATCCATCATGAAAAGGCTACTATCACAGAGCCGTCATAAGAAATGTTAGTGTTCTAATAAATCCGCGAAGGTTTAATTTGGACGAAATTACATTATTGAGAGGTGGCTTACATTTTTTTAATTAGCCCACCAAATATAAACTTTCTTTGGACACACTTTTACATAGTTATACTGTGTTTAGTAGAATAAGAAGCTGGAAAACCTGATTTAGGAGTGGGAAGCGAGGGGAAAAAGTAAAGAAAATCCCCGGCGATGTGTATTGAGGTCTGATAGAACAAGCTCGGGGAACAAGGACATAAAATGTAGCTTTATGATAGGGATTACAGGGAATATCCCCACCTGGGGACTACAACCCGATAAGGAAACAGGACGGCGTAACAATATTAAACGAAGTACGAGACAAAATTTTACGTGTACAAAATATGAAATCTCTAAAAGTCGAAAATTGAAATGTATTGTGTTAAATAGTTATTTTAGAATATATAATTTGTATGTACATCAAATAAGAGCTTCTCTCTCTATCTCTTGCTTTATATGTATATATGTATATAAGGGCATGGATACAGAATGTTTCGAGGAGAGAGAGAGAGATATTGTAATCGGACACGGGGAGCTTTCCTTCAATGCTCAAGGGCGTAATTCTCAGTTCATACCGGTATTCCGGGGACAAGAGGGCTCCTGAAACTGCGACGTTTTTTTGTACGCTTTTGTCTAATACAATACCGCAGAGGATCGCTGCAATAACACTGTACTTTTTCCATCACGAAAATTTCACTTGTGTTACGCTCTTATTTTTCGTCTTCATCTCCTTCTTCTTCTTCTTCTTGTTCTTCATCTTGGGGCTCTACCGCTGCATCGTAAATTATGGAAACTCTGCACTTTACACTGAGATTTACTTTTTATCAGGACGGCTAGTCCCACGAAACGGATGTTATCAAATTATTTATAAGTTAATAAATTTCAATTTTTACACCAAATCCATGAAATTAATATTAAATCCCGGCGCATCCACAATTTCGCACATTAAATTATTAATGTTCAATATAATTAGTTGATTAATTATTTAATGTAGATAATCAATTATTAATTATCCATGTTATTGTTATGTATAAATCATCTCAGTTGTTTGAATTATATCGACGTAAAAATAAGTTAGACATTTGTGCAATGTGAAAACTTTAATCTTACAAGTGATTAGACAAAAAATTAATTAAACTTCGCCTTGTAACTTTAATTAATCAATGTTAAAAGGTGAGAAATCAAATACTTTTTCTGTATAAATAATTAATTTATTTTCCTGCTAATATGATTTATATAAATACGAATAGTCGAGATACTATAAGAGTTAACTTTAATATAATAATGATTTCAACGGAGTATGATGATGGGTATATTACTATAATCATTGTTTATTACTGTTGTATGCCTAGTATTAATTACATAATTCTCTTTGTAGTCAAAATTTTAACCACTCGTTATCCTGTTATGTAGTCTTAGATTGACAGATACGTTTGTTCGAGGAGTGCAATTGAAATTTAAGTACACCAGCAGATTAACCATTTAATATTGATTAAGCCTTTAGACGCGCAGAGATCCAGACAGATAATCCGAGGGGGTTGGTCGTGTAAAATGCATGGATCGGTCCCAGCCGGTCCATTGGGCACGTCCTCGATATACGGCGGCATTTCAGATCCGGCACTCTCCCTTTCTCGCACCATTGCTTCACCCCCGCATCCCGTCCTCATCTCTTCCCTCTCAATAAATGTATACAGCCCCCAGACTATATAACTTTACTATTATACGTTTGTGCACGGGGCGCATGTTTACAAGTTGGCGCTGCTCCTTTCTGCCATTATGTCAATATTTATTGGTGTGTCACGTCTTCTACAATTATAACAATAGCCGGGGAACAATCTGAATGGCTGGTTTTCGGTGAGGAATACAAAACGGCGCTACTGTCTCTTGTAATATCGTCGTTTCTCTTGAATGGATGGGGATTACCTTTCTAACGCCCAGATTAATCCTGGTTATTAAAACAAAATCCAACGAATCTTGATCATTTCACCTCTCTAACTTGTGTTAGATATAACTTGTCGCGGTGTAATTAATTTCGACTTGAGGATTATTAATGACTAAAAAGGTACCTGGCTTAGTCTTATAAAGTAATGTATGAGGAATAGTAGAAGAGTAGTATACGCTTCCAGGGTGCGAGGCATGGATAATAGAGTAGCCGCAGGATGTGTGCTTACATGTTTAGTTGTATTTCAGCTACAAAGTGAGTGTTTATAATATTTACGAAAATAAAGAACGTTGTGAAGTTAGGGGAGCGATTAAATTTCTCAATGCAAGAAATGATCGCCTTTGTGATATTCAACGTTAATTAAAGGATGTGCTATAGATGAGTCGTCTGTTCGGCGCTGGTGTAGTAATTTTAACTTAGGAAGAGAGAACAACCACGATGATGTTTGTCAGTAATTACGGACGAAGGTTCAGAGTTAGTCTCTTTAAGAACCTTTTGGTAGGAAGAAACTAAGTTTACAAAAAACTCACTTGCTTGTTATAATCAACATTAAATCAAATGCGTGTATTAAAAAACAACAGTAGTAAACTAACGAGTTCATGAAATATCAACGAGATGACATTGGCACGCGAACGGCGCGTTAGTGCTAAGAAGTTATTTATACAATAAAGCTCGTCAGTCGGTATTATTTGAGTTCTCCGTGCTCCTATGCAGTTTTAGTTTGAAAATATCCTCACAAATTACTTAGATTATGCCCGGCCAGCAAACTAAACATGCACTTTCCGCACGGCGCCGTGCCCTCCAACTAAATCCACCCCTGGCACCAAGTTCAGACCATGAAAGTGCACACATAAACACTTTGTGCACTTAACTAACCCCCGCTAGTATACCAACACATATAACTCTAAAGACAGTAGACTAAACTGAATTATACGTAAGGGAATCGCTTCATTATTAGCACCACAAATTATGATCATTGTTAATTATTTAACACTAATATATGTACTCGAAAATGATGTGTTGTAAAATAAATTACTTTTTCTTGAAATATATTAAATTATTTTTTACACAATTAGAAGAAAGTCTATTTATTTTTTTAATTACATTAAACAAAAACTAATAATAAACTGTATCTAATATGAATTTACTTACATGTATTTTATATGTATATTAATATATTTATTAAAACATTAATTTCAAATAAACTTTGTAAATATCTCTAATTAATTCATATACATTTTTCACTGCCGTTGTTTGATAAATAGCTTCGTAAATTTCAAAGCACCTAATTAATAAGTTATTTCATTATTTACACGGAGAGGTTACCGTGAGAATTTCCCGGTGTTGTGATTTACGACGGTTTTGAAAGTTTGGATGGTTTAAATATGTTTGGGTCCGCTCGGGACCGCCGTAATAAAAATTTATGCCGCTCGGATGTGAAATCGGGAATCGAATAACCCCATTATGGCGTTACTATTCCCCCCTCACCGAAGGGAAAAATTTATTTGCATGCGCACAACTTTCGTATTGAACTGTAATTTATATTTAGGATGATGTGTTAATTTGGAATACAAACATTAATAACATTAATTATTTAGCAAATAGTTTTAATATATGTAATAAATATTTTGTTAAATATATATTTTATTTGCCTTTAATTAAATAAAAGGCTTCAACAAGGGTAATTTTATAATCGATAACTAATTTGATTAACCTTTTACTTTATGCAAGGATATAATTCACTAAATCCAATTACATTTTACGTAATTTATATATTACAAGAGATTGATGTTTGCTTCTGGATTTCATAAAGGGTATAAATTATATAAATAACCCTATTGTATCCATACAGTAGTGTTATTTATATTAATTATAAGAGATATATTAATGAAAACTATAATTATACTAAAACAAGTCTTAAAGTTTTTACACGCGACGCAGGCACCATGATTTAATAATAACTACATTCACAGTCTGTTCTCTTAAAACTTATATTGTATACATTTATATATCACTACTATATATTAATATAAATTTTTTAAATTATTTTTATCTAAACTACAAAACTACGAAAATTGAGTGTTCTATAAAAATATTGCCTTAATACAAAATTTTAATAATTCGTACTATTTGTACAAATAAACGCAAGTCAATATTTTAAACAAAAAAACTATACTAGAAATGTAAACTAGTTAACCACAATAAATAATTTCATCAAGCATTGTAACCCTTGTATGACGAAAACGCATTAATTTTTCGTAGTTTCCGATGCGCCGGCGGCTGATGTACGAGCTCGTAACTAACTTATTATGCTGATGTCCGGGGACCCGCTCATAATAAATCGGCCGTTTTCAAAATTTCCATAAATCCATAATACAGTTGCGTATATCTGCCGTTGATATTTATCGTCAGCGGCATATACAATGATTACATGCTCAATTTCACCCGCCAGATGCAGCCTCTCCTCGTCCTTCGCCGCCGCCACCACCACAGCGCGAAACTACTATTCATATTTCACGTCCCGCCCCGCAGCCAACTTTCGAAAACTTCTCCCCCCTGCGCGATCTAAACTTATTAAGTCCGAGTGAATTTTATTGAATGATATTACAGACTCTCTTTTTTAGCTGTTATGATTTAATATCGTATCATATACTTTTTTCGCAAATAAATTTCAATAACGTATAAAACGGTATGAAAGGTAAAAAAATAATGTTTTTTTTTTCTCCTCATAAAATGGAATACATGTTTTCATATTCTGCTTTATTTTACAATAAAATCATATAACGATATTGAAACGTGTGTTGTTTTTTTTTAATTTTCGGGCTCTATTTCTTTAATGTGTTTAATCGTTAATTATAATATTTTGTGTTGAACATTATGGCTTAGATAAACTGCATTTCTTCAAATAAACGCCGATAACATTCAAGTATTAACTGCATTTTTAATTAGATTAATCGGTCCTATATATTTTAAAATTTAAATTATCAATTGCTTTTTGTTTAGGGGGGATGTATCGGGCAATATACCGTATGTCTCGGATAATCACGTATCATAGGGAAGTTACAAGTAAAATTTGTATTGTTAATCAATTGTTTGCATTAAAAATAGGGGTGTATACAAGGTCTAGCTGGTCGTTAATAATTGAACTTTCCGGATTAGCGCGGATTTCCAACAAATCCATCTTGGGGCTTTTCTTGGTAATATGTAGAATTGAAAGTACATCTTGGCCAATGTTTTTCTTGTTGAAGATGTGCGGCGAAAGTACATTTATCCTCCTGCATAAGCTGGAAAGATCGATGAATCGATGATGTTCTTTTAACCTCGTATTGAATTTAGGACCAGTTTGGCCGTGTACACTGTTTTACACTCAGGACAAGTTAATTTGTATATTCCCGATTTTTCAAGCACGGCCGATTTTTCTTTTTGGTTAAAAATACAATATTTTAATTAAGAACATGGTTTATATGCAATATTAATATTATGTTTCTTTAGTATGTTACCAATTCTTTGTTTAGTTCTGATAGTGGCAGATTAAGAGCTGTGTGTATCAAAAATTAAATTTACAGAAATGTTTTAACAACCACCCAATTGTTACAAAAAATCTTAAAAATATAAATATTGAATAACCAGGAAATAGATAATTGAACTAATGTAAAACTGGAAACTCTAACAGGTAAGGAAATATTGTATTCAACCCTTTAATATCAGTTCTTTAGTTCATAAGATATATATATATATATATATATATATATATATATATATATATATATATATATATATATTCTTTATTTATTATACAGATTGTTCTTTTGTGAAAGTTATACAAATTCCAATTAAAGTGAGTGACACACCGAAGGAGCGCGGGGCAAAGTTTCGCAATTTAAAGTAAACAGTCCTGTCCCGACTCCTCGCCCCCCGCGCCCCCGCCTTCTTCTTGGCCGTGTCGTTCCGATAGCATAATGCCGGAATACTTGTTGCAGATGGCAGGATACCAGGGGTGGAGATATCAATGCCCCCGTCGCACACAGCATTAAGTGGAGATTTGCACGTCCAGATAACGTCGACGTCGTTCCCACCGCTGCTGCTGCAATTGTCTCGGCTGGAAGGGGAGGCCGCGCAGACATTAGCGACTTTTCCCGTTTACCCGGAGGCGAGGGCCCTCTCCCTAAATACCACCAACGTCAAAATTCCCTGCGGCTATTTCTCCAAGGGCGGACAGTATTATATTTTAGTTAAGGTGAGTTCATAATTGTTTTTTATAAAAATAAAATGTTAATTAGATAATTTAACCAGGCAATTAAAAATCATTCAACTTAATTATATACTTATAAGTTTATATAAATTATAAGAGCCCAATCTATAACAAACAAAAATATATATTAGACGAAGTTAAACAGAATTTATACTATTGCGTTGATGTTGCATTTTAACTAGCCAAAAACGGTTTCTGGTCATCCTTGCTATACATATTTATCTTCATCTTTCATCTGGAATAAAATATTTCTATTTTCATATTTTCATAAGTTTTTCTCGTTTGTCAATTGCCATCTATATTTTTTCTTTGTCATTAATCAAGTATAATTTATCATCTATCATTTGTTAGTTATCGTTTATTATCTATAATTTGAGTTGCCATTTATCATCTGAAAATTTTTAGTTGTTATCGTTTATCAATAGTTATCTGCCATAGTTCATTTGACAGTGTTTATTTATTATGATTATCTGTCAGTTGTCATTTAAAATCTGTCATTGTTCAGTTGTTATTTATCATCTGTTATTTTACAGTTGTCATTTATAATCTCACATTTTTAGTTGTCATTTGTTTCCGACATATTATTTATCATCTATTCCTTATCACTTGATACTGATCTTTAACATATAATATTTATCAACATTCATTCATCATCTCTCATTTGACTCGTCTAACCTATCGTAAATTATGTTTAATATGTCGTTTGTTAAGTCCGTCATTTATCATATAAGTTACTTAATGTTTTTCTACATGATATTGGAAGCACGTTCAAGATTTTTTTTTATTGTCGCTTGTCATATATTATTTATCAGTAATTATTTGTTATTTATCACCTTTTATATATTATCTTCTGTTTTATGTCATTTATAATCTGTTATTACTCATGTATCGTTTGCTTTTTTGTTATTTAATAATAATATATTTATTAACGGGGCAACGACCTTGAATTATAAAGAAAATTACCTAAAATATTCATTTCTAATAAATTAATTACAGGTCATCTTAATCTAAACGTTATACATAAGTATGTTGTATGTACGACATTATTTGTCTATATCAACTAGGTCTAGTTTGTATAAATACGCCTTAAAAGTTTTTAAGTTTTTGGAATATAAATTAAACCCCCTATACACTTGTAGTTTATTAACTAAAATTAACGCTCTTGTTAGTGGTTCATTAAGATAATGGTTGGTACGGTGATGAAGAATAATAAATGCTGACATACTACGTGTAGTTACTCCAACAGTTTTAATATTAAAAGGCAAGCTTGAAATCAATTCCGAACACGAAATAAAGTTGTTAACAATTTTAAAAATAGGCGTCTAAAAACTAAAGATAGCATATTAGGAGATATTAAGAGTTTAAGTTGTTGTAACTCAATGATTCTATTGGAATCTGATTTCTGTAAGCAACAATCCTCAAGAATTTGTTTTGAACTTTGTCCAACGAACAGTATAATATTTTAATTGAATCCGCAGACAAATCTTTTCCTTCTCTGGACAGCAATTTTAAGCATGTATTGACAAAATTATTAATATGTAATTTAAACGTTAGCTTAGTGTCAAATGTTACTCCTAGGTCATCAATCTCCCACACTCGCTGTATCACCTTAGAATCCAATTTATATTGCCATAAATCTATTTCTCTACGTGAAAAGGATAAGACTTTACATTTGTTTTTGAAAACACCACTCTGTAAGACGATTTAAATCATTTTGAATAACTAACGAATCGTGATAGTCATGTACTACATAGAACAGTTTTAGGTCATCAGCGTACATTAACACTTTGCAATGATGGAAACAACTTATAATATCATTTATAAATAGCAATAATAAAATTGGACCCAAGTGTGATCCCTGCGGCACCCCCGAGGTTATATATCTTGGAAGTGTTCTTACATATGCTAACTTGCTGGGTTCTATTAGTAATAAAACTACTGATCCAATAAACTATAGAATCATGTAATTCTAAGTTCCGAAGTTTGTAAATTAAAACCGAATGGGAGACTCTGTCAAAGGCTTTCTCAACGTCAGTGAATATCGCATCAACTTGACTTTGATTTTCTATAGCTAGTAGTAGGTATCTATGAAAAAGAACTAAATTAGTAGCTGTTGATTTGCCACTGAAAGATCCGTGCTGATCATTCAGTAATTATAGTTTTACATATCCAAATTAACTGTTTATCTAATAATTTCGGAATTGCTGATTGTATGCAAACACCTCTATAGTTCAAAATATCACTACAATCGCCTTTCTTATGAATTGGTGTTACAAAACTATTTTTCCAACAGTCGGGTAAATCGCACTCGATAATAGACTTTTGAAATAAATATATAATAGGACATATAAATACAGTTCTTTAAAAATACGTTAGGTAATCCATCAGGACCGCAGGATAATGTAGGATCTAATTCTTGAATTTCTTTAAAAACTGAAGCAAAATCAACATTAAAAGTAAAAGAAGAATCGACTTGAGATTTAACATTGCATGTTGAAGGAGTGTGCATATTGTTATCACAATAGACCGTGGAAAAGTGATCCGCAAAGAGATCAACACATTGCTGTAAGTTATAACTGATATTGTCATTATGCGCATTTTTGTTGGATAGCCATTTTTCTGTTTTAAAACATTAGCATATTTCCAAAATTCTTTCGGCTTATGCTTTATGTTTAATTCCAATCTGGTAATGTATCGCTTATACAAATCATTACAAGTCGTTTACATCTGATCCGAAATTTCTTGACCCCAATCATTATACCACTTCCAGATTTTTTTGTACTTCTTCGTGCGGAGCGGTCCATCCTGAATATATCATATTTTGTTAGCCGAAATTCGTTACTTGATATGTTGTCACTTAACCATGTTTCAGAAATAATAAATAAGTCGTAATCATTTAATAATACGTTGCTTGTAAAAGTATAAATTTTTGTATTCATTCCTCCAATGTTCTGATATAAAATTTACGTTTTTTTGACGTTATGCTGCTTATATTTCGTAAATCCTTTATATGAGACTGTTGGGCTTTGGTTAAGTCCGCCTTCATTTTTATATTCGTTGGTAAATGTTCTTTATTTAATTTGAGAACTTGTAATGCACATGTTTTATCCTCAAATATAATTTTTGTTGGTCTAGGATTGGTTCCTTTTTTGCCCAATCTATTTACTTTGCAGGGTTTTAATTGTAAGCCACATGACGACCAAATACTATTTACCGCTTTAGTGTCATCTTCAATTGTATAGTTTATAACCGTACTTTCAGACTCTTTTAAATTATATACGATTACATTTTTCACGATTGACTCGATTTTGCAGTTCAATTTCCTTACGTAATTCAAAATTTTCTTCTTTAAGTGACTTAATTTGTTCATTTATTTTATTTTTTTCAACGTGAAACGAATTCAGAAAGTCGGTTTTAAATTCAGTAAGTTGTGAATGTAGTATAGAGGTAATGGATCTTTCAGCTATATGCTCAATATTGAAACTTGTATTTAAATTGGTATTAGAAATAGATACACATGATGAACAAGAACAATATTCTCCGTTACCAGTTTTTGCTGTATCAAGATAGCTATTGATTTGATCCTCCGGTATTTGAATACATGACGCATGATGCCATAAACAACAAATTACACATTTGAGTGATGTCACTCTTGGATTAATTATTTTGTTACATGATTTACACTAAATTGGCATGATTAGGTGCTATTTGTAGATTTTTAATAATAAAATATGATAAAATTATTATTATATATAGATAAACTTGATGATCATATAAACATGAAAACTAAAGAGATCAGACCAAACCCGCTTTACGTTCAGGGACCGATAAATTATTAATAGGAATTGAAAATAACAGGGACACACTTCACACTGCACGATCCTTCGCAGTGACTAACTATTCACAACACAAAATAGAACACGGATATTACAAACAAGTGATACACATGAGATGAATTAATTTAAAGCTATGTATAATATATAATATCACTCAAATTGTATTCGGCCGTCGCGTCGAGATCACAAAAAAAAATAATTTGTCATTTTTCTAATTGAGAGGAATGTCCTCTCGAAACGGCCTTGTTATAAAAAGTTGATTTGCATATATTCGATCGGTATTGAATTGGTTCTCTTTATAAGCAACTTATTGAATTAATGTAAATATTGAGGTTGGTTATCCATTAATTAATATCAAATTTATACAAAGTATTCCTAGTATATTAACTAAACTGCTCACCATGTCACCATGTCTCAGCACAAAATAGGTATCTAATTTATTATGAAACAACTTTTATATATCACTTGTCACATGTTATTTAATATTTATCAACTGTTATTTAAGTAAGTCTTTTTTTATTGTATGCATTTCTTATTGCTTATTTTCTAACGTTTTTAATAATTATTCGTCATTTGTCTGCTCTTATTTCTAATCAGTTATTTATTATTTGACAATTAATATCTATCACTTATTACATGCCATTTATTACTTAGCGTTAGTCATACCTCACTTGTTATCAAGTATTTATCATTTGTCAGATTATCTTTCATCATGTGCGTTTTCTATCGAGAGTATTTTTACATCTTAATTCACATTTATGATAAATGGTAAAAATATATATAATAGTCTTCCTCGATTGCCGTTTGTCATCAATTAATATCAGTAAGCTCATGTCGTTAGTCGTATTATCTATCATTTATTGTTATGTGTCAACCCTTATTTATTATGTGATTTTCTATTTAATATATAATATGCAATTTGTCATATGTTATTTTTTATGTATTATTTTTCATCTTTAAACTGTCGATGTCATTTGTCATTTTTATTTGTTATATGTCATCTGTCATTTAGAATTTCTTATTTGTCATTTGTCATTTGTTACCCGTTATTTTCTAGCTGTTATTTGTCATTTCCAGCTATAATTTTTCATTATTCACTTGTAATTTGTTAGTAGTAGTAGTGTTTGGCTATCGACCACGTGGTCCTTCCACCGTGTGATTTGTGTATTTGTGTGTGTAAATTGGCTTGTTACTTTAAAGGATCGCCCCGTCACTCTAAAGCGCCATTAATTGCATCCCAATGGTGAATGGTACGATCACCCATCCAACTACTGACCCGAACCTACGTTGCTGCACGTAGTTTAGGGCCGTAACCGAATGCGCCCCACCGGCGTGTTGTACACTTCTTATTTGTCATTCAACATGTTATTTGCCATTTATTATTTGTCATGTAATATGTGACATTTGTCAGTTATTCTTTGTATTCGTTTGTCTCCTGTCATTTGTCATTTATTCTCATCAAACTGTCACTTACCTTTATTTTTTAATTCATCCTCTATCCTCGGCGTATATCTGTATATCATTATTATAATATTTTTTTATCAATATGTATTTTTTAAATGACATCTGTTATCTGTCATTTGTCAGTTGTTATATATCATCTGTTATTTGTCACTTATCTTATTTTAATAACATATGTCATTTGTCAGTTGTCAATTTTAATCTGAGATTTATCAGTAGTCTCTTATCATCTGACATTTGTCAATTACTATTTACCATCTATCATCTGAGAATTATTTTAATTAGAACTAAAAAAATTAATCATTACCCCTTGATAATGACTTATTGTTGAAATTATTCAGAGAAGAAATAATAAAGTGTTTTTCTAATCAAAAGAGTTTAAAAATGTTTCACCACAGGTTAAGTGAGCAATTAGTTAAGTATATTTTAGAGTTATTTATTTTTCTTTATTTTTTACTTTGCAATATTCTGTTTGTATTAGATTTATAAAAAGAAAAAAAATATACATTAATAACAACAAAAATTTACTCTTTGTTCTTCGACTCTGACCCCCTCTTCTGCTTCAGATGAAATTTTCTGCCAGCTAAATATTTTGCCATATAAGCAATATTTTGCCATTGCTGGCGTATTTACGTTTATTTTATATATTTTCATCCATTAATTTTTAGTCGTCATTTATCATTTGACATTTGTCAATTGTCATTATTTATCAACTATCATATATCAGTTATCATCTCTAATCTGTCATTTGTAAGTTATTATTTAGTATCTGTTTTTTGTCACTTGTCACTAATTACTCATTGTTACCTCTGATTTGCTGGTTATCATTAATATTTTTCAGTTTTCAGATGTCACTTGTCATCTGTGATTTTTTAGTGTTATCTGCCATCTGTCAGTTGTTAGTCACCATTTATTATCTATCATTTAACAGTTTTCATTTGTCATCTTTCATTTTTCAGTTGCCATTTATATAGTTCATGTATCATCTGTTATTTATTATCTATCATTTAACATTTGTAATTTTCACTGGTCATTCATTATCTGTTATTTAATAGCTGTCATTTATCATATGTCATTTGTTATTTGTCATTTATTATCTATTATTTAACAGTTGGTTTTTGACATCTATTATATGATAGTCATCATACGTCATTTATGATCTGTCATTTGTACTTTATTATCTGTTATTTTCAATTGTCATTTATCATCTGGCATATTTTAGTTGTCATTTATCATCTATCATTTTTCAATTATCAATTATTTATTATCTACCACTTATCATCGGTCATATTTCATTTGTTATTAATAATTCATCATTAGCTATCATGTCATTTGTCAGTTATCCTTTTTTTTCTATGGGGGTGGTTTTCTTTACAGATCCGGATGCACTAACTTGTGCAGGTGCTTCAGGGCTTGCGAATTGAATTCATTTGGTTTTCTTAAGTGTTCTTTAACAGCCATGTGCCCTTTTAGCATTCTTATAGTTGTCTTCAGCTGTGCCCTACTTTGTTCCAGTAGTCCTGCAGCTTAGTTAGAATTGGGCTCTCTTATGACGACGACTGTTGTTAAGGCCTGGTCCTCTTTCCCAGTATTTCTTGTGTTTTTTGCGAGTCCACTTTCTGACTTCAAAGTGGCTCACCTTTTTTGTTATGCCCAAGACAGGTTCAGGTCCCATAAATGATATAGTGGTTCCCTGCCTTGCTAATTCGTCAGCTGATTCATTTCCCTCGATATCACAGTGACCCGGACAAGACAAGTGTTACCTTGTTCTGCCTGGCCAAATCATTCAGAGTGTCGAAGTAGTCTTATACCAGTTTAGATGAAGTCTTTTGGCTTTTGAGAGGCTTCAGTGCCGCCTAGCTGTTAGACATGATATAGATAAGCATGTCTCGACAGTTCCTCTCTATATTGGTTCTCGCGCATTCAATAATATTTTAAATATTTTAGCTTGATAGACTGATGCCAGTCTACCCAGTAATTGGGCGTAACTTGTTTTCATATTCTCGTTGTAGATTCCTGATCCTTTACCTGTGTGATTTATAACCATACGCATACCAAATCAAGTTTTGTTTGTGGATATTCTCCATAAGGCTAGTCCATTCATTGCGGTAATAGTGACCTTGAAGAGTGCATTTTCTAGGTGTCTGACTATCAAATAGGTCCTGACCTCATTTGCAGAAGGGGTCCTCCTAGGTATGTCAAGAATGTGGGGTGTCAACTCTTACTTTGACCTTTGCTAGCTGCAGTCTATAGAGTGCCAGTCTTGCCTGACCCACTATCAGAATATGAAGTGGTGTGAGGTCTAATAGCGTCTACATTGCTGCAGTGGGCGTGGTACTTATAGCCCCTGTTATGCTGATGCAGGCAAATCTTTGGACCTTGCTGAGGATTTGTATGGTTGGGTGTTGCGTGGCTTTAGGCCACCACACTAAATCAGCATACATGATTGCGAGCCTAACCACTCTGGTGTAGAGCCAGTATACCATCCCTAGTCTACTTACTGCAAGGGTAATTTACGTTTAATTTTTGAAATATGCGAGGTCCAGGTGAGTTTGGAGTCAAAGTACTTCACCTCACCCGACAATTCGAGGTTCTCACTATTTATAAGAAAGAAAGGTACAATGGTGGTTTTAGAGAGAAGGAAGATTTTCAATCCTTCTCTAGCACACCATTTGTTCACCACGTTCAGTGCTCGTTGCATTAACTGTCTGATCATGTTGTTGAATTTTCCCTTAATGAGAATGACTAAGTCGTCTACGTATCCCATGAAAGAGTATCCTTTGTTGTTGAGTTCCACTAACAATCCAACCATAACTAGGTTCCCCAGCAGAGAGAACTCCTCCTTGCGAAAAATCGTCGGCACTCTGGATGCCAGTAAATGCAGTATATACCATCTTTGTCTTAGCATGCAGTCAATCTACCTGCAGCTAGTTTCCTACAACCCCCGCTTCCTCAAGGCAGCAGTTATGGAGTTAAAGGATGTGTTATCAAATGCGCCTTCTATATCCTGCACTCCTTGTTAGTCAGCTGAGTGCTGCCTCTGTAGATTGACCTGCAAGGTAGAGATATTGATCTTGGGCTAGTGGGAAGGTCACCCTCTCTAATATGCCTGTCCATAATCTTTGATAATCTTTGCCATCGTCTTCAGTACAAACGACATGAGGCTAATGGGCGTGTACAACTTCTCACGGGAATAGCCTGTCCTACCAGTCTTCGGTAAGAAAACCACCCTTGTAAGCCTCCATATTTTTGGCAGATAGATGTTCCTTCCTACGAAGTGTACCCGTAGAAGTTCACCCATGGTTTCCTTCTCGTTTTTAGTATGCCCTCCGTCAGCGAGTTCCAGAGTTTGGAGTGAACTTTAGGAGTTTGAATGGATCTTGTAGTCTGACACTGTCTGGGGCAGATTCGATGTCCTCGCAGTATCTTCTCCATGCTAATCTTTGAGCCTTCCTAAGTGCTTTGTTATATTCGGCCAGAGAGTTATTATAAACCTCCCACGAGCCCGTTTTGCTACGTTGAATAGCTTTCTTGCCTGCTTTATTTTATTGTCAAGCGCACTGTTCCATCATGAGACTTTCCTGGTGATACGTCTCTCAATATTCTGAGGGCGTTGCTGTATTTTTCAGTGATTCGCAGTAGCCCCATAATATCGAATAGTATGTGTCTACGATCCGAGCAGCTCACTTCATCAGACACACGCCAGTTCTTAACAAAATTAGCGTTATATGGCATGCCTATGATTATATCTATTAACGCCTTCCTAATACTTGTTACAAAGGTCGGTTTATTGCCAATATTTAAAATGTCCAATTTAGTTGCCATTAAAAATTGTATAAGTGACTCACCTCTTCGGTTGGTGTCAGAGCTTCCCATAGACTGAGTGGTGGGCATTGATGTCACAACCGATAACAAGCTGCGTTCCTTGTTCCCCGCAGCCTGCAACCAGTCACCCCAGTCCCACGCTGTGGCATGTTTCTCCAATGGGGAGGTAGACTGATCCGAGAACAAGTTCCTTCACTCCACCAATACCATTGGAGAGCCTGCCTAACTGCCACCACGTCCTGTGGACAGAAAGAGGTTGGAGGCAGTATCTTCATGTGACTTCTGTCTCATGATTTTCCCCCTGCATACCCAGGGTTCTTGAATGAGGGCAATATCACAATTATCCATTGCCTTACAGAGAGCAGCCGAGCATGCCGTACTGTGTTGCAGGTTTGCTTGGATTACCCTCACTGCGCTTACCTATTGTGATTTTCTGGAAGGTTATTGTCCGAAGTCCGTAGTGCGCCTTTATCTGCTTCCATTCAGCATTTCTAATGAGGTTATTTCCTCTTGATCCCTGCAACAAAGCTTAGATCCCGCTCTCTTCCGCCTGTGAGACATGACCATGTCAACTTAAGAGTCAGCGGTGTTTCAGTGGTCCATACTGTTTAGGTGTGTTACACGGGTGTCGTTAACCTCGGTGCAAGCCCTTAGCCACGATATTACAGCTGGGCTTAGAAGTTTTTGTCCACGGTGAGTGTCTTTGCATGCTTCTATTTGAGGTTTTACATTCAACACTCACTAACGCAATGGTCAGATACGTTCATTCCAAATAGGTCATTCCTCTAACCGCCACCTTAGAACGCGCCCGATAGAGGTATTTGCCATATTTTAGTTATCATTCACCATCTATAATCTAAGAGTTATCATGTGTCTTTTGTTACCAGTCTTTTTTCAGTTGTCATTTACTATCTGACATTTCTGTTGTCATTTCTCATTTGTAAAATGTCATTATTTATCAATTATCATTTATCAGTTTGTCACTTATCATCTGTTATGGTTACTATTTACCATCTATCATCTGAGTGTTATAATCTGTCTTTTGTCATCTGTCATTTGTAATTTACCATCTGATATTTTTAGTTGTCATTTTTTTATCTGTCATTTATTATTTGTCAATTGTCATTATTTATGAAATGTAATTTATCAGTTGTCATCTATCATCTGTTTTTGTCAGCTACCATCTATCATCTGTTGTTTGTCATCTCTTATCATCTGTTATTTGACTTTCATTATTTGCCATTCGCGAGTTATCAATTTAATTGAGTTCAAAATACATATATGACAATACTTTCTTACAAAAATTTTGATTGTACATGGAAAGGCTCGAGTTCATAAAAATATTTTCTTCGACTCTTGCCTTCTGTTGCTTTGATGACACTGCCATATAAGGTCTCTTTGTTGGAGGTTAATCCACCATTTTCTTGCCAAGTTTGGCTTATATTATAAGAGAGGACTTCAATTATATTAGATATGTCATATTTGAATAACTAATGTAAAGACATCAGATCCGTAGCCATTTTGGCTCTCTTTGAAAAAAAAAATGTCAAAATAATGTATGTATTTTATTATATAAAATGTGTATATTTTAAAGAAAATTATTACTATGTGAATTTTAAAAAAATGTAAATTAAATATTGATTTACAGGTGCAGTATTATGAAAATAAAAGTAATAACTAGATGTAATACTGGACCTGTAAATCAATATTTAATTCACACTTAGATTCCAAGAGCGGGCTTTTCATCTGTGGTGATATCGAACATCAAAATTATGATATAGCTGCACTAATGAGCTTTGATATAAAAACACGTATTTGCGGATAGTTATAACATTTCTGTGACGTGGTTGGGAAACAGTGACACCACAAAAATTGTTACATGGTGCTGAATAATTTCAGACATGTAACGACAACTAACAGTTATATAATTCAATACCTGGCGGTGCTTTATTACGTGTTTTAAATGTTAGTGGGTATTTGTACTTTTTACATTGTAATAATGTAAAATAAAAATTCGAGAAATAATTTATATTAATTTTAAAATAATGTAATATTTTTAAAAAGATTGGTAGATAATTTTATACTCATTATAAAATAACAAAAAAATTAAAATTTGCGTCCTTATTAAAACTTTTCCTTTCCCCAAAATTCATTAAAGCAGAGAATTGTTACTACTACTATTCCTCCTACTATTTCTTTAAAAAAAATACATAAAAAATATTAATTTAGGTAATAGATGCTATTATAAAATTTTCCAATTCTTTTTATCTTAAGGAACATAAAAAAGCGATTGAAACTCTAGGACTTGTCGATGAAAAATTGTAAGCTCACAATGTAGTGAAATATTTTTTATATAAAAAAGAAGTAATGAAATACTTGTAACGAATCAACTTTCTAAGTAAACTACCTGTTACAAAATATTTTTTATTATTTATTATTATTATTTGTAAAACATGTGTCATGAATTTGTTGTAAAACTTTTTTATATTTTAAACTTTAACAATCAATAAATACGCCTGAATAAATAAGATTAAATCTAATTGTCAACAACGAATTTCCAACTCGCTTTATATTGAAATTTATTGTGTCTTTACGTAAAAAAAGTGGCAACGAAATAAACCTGCAGGCGCTGATATTGACAATAAAAAATTTGAAAATCACACGTCATTTTATTTATCATAGTGATAATACTGCACACATGCACCTTAAAATCCAACGATTCGTGAAATTTCCATATAAATTTTATAAAGCGTATCAACAGAAAATTTGCATACAGTGATTAATGAACGCAGGAAACGGCCTGCCTCCCTGCCTGACTGCTGCTTTCATCCCCGTCATTTAAAAACTGCATCACACACACACACACACCCTGATGGATTATATTCGGTTGCCAGGCAAATGAGTGCCATTAGTGGGTTTTCGCTGGAACTTTCGCGCTGAAAAAGCGGTCCTTTCAGTGGGGCGGTCACTTTCGAACCCTTGTTTAAAGTGCTTTCACGCACAAAAATTGCTCTTCATTGTGGTGGTGTCGGCGAGTCGGCCGAGAGAGACAATGGATTCGCCCGGAGGGTGCACTATTTAAGTAAGTACTTACGAGATATCTTTGTGTGTGTATGTGTGGCGGTGGATAGGGGGCCGGGGCTAAGACTCTAAATTGAGGATAGTTTCTTACCGCCATTTTGGGGAATATACTGCTTTCAATTACTTTTATTGATCGTAAATGTTCTCGTGGTAGTAATGAAGATTGATACAGTTTTTTTTTTCACGGAGGGCAATAATCTGATGAATTATTACGTGCGAAAAATGTTCATTAGATCATTAATATGATTTGAGTAAAGTTACTTTTTACTACACATTTATTTTATTTTTTAGTTGTATTATTGACGGAATGAAGTAACAAGGAAACATTCCTCATAATAAACCAAAATTGTCTTCATACGGTTTATTAAATATACTAATAACAATAATGACCATAAGTTAACAAATAATATTACATTTGTAGAACCTATAAATATTCATGATATGCACAACACACATAAATTATGATATAATTTCTTTCAGTACATTTCGAAAAATCTACGTCTTAACAGTTAAATATCTTAACCAACTCAGAACCCAAACCCAATAGTTAAATGCTTTATTTATTTTAAATTTATAAAATGTATCACGGAGTGAAGGCCTCCACAATTACTTATTCAACTCAGGATTTTGTCCATTTCAAAGATCTAATAAAAAGTAGATAAAATCTCTAATAAATCTAAGATGCTCTCTGATATTTAATTAAATTTATACCTCTAATAGTAGGATAAATTACTGCAGCATTAATAACCAGCACGCTACTTCAAGAAGTAAATATACATTTTTTCTCGGAATAAACTAAAAATCGCTTAACTAAAATATACTATGTTTTACTACTAGTGGTAAAAACATAGGAAGTGCTTTAGTTTAGAGTTTAACGTAAATTATCACTTTGTTTGCTTCACAGATAATTTATTATTTTGCCTCCGACTAGTGTAGACAATAAGTCATTACCAAGGAGTAATTTGTGAAGCAGACAAAGTAATTTTTAATTTTATTTGATGAGTTAAGTAAAGACCAGTTTAATTAATAAAGCACTAAAAACCTTTCTTCGAATTTATTTGTTAATAAAGTATTTTTTAGTTGAAATCGATATACAGGGTGACTGACGAAAAACCTTTGGTGCTGTATCTCACTTATTTTTTATCCGATTTTAATAAATAAAACATCAAATTAAATGATTTTTAAAAGACTTTAATATGAGCTGTACTGATATTTTTTCTTGCATCCAGTTTTTGACAAAAGACGATCAACTTTTTTTTTTCAAATTGCACTGTATATATATTTTGTACTGATCCGCAAGGAGATTTTTTTCTGAATCTAAATTTGTAAACGATTTTATCCATTCATCAAACCAAAGTCGAGAATTTGAGGATTAAAAAAAATTAAAAATCAAATACCCATAGTAAACAATATACAGAGCCTATTCTAAATGTCAAAAGTGACAGTGTCAGTCATTGGTACAATACTGCAATGATTTTTAATAATTTCATAATTAAAATATTGCAATATTTCAAACACTGTACTAGAATTTTGTGCTTCTACAGAAATCGCTTTTCAGTTTTTGAAATCTTGCAACATTTTTATTATGAAATTATTAAAAATCATTGCAGTATTGTACCAATGACTGACACTGTCACTTTTGACATTTGGAATAGGCTCTGTATATTGTTTACTATGGGTATTTGATTTTTAATTTTTTTTTAATCCTCAATTTCTCGATTTTGGTTTGATGAATGGATAAAATCGTTTACAAATTTAGATTCAGAAAAAAATCTCCTTGCGGATCAGTACAAAATATATATACAGTGCAATTTGAAAAAAAAAGTTGATCGTCTTTTGTCAAAAACTGGATGCAAGAAAAAATATCAGTACAGTTCATATTAAAGTCTTTTAAAAATCATTTAATTTGATGTTTTATTTATTCAAATCGGATCAAAAATAAGCGAGATACAGCACCAAAGGTTTTTCGTCAGTCACCCTGTATATGTAAGCTAACCAAATCCCACCTATTGATTCACATGCAATTTTAAGTTTATAGTAATTGTATGTTTTAATGTGAATATGCGAATAAATAAATAAATACATATGTTTAATGTTTCACTACTCAGGAATTAATTAATATGTTTCTTTACTTTAAACTTTAAATATCTTTCTCTTGAGGATCCAAATAATGTTAAAAGGAATTTATTAAACGCGAAAATTCATTCTACAAACCAAACAAAAGGCCGTAGTGTTGCCATTCAGGGCGGGCCATCAACGAGATTATGATGATTACAGCCAGTACACCGACATTAAAGAAAATCGTTTAGCAGCACAGAGACGCCGTTTCGCCAAATTGAAACATTTCAGCAACAAACAATTTATGCATTTACAGCGTATGTAAATCGAGAACAATGTGTGTTTAGGGTTAATGTATATTTAATGAGCAGTATACCGAAATTGCCAATACCTCCCAAGTTTTCAAGGGGGAGAGGACCCGCAACACCTACGCCTATGCGTGTAAGACTTATCCTCCATCCCTAAACTTCGCAACTTGCAAAGTACAAAGGAGGGCACGACTTAAAAATTGGGGTCGATGACGCCTTCCCGAAGCGACGGGACGATTACTTAAATCGTTCCGACAAATTAAATCATTAGGGTGTGTAATAATAAGCCATTAGTTTCGTCGTGTAGATAATTCAAAGTCGTGCTTGATGTATAAGCGAAATAAATTTTATCCGGTCGGAGTTTAAAGAGTGGCCAAAATTTGCGATCTGATTAAATGCCCCTCTCAGTCTCAACATCCGTGATAAGTTTTTACTGCTATCGCCTTCATCTAATTATTCATATTTTCGTATGTTTTGGGTCCGTATGTATGTTTTAGTTTTTGGATGGATGAGTAATTATGGATAATTTATTTCCTTGTGCGTTTTACATTATATATAAAAGTTTTGGGTTGAAACAGTTTTAAAAATGTATTATCCGACTGGCTTTACGATCGTGCTTCCGCCACGAAGCGTTGAACTAAGATCGTAAAGGGATAATCCAGTTGGGGCAGTTCGAACTTGATGTTTTCTTGTTGCAGAAACAAGGAACAAGTAATAACAGTGAAGAGGGTGAAGTAATAACAAGAGGTCTGGACGTCCGATGGCCGATGCCGCAGCTGTCCCTTACCCCGGAACATGTCCAGACTTACCCGGAGCGACCCGTGATGGCCATCCTCGAATTCCCGGAGGTTGTTTGCCCACCGGTGGCAGACAGTCCACCATCGGCGATCCCGGAATTCTGGCTCGAGCTCCACTACTGCGGACACTCGCTGCTCACCTGCGACAGCACCGATACGTACAATAAGAACGGATCACAGGTAGGAAGGGAACGAAGGAAAAAGTCGAAATTAATCTCAGTTTTTAATATCTGCGCGTTTTCCACACTGCTGACCTCCCCGGCGCGATGCAGACGTTTATTATTAATTCGCAACGGTTTAATTGAAAAATAGCGACGAATAAAATACGTCGCAAGGTTTAAAAATGAATTGCAATTATCCTCTTCTGTAATATGTTCGATTACAATTGGTTTAATTACGACAAGTATTTCACAAAATAATAATATAATAAATAAGGTACAAATATAGGCTATTGTAAAATATGATAACATTATATCAGCAATTATAAATATAAAATTAAAAACTTAAACGAAAGACTACAAAATAACAGAATTATACATATATTATACATTGCTAAATAGTAATAGTAGTGTTTTGCTATCGAGTCCTTCCAATATATCATTTGTGTATTTATGTATGTTACTTTAAATGATCACACTCATCAATTTAGAACGTTTGCTAAATGTAAAACCAAGGAAATAAATAAATTGTTGGGTGTTTCTTTATACATTTTTTATTGACAACAATGGTATTATTTTCTCATTGAGATATTTATTTCAATTGTCATCGCGTTAAAATATCTACGTTCAAAAATTCCACGAATATTTCCCTTTAATAAAATTCCTTTCGACGGAATCGTTTGCATTCAAATTCCCTAAATGATAAAGTGAAAAAGGGAACATTTTTAAAATAAATATGTTGATGATTCAAAAATTATTAATTGCTTTACAATTTTACAAAAGTTTACCTTTAAAACCTCACACTAATCTATTATTTTTTATAAAAATTGAAGAAAATCTTTAAAAAAATAAAAAGAAAAAATAAACGTTGGTTTGAGCCAGCAGTTGAATGGGTGACCGGTACCATTCACCATTGGGATACAATTAATGGTGATTTAAAGTGACGGGAGCGATCCTTTAAAGTAACAAGCTCATTTACAAAAACACAAATACACAAACCACACGGTAGAGGGATCACGTGGTCGATAGCTAAAACACTACTACTATTACTACTAATAAGGAAATTAAAACAATAAATTTAATAATTTTTATACGGACAGATTATAAGGGTTAATATTAAAAAAAAAACATTCATTGTGGATTTACCAGACGAACTCACGACCGCAATCGAAATTCACGGCGAGACGATTCCCATGCCCATAAAAGTAATCAGGATGGGAATGCGATAAAAAAATGGGAAGAAAAAATATCATTTCTCATTTCCGAAAAGCGTCATCCGCCCTCCGTTCCCACAGAGTGTTCATGAGCTTTCAATTTTCTCCACCGTAAAGAGGACGTCTGCGTTTGAGTGTTGACCCGATTGTGGATTACTAATGTACAGAAAGACATCATCCCTACCCCATCTCATATTTCAGATCATACAATCGTATCACATATTAGATTTTAAATCCAAAAAAAAAATTATAATCTAATCTAATAGAATTATATTCTTGAAATAGTTAAAATTTCATATACGAGGAGGCCCTTAAAAATAATAAGAAATTCTTTGTAGAGAGCATTTACTTTATTCTTTAAATTAGCGCACTGAATAAAACATTTACTTTGTTTTTTTTATCACAATTATTTATTCAGTGCCTAAATTATAGATTACCACATCGCAACCATCGTCATGTATAACTTAAGAATTATAATTTAAACATTTTCATAAAAATAAATGATAAATTAATTCAAGAAATATTATGAAACATGTTTAAACTGTACATGACTTCCTAAGAACATTTTTAATATAAACCATAATTATAATTGCAGGTATTATATTCGGAACAAGTGCGTGGATTCCCGGGCAGGAGAATGTTGACGTTAAGATGCGAACTCTTCGGCCTAGCAGGACACTACTCTCTCGTGTTGAGACCGACGGCTCCGACCCCAGCACTGCCACACACCGCCTCCTATGTCAAGGTACGTACGTACGTGCCATTTGCCTAATGTAGCCACTCATGTATTATGCAAGACGCGATGATTTCATTACCGAATTGCCTTCAGATATGCCCCTCACCTCCACCACTCCACCATCTATTACGCCCAACGTGTGCATGTTTCATTAGGAACGTGTATAAATCGTCTATTACAATTATCTGTTCAACCTACCCTTAACCCATAATAGAATTTGAAAATTATTTCTGATAAATCATGCGTACGTTTTGTAATATGTGTGTTTTTTTTTAAATTATTAATATAATTAATTAATTAATTAATATAAACATGAAAGTACTAAAATATAAATCTTCCTTTAAAATCTGCTTCAAGTTATACTTACAAATAGTCTAAGATGTTTTATATTCAAAATAAGGTAGTTGCCCTTTCAATTCCTAACCATATTTTATTGCCTATTGAATTTACGAGGCGGATTCATGATGAAACTCCAAGACACATTGAAATAAAAAAACACGCTTCATCAGGCAGATAAATTTTAGTATTCATCTGACTAATGAAGCCACTATGTGGTGGGACATATAGCAGGGTTCAACAATAAAGAAATTGAAACCCTGTTAACTGTGTTGTTTTACGTCAAAGTTTTATTAATTAAAAAAGAACAAAATTATAGACTTTATTTTTCAAAATCTAGAGGAACACTCCTAAACATACATTTTCTTTCTAATCAATAAGGCTTTTCATTTATACTCGAATTTATTTATTTTTCATTTTTTTTTTCAAAAATTAGGCAGCGGTTCCTTCCTTAAATTGTAAAAATTTTCTAAAAATTTTCCAAAAGTTTTCAACATTCTCTTGCTTTATTTTGACAATTTCCTTTTAATCTACATAAAAGTTAAAGACATTTCAAAACTTTTTTCGTTTCCTATAGTCATTGGAATTTTCTAAAAATTCATTTTGCGTTTTTCATTTCATCGAAATTTTTCGTCTGCTAATTAAAGTTAATTTTTGAGTACAACTTTAAAAGACACACTTTATAACTTTATTTTATTACTATATTAAATGTACTACTAAGTTAAGGCATTAAATTTATTTCGAATATTCCCCTATTTCTCTTCTAAATTTGATGAAATTTCTTTATAAGCAATATTTTTCTAAGCATGTTTTCTTCCTTATTCCTTATCTTATCAGAATTTCTTGTTCCTTAGTTGGCTCAATGTTTTTTTAATTACATTATATTTCTTTGAGAATTTTTAATTTTCAAGCAATAATAGAAAAATATATTGCGATTTTTCTCTTTCAAAAGAAATAAATAGGGGACAAATACTTGAAAATTAAATTTTTTATCTTATTAGAATTTTCAACTAACTCTGATCTATTTATTGCTTTTGAAAGAGAAAAATCGCAATATATTTGCTTTAATTTGAGAATACCCCGAATTTGGTATGGGTTATAAATTTATTTATTTATTTCTTTATTTGTTTCAATTCGGTGCTAACAAAGAAACTTAATTAATTAAAAAATGATATAAATTATGATATATTAACACACAATTTAGACCACAAAATTGGAAAGATTTCATCCTATCTATCTTCTATCTATCTTCCACTCGTACTCTAAAGGGGTAAATTCTTTTGCTAACATTAATGCCGAACAAGAACGCAACATAATGAATGAACAATCCATATTTAAGTTTATTTTTGCCTTATATTCAGGTATTTCTGTTCTTAATCTGGGAATTAAATGTCAACTTGACTGACGTTTATTATAGGTTACATAGGGTAATTGTGAGGTATGTTAGCCTCTCGTGAACTGCGACCTAACAGATCTATTGTTCTGCCCTTAAGCAATCACTCCCCAAACAGTTCCACGTCTTCCATGAACCTAGTAACTTTCTCTCTCTTCTTCGTGGGATAATCGGTCACAATAGTGACACAAGTGCATAGAATGTGCTCAGTCTTTTCATCTTCCAAATCACATAGTTTGCAATTTCCACTTTCCTCTTTCCTTTTTTTCCACAAATGGTGCCGGAGAGCAAAAATGCCTATTCCAGTACCTCTGTTATTCTTGGCACCATCCGTGTTCTAGGCCTATATTCCTCGACCAAACTCCTTGATTCTCATCAAAGCCGTTTTGGGGCCTTCATCAACACCTTAAATGCTATTTTCAATTAGAATGTCTGTTCGTTTGAACAGGAGGACCCAGGTCGATTTGCTGCAGTATTTCTAAGTGTCCTGTCCAGCCCAATAACAGTGTTTTCTTCTTCTGGTGTAGTCGGATGGCTGACACAAGTCCCTCCTTTTGTACCACTAAATGGATAAGTGCAAGGTCAATGATTGTCGTTGGTATGGCCCCTGTGATGCTTAGACATGCTAAACGTTGAAGCCTGCCCAGCTTCTTTTGTCTACCACACATATCATCATGGGTGAAAATGGGTACAACCGCCGTTATATACAGCCAATACGTGATTTTGAGCTCTAATCTCCAGGTTTTCCCATCAGCTGTCTACCGGCCCAGAGTGACGCCGTTACTTTGCTAGAGAAGCAGTTACTAGTCGGCTTTGAAAAATTGCCTCCACCTTCTTGTCGTGAAAGGATATATTCCTTTATTTGTAGCATTGGTTCAGGACAGGACCTTTCGGAGTCTATTTGTTGGGGCCAGATTGTCGATCCCCTCCAGTAGGCCTTTCAAACCTTTCGTTTAGATTCCCTGAGTTGGCTTTATTGAGGGATTACCGAGTCAATCCTGTTAATTGTTCCACTAGGGAACGTTTCTCGAGAAGTTTACTTTCTTTGTAGGTCAGCTTTTCTCATAGGCTGCTACGATGGTATCACTTAGGTGTAGTTAGGTGTGAGTGAGGCCTGTTCTAATTCTTCTGTGGTTCCAATGTTATATTGGAGGCCCTATTTTATCGTCAGAATTTAGAGTTAATTTTTATTTTAATTGCGGGAATTTCTTTGAGGATTATGAATTTTTCAGCAAATACTTTCTTTAGTTTTCAAAAAAATTTTAAATTGCAAGTTTGTTTGAACTTTTTAGGAATTAAAGGCTATTGCTCTTTTAAAATACCATATATTTTTTCAAGTATTTTTAGAATTATTTTGGCATTGTTTCTTTCAGATTTCTAGAATTTTTAGCATTATCCTTTCCAAATTTCAAAATTTCATTATGTCGAAAGTTTCGAAACAACATATTTTCTGTTTCTCGAGGAACTTCTATGAATTTTGATTACAAATTACAAATGTTTTAGATTTTATTAACAATTTCTAAAAATTTCTTATTAAATTACAAGAATTTTCTGTAAAACTGTATTTTTGAATTAGATTAATAAAAGAATTGATAGGTGAGAATTATATTGGTGTTCGTAAACTTTTAAGACGATAATTTTAGTGGTTTGGCCAACAGGTCCACTCCTGGATACGTTATAGAATTCAGAGCACACTCACATGCAATAATTCATGCACTAAGTTGGGCTATTATGCATGCTTAACTGACTAACTCTTGCAATTATGCTATTTGTGCTGCACTACATGTGAATAAACTATTTGCTTATTACGACCAAGGCAAGTGTACAATTAGGATCTATTGTGTGCTGTTTGTGTGAAAAGCTTTATGCTTTGCTTAAATTAATATTAATTCCTTACCACACTCCCTATTAATTGTTCGTATAGAAAACAATAAATGATAACAACTACTAATAGAAAATTATGAATAATAAAGTTATTCATTCTATAATTTCGCAATTTTATTATGTATAAATAAATTCAAATACTATTATAAATTAATTAATGATTTAATTATTTTTCAATTAATACATATATCAAATGTTTACATTCTTACAAATTTAAAGGTTGTTCATATGAGATGAAAACGAGATAGATTTAAATGTATTGCTTTGATCTCATTGTTTGTTAGTGAGAATATTACCCTCAACAACTTTGCTTTAGCAACAATATTTTTTAAATTGGTAAAATAAAGTTATAGGATTTATATTTATAGTTAAGAATAAAATCTTTAAATTTTGATTGTATCTCGTATAAGAAATTGTAAAAGAAAACTTCTATATAAAAAGAGTAATATGTTTACAACAACACATCGATTTCTGCTTTATTAAGTCAACAAAATTTTAAATTGCATTTATGCGAAATCGACGAACCGAGTCACGAACGTACAAGCAGTATACGGATCGAATATTTATAACAAAGTGTTTATCCACAGTCTGGACGATTCATACACACGGTCAATAGACGTTTTCTTCGGTCGTTTCCGCTCGTACATCGATATATCCACCCGGCAAACAAATCGCAAAATAGTCGCAAATATTTACGCCGAAATTGAATTAATACGTGACGCAGGAAAATATTTTTCAATAAATAATTTCATCACGTCCATATTTTAAGTTAAATTTTGAATATACGCCGTATATCCCGGCGCATCCACGATGTATACATACAAAAGTAGGTACTTATTTATTACTTATTCGGTATTAAATTTTTTACTTATACTTTTAAACAAGACTTCACAGACCATTAAATTCATTCATAATCATCATCTTAGAATTTATAATAAAAATAAAAAAACCAAATTCATTAAAATTTCAAACGTTTGAACTTGATGAGTTTTTTTTTTAAATATCTTAATGTATGTTGATTTACCTAAGGGTATTTGAAAATAAAAATTCACTTCTTTTAAGTTTCAAACACCATTTAACACAATTTATTTAAATGCATTTTTTCCTGACACGTTACAATTTATTACATTTAGAGTAATTAAAATGAATTTACAAGCCGGTGGGGGCGCATTCGATTACGGTCCCGAACTGACGTGCAGCAACGTTGGTTCGGGTCAGTAGTTGAATAAGTGACCGGTACCATTCACCATCGGGGTACAATTAATGGTGCTTTAGAGTGACGGGCCGATCCTTTAAAGTAACAAGCTCATTTACACACACATAAATACACAAATCACACGGCGGAAGGACCACGTGGTCGATAGCCAAACACTACTACTACTAATAAAACGATTTTTTTTTTCTTTTGAATACAATTAATGTAAAACTGAAAATAAAAACCGGTATCCATATTTTATATATCTTAATGTATTTTATGAACTTATTCAAAGTTGTCTTTAAGGAAAATTATTTTACATCTGATGACGGTCACAAACTATTCGAATTTTCCGCCCGGCGGCGTTTTCTAACCGGTAATGGCCCGATCGATATTAATGGCATTTAGTTTAATAAAGTCGAGGGGAAGTTCATCATATCAAACTTTTGAATGTGGAATGCGAGATACGCTTCATTTCTGCATCGGCTCCTCTCGCGCCCGGAATGTCCTTTTTATTATTATTGGAAAGGGAAAGATTTTTACCTTCCGTTTTTTCTCTTTCTTCTCCTCTATTTTTTTTTATTAGGCGACGTCTCGAATGGACGAGGAATGCAAAAATTTGATTGGAATTACTCGCGCGAGGAAAGAACCATTCTCCACTTATTATCCTTTGCTACTTCATAGGGATTGTCAGCACGGCGTCCATTCAACTCCTAGCTGTTGTCAAATTGTTCGCAATTAAGTTTTCGGATTAATCATAGGAGAAGTTGATTTAATGTAGAAACATTAAATTCTCTTTAGAAAATGGTTATTTTAAAATTTAAAAAAGCTCGCATTACATACTTCAAGTAGAACTATATTGGTATATATAAATTTTCAAGTTGTGCCTTTCTCTGGGACGTCTAATAACTGAAAACTAAAATATTTAATTAAAAATTCTCTAGTAGTACTTTTACAGAAAATCCAATTGAATATTTTCCAAAAATATTTTCAAATAAAAACAGTCAATTGGTGAAATTCCATTATAAAGGTGATAAATAAAACTCTTTGATTTTGAGAATTTACACATTTAATGTCGATACACAGTATAAATTCTCAAAACCGGAGAGTTTTATTTATCACCTATGTTAAAAATTATTAAAGAACAACAGAAATTATAAAGAAAAACATTACACAAATGGCTACTATAAGACCATAAATAACAATTTAGATTCGCAATTAAGTTTTTGAACGGATTGACGACGCACTTAGTTACAAATCTATATTATATCTAATTAATAATATGTGGTTGATATTCAAATTTTTTATTTAAATCACTACCATTGTTTCGCCACATTATGGCTTCTTCAGGTAAATAATATTATTAATTAGATTAAATTTCTGATGTCGAATAAAATAATTGTTATAGCCATCATAAGTATCCTAACTGTTAACATTTGTTTCTATATAGTGAAATATTTTCTTACATCTCAAGCATTTATTTATAAATTACTTTGAAAAATATATATCCCTTTATCGAATTCATGATCTACCTTAATTAATAATACATTACCTGAGCGTGCTTTTGACTTGTGTGAAATTCAATAGCTACTTTGTCAAATAGTTTAGAAAATAAACTGGAAAGTAAGTAAAATTCCAACCGGTCAGTAATCCATTTAATTAGAACTCTTCATCCAAAACAAAAAAAATCATTGGGGTAGGTCAGAAATACGACACGACAATGTATTATTATTTAAAGTTGGTTAAGTATACTCGGACAAAGTAAAAAGATACAATTGAAAAAATATTTATAAAAGAGTTGGAATTTTATTAAAAATAATTATGGCATAAATAAATTTTAAATGAAATTTTTAAATTATATTAAAAAATATCGCAGTGAGAATACTCGAAACACTTTTTGGCAAATCGGGCGAATACTTGGTGAAACTTTATTATAAACTTAATAACTTAACTTTGTTTGTACGCAACTCTTAATCCTTTTTTTCATCACTAATTATGTGACTAACAAAGAGCTGGGCGCATATCTTGTTTGTTGATGATTAAGAAGAATTACTGTATTGTCTAAATTTACATTACATATACAATCATCTTTATTTGGACAAAACATAATACAAAGAAACAATAATAATATGGATACAATACAAATAGATGGTGTTAGTCCGTCTGGTATATACCTGAGGTCTTTTTGCTCTGTCTTGAATTTAAGGTGAGAAAAAGAAAGTATCTTTGCTAGCTAGCTTAACTGTCCTGATGATTCGCACAAATGAATTAATGAATTGTGAGGGAAAGAGGTATATATTTAGAAGGGATATTTGGATTTCGGGGGATACAGAATTTGGTTAACAAGGGATGGTTGTGGGGATTATTGGCAAATTTAACGCTAAGGCTTAATATACGTTGGAATATGAGTGGGATTTGGGTGGTTTCGTACAGAAGATTATTTGAGGGATTGTGGAGTGGGTTGGCAGGGTGTCGGAGTTTCGTTAAGGTTCTTAGGGCGGATCCTTCGGCAACTTGGAAGTAGTGACGGATTTGGGTGAAGAGGATTGCACCACAATCTAACAAGGGCCGGCATATCGATTTATATATATGGGTTGCTGTTTTTATCGATATTCCCTGTTATTTATAACGGGTGTCCAACAATTATTGCAGTCCCGGGTGGCGTTGGAATCAAAAACGTAGGTCAATTCTTTCATGTTAATTGTCAAACATAACCTAAATGTGCATTAAAAATGTCAGTTTATTTATTTGCAACATGTAAGAATCGACCTACGTTTTTTATTCCAACGCCACCCGGGACTGCAATAATTGTTGGACACCCGTTAAGTTAGCGATCCGAAATGCCGAGCCCTGGTTTTGATTTTGCTTTTTATTGATAATGCATGAGATTTAAAGGAAAGTTTTGAATCGAATATGATGCCAAGGTATTTGCAAGTGTAGGTGGGATAGATAATAGTATTGTTAATTAGGATCGTAGGATATTGTGGTGTGATTTTGTGGTAGGGGATTAATAGTTGGGATTTGGAAGGATTAATTTTAAATCGCCATTTGGATCACCAAGCTTGGATGGAGTCGAAGGAGCGATGAAGGGATTGCTGGGCAATTTGAAGGGAGGGTGAATGGGCAACAATGACGGTGTCATCAGCGAAAAGCAAGGAATATTGTGAAGGGTTGAAATATGTGGGATCTGGGTTACTAATGTCGTGACAGTAAATATTGTATAGGAGTGGGTATAAGGGAAAACCATGAGAGACGCCTTGTAAGATTGGAAAGGATTAGAAAAGAGTTTGTTTAATTTTTACTTGGCAGGATCTGTTGAATATGAAGTTGTAAATAAATGAATAATTAAATGATGGGGTATTTTTAGTTGGAAACATTTATATAGGAGTCCAATATGCCAAACTTAATCGAATGCCTTTTGAATGTCAAATAAAAGTATGGTTGACTTTTGATCTTCCAGGTGTTTAGTTTGCATATTAGACCTTAGGATAGACTTTTTAGGGCGGAAACCAAACTGGTAATCAGGAATGGATTTAATAGAAGTGTGTAGGAGTTTTTGTTTGATTAGGGATTCAAAGAGTTTTCCAATTACAGGGAGAAGTGTGATGGGGCGGAAGCTAGAAATCAATGTGGGATCAGTATCGGGTTTGGGAATTTACATTATTTGTGTGAAATTTCAGTCACGTTTTCTATTGAAGTAGGTCAGGAGTATGCTAGACCAATGTTTTATTATTTCAAGTTAAGCCAAGCTAATTGGAAGTATATACAAAAAGAAATAATAACTAAAACGATATTAAAAATTTTAATTGCTTTTTGTTAAAAAATATTTCCCAAGCAAAAATAATTTTAAACCAATTGAAAGAAAACAAAACAGAAATTTTTTATTTGAAAATATATTTATTAATCTGTTGAAACTTTGGAAATAAAAGTTATAGTTTGCTATAAAAACCCGTTTTAAAATTGCTTAAAATTGTTAACATTGCATAAAAAGCAGTTGATAACATTCCAAAAACACTTGAAAACTATTCTTTATAAGATAGCTGGTATATTACAAGAATAAACAATAGAAAAAAATATAACTGAATAATTAATAATTTTCTCATTTATCAACAACAATATTATGAAATCATAGACAAAAAATTAATAAACACTTGGTTTGTTTAATTAATTTTGTTTATTTATTTTAATTCTAAATATATAAAATCAGTCAAACAAATTATTCCTTTATCAATTCTTTACCTTTTGTTAAAAACAGTTAAAAATATGATTGAAACAGTTTGTTTATTACACTTTACAGATTACAAAAAATCGTTACTATTTAAAAAAAACTATAGAATTTTTTACTTTGTAATTTATTTTGAATTCAAAATATAGTTGTGTTTTAGTTATTTTTTAAACAGTTATAAAATATTTGAAAAATATTATATAAACAGTTTAAAAATTACTTTGAACTGTTAAAATGGTTAGGATTTTATAAAAATAGCAAATTTTATAAAAACAACTTCTTCTTTAGAAAAAAACAAACCGCTAGAAATTTTGGAAAACAATTGAATATTCAGTTAAAAAGCAATTTAAATTTAAATTCGAATGGAAAATAAACGAGAAACAGCTATAAAAAAACATTTAAAGAACAATTGAAAACTTGCCAAAAAATTAAAAATTCAATTTTTATTTTGTAAATTTATATATAGTATTATATGTATATGTTCCATTCTTAAGTCGGTATAAATATAACTATTAAGTTTAATGGAAAACAATCATTTTTCAAAACGTATTTTTTAAATCAACTTAAAAAAATCAATTTTAATATTTTCTAAAATAATTTATAAATGAATTATAAATAATATTTAAATGATTATTAAATAAAAAATTACAAAAATAAAGAGCTAAATAAACAGTTTAGGGACAATTAAAAAAAATAAAATTTGCTTGCAATTTTATTTAAGAAAATGAGATGATAGGTGACAACTATCATTTATCATCTATTATCTGTTATCGGTATTTCTGTTGCTGCTAAATTGATGTGTTACCTAGCTGCCATTTATAATTAGTATCTCTGTTAAGATAATCATTAGAGAAAATACATACATTCATTCTTTTAACTGCCATCTACATTATATCATCTCCCATTTATTATCTATCATCTTTTATGTGTTATTATAATTTCTGTCAATATTCTAGATGTAGAAAATGCAAAATTTTAAGAAACTTCTGACTAAATTAATATGGCATGTGACAGGTCATCTGTCATCCATCATCTCTTATATGTTATATTATCTGTTATATATCACCTGTTTTCTGCATCTGTTATCAGTATTTCGCTTGATATTCTTGATATTTAAAGTACTCTTCTTAAAAATACTTTCCTATTGTCTGTTATCTTATATAACATGATATTATTATGTCTAGTATAAACTACATTTATTCAATATTAATCTTTTCATCTTAAATCTGACATCTATCAACTTAAACATTTACAATAATTTAAATATTAATTTTCTAAAATAGTTTTATTATTATTATTCAAGATAATTATAAGCTAGATAATATCATTTGTCATTTATAATATAGCATTCATTATCTCTCATGTATCTTCTACCATGATTTGTCATACATTATTAATATTTCTTTTAATGTTATCTTTATTTAAAATGTATTTACTCAAAACAATAAATAAATAACTAAGCTAGTTCGCCATGTTGCCATGTATTTTTTGTCGGCGATATATCTTACTGTTGTATGTCATTTATCATCTGTTATTTGTCACTTGGTCATTTGATATCTGTTATACTAGTACTGTTCATGTTTTTGAGATATAAAGTTATATTTATTTAAAACATTGTCAAAATTTATCTCAGATCTATCTATGAACTGTTAACTGTCAACTAAAATTTGTTAACTGTTTTATATGAGCTATCATTTAACACCTGTAATCCGTCATTATTAATAAACAACATCATTTACTTCAGACATTATATGAATAACTATATTATTTAACCATGCTTTCTGTTTCTGTCTTCTATCATCTGTTATATGTCATCTATTATTTCTTATTTGCCATATATCATCTTCTATTTTGGATCTATAATCAACATTTCTGTTGTTGTTTTCGAAATATAAAATACATTATTCATAAGATAATTCTGATTGAATTAATCTTCTATTTGCTATGTACAGATCATATGTCATCTATCACTTGTGATTTGCCATATACCTATAATCATTATTTCTCTTGATGTTATTAATAACTAAAATGTGATTGATAGTTATTTAAGGTACAAGTGTAAAAAGTGAACAGCCTAGTGTTTTTAAAGCCACGAGTGCAATAAAGAAATTTTTTACACGTGTGCCTTACAAATTTTTATCTTCGATTGTGCAGCAATTTTCAAATAATATGTTCATATGAGTAATATTTTAATGTAATTTCAATTATTCAATGAAAAAAATTTAACATATTTTATACAGAGTGTATTAATGAAAACTTTACTTAGCAACCAGTAAATAATTTGCACAACTGCTAGTCGCCATTATTTTATGTGAAAGAAGTTTTGCTCTATTGTAACTTGCATTAATTTACATCTTCAGTGTTCCCAAATCTGTCATTTAGTTCATATCATACAGATTAATAGTTATTTGTATAAATTAACAAAATATAAGTTTTCGTCGAGATTTTGTGCTATAATATATTCATCTGTCAAATTTGATATTTCCATGCAATAAAAACGTAAAAAAGCACTAGTGCTTTAAAAAGCCTCTTTTGCAATGAAAACTGATTCAAAAAGCGTCTACTTTCTATACGATCGTAATCTAAATTAAACCATTAACAACACCATTATGATTAAACATTGTTTTACTGTTTTTTTTTAATAATGTTTTTATATGGTTTTGCAGGCGGATTGGAGCGATCAATTCGTGTTCAACGTTCACGCGAGGAGCATCTTCCCCTGCGAGGCCCACACAGGGATCGCCGTCCTGTTCCAATACCCCTCCTGCATTTTGGCGTCCGGCGACAGGGTGAGGTTGTTCGCCAGGCTAAGGGCGAACGTGGCCTCGCTCGCGCCCCCGACCACCCTCGAGTACGTCGCCGAGCAGAGAGTCTCTCGCGGCCAGCACAATCTCCACTTCGACTGCGATTTATTCACAGAACGTTATGTCGAATATTGTTTCGTTTACGTGAGTCAAGCCATCACCGGGGCCGTCGCCGACGTCAGGATGGATTGCGTCCCGACGCTGCCGGTTACAGGTAAGAGTAAATTATTCCACCGGATGAAATATTTACCGGTCGTCGTCACTTTCTCCCTCTCCCTGTATGTATATGTACAGAACACTAGGGGGAATGAGTTTGTGTGTGTGTGTGTGTGTGTTTGCATAAATGTGTTCGTTTGCTTTTACCTGAGGGGCGACGTAAACGGCATCAAATGTGCTGGAAGGGAATCGATACCGGAGTGACATAACCAAAAGAGGTATTTGTACTGACAGTGCTTTATGTTCGATTACGCAATTTGTGTGTTGCGTAATGACGGGGAGAGGAGGGGTTGTCTTCGTGTTTACATCAAACTCGGGTTATTTTGCGTGTTTAAATGTATTTTGCAATTTCCTTCCATCGGTCAACGACATCTACGTGTATCTAGGTCAGGGACAAAATTATACTGTTACAACACAAAATGATTATTTCAAATTGTTTTATCATTTTTTAAGTTACATACAGTCTCGTTAATCATCATTTATTATATTATTTTCTACCATTCCAGCCCCTTCTTCATTATAATAAATTATTTTTCGAGTGTAGATGCTTTCATAAATTTTTATATGGGTTGCATATGATGTTGAAATTTTATTACAGAAAAATATAGCATAAAAATGCATTGCACTTAATATCTGCATATTCCGTCATGATATGACAAGTGTGAAATAAAACATGAAATATTTCCATACTGCAATGTGTAGATATAAGTTGAATTTATCTCTATACAGGGTGAAAATGTACATTAAAAAATTAAACTTTTTTTATTGTCGTCCAACTTATTAACATATTCATTTTTATACTACATATCAAAATGAAATTGTATTTTCGTTCCATTGCACATTAAGATTAATTGTATGAAAGTGATTACATAGTTTATTTAACTATTTCTACTTACTTACTTATTCTGAGGTATTTTTTTGACACTTACTGTTCGTCAATATTTCTTATTTTCTCTAAACTCTAGCATATAAGTAATATTCTAGCTCTAACCCGGCGCATCCACCATACATTCTATTATCTAATTTATTTTTTTAAATATTTTTTTCTTCCTGCATTTTTATACAGATTGCTAATTCTAGCATTTTTAGAGAATTTTCTTCACAATTTCCACAAGTTTTTTAAATATTTGATTGATCCGACATACCCTGTCCTTGCTTCTATCATTAGAAGTATTTAAATATTTTTCCTTAAATATTTTCTTGTTGCAGTTTTCCAGAAGTATTTTATCAAAAATTTTAATATTTTTCAGTAATTTTTCTTCGAAATTTCTTGAAATTTCTAGCCGTTTTTCTTCTGAGATTCTCTTTTTAAAATGTTTCAATTTTCAGAATTCTTTAGCATTTATTAAATCAATTGTTCTAACATTTTTCACCACTTTATGAATCATGATAATATATCATGATCGAAAAAGTGATGAAAAATTTTAACAATTCTTATTTACTTTTTTTTTAATTTCTATTTCGAATTGTTAGAATTTCCTTATTTCCTTTGAGAGTTCTAGCATTTTATTTATTTATTTATGTGTTGATTTATTTAGTTACATATTCATTTATTTATTGGCACTTTTCAAAACGTGATTTATAAATGTAATTCAAATTTCAAATATTAAACATAAACAACAAGATGAAAGGCGGAGATCACTTTTTGAAGAATCTTATTCCACTCTAACCTGTAGGTCCCAGTCTTCACAGTAAAATAACTCAGATTCGTACATACATATAGAAGATGCAATTAACCGCTAAATATAGTTAGAAATTTCTTAAACCTCAGAAAGAAATCAAGCAAAAATAATGAAACGTCTTTAACAAATTAAATTTATAAATGAAATTGTTGGAAAATTCTAAAAACTAAAAAAAGGATTCTAAAAAATATGTTTATAAAAAGCTTTAAAAATTTGCAAAATACTAAAATTTTGGAGGAGAAATATTTACAAAATTTGAACAAAATAAGAACTATCTAGAAGTGTTTAAGAAATTTTTCGATAATTAAATCAATCATCATCTTAATCTATCGAATAATTTCCTCTTAACTTAAAAATTAATAACCATGGTAAATTCTAGAAGTCAGGAAGAAAAACTGAAAAGCCTTAAAATAAATATAATATTTCTTTCTAGAATTGTTCGGATTTTTAAGTTTTGTCGGTACTTTTTCATAATTTTTCGAAAATTTTTACCTGTTTTACAAATTCTTGTTTACATATGCAATTTCTGTTACATATAAGTTTTCTAGAAATTTCATCTCCAAATTTTGAAATTCCTTCAAACGTTCTAGTTTTCTTTTTACGTATTCCATATGTAAATCATACTGAAAATGTTAGCATTGATAAATAAAAACTGCTGAAATGTTGCAAGAGAAATTAATAGGAAATTCTAGAAACCTAAAAAATCTAGGAATCTAAAAAACATGTTGCTGGAAAGATTCAGAAGTCTAGATGAAATTGACTGGATACTACTATAATTATTGAAAAGATATATCTTTATCTTATTTTTGGTGCATTTTATTCATGTAAAAAATTTGGTAAACAATATTTGTTTTTAAGTTTTGTGAATAGTATAATCAATAAAATAATCCTGCTGCATCCTTTTTTCATAATTTATTTTTTAATGCTTAGGTATATATTTTGAGTGCTATGCACTTTTGATCAATAAAATCTAATTATAACGAGTAGCTAGCATTCGAATTATATATCTAAGCATTAAAAAACGATACAACAATATTATTTATATTAAATTTGGTAAAAGAGAAATATTTAGAAAACTTCAAAAAAATAAGAAATATTTAAGTGTTTAAAAAACTTTTAGTTACTAAATTTTTTTAGAAAAAAACCATCGACGCGAGAATTTTGCAACTTAAATGATAGTAATGCTGGAATATTCTTGAAATCTGGAAGAGAAGTTGCTAAATATTTTTTGGATTTTCTTATTAAAATAATTTGGTAATTTTTATTCTATTATTTTAGAAATTGTTGTAGCAATTTTTTACAAAACATATTTTTTTCACATCTTGTATTTTATTTTACATATTCCATATATAAATAATATTAGAAAATATTTAGCAATTATAAAGAGAAACTGACAAGAATATAGAAAAATCTGGAAATGGTAAAACCTCTAAAAAAATTGTTGGAGGATTTCGGTAAATGTAATGAAGAAAGAAAACTTAGAAATTTTAAATAAAGTAATACAACTATGCAATATTTTCAAGAAATGGATTAAGAGTATTAATAAATGTTAAAGAAATCTTAAAGAAAATTTAAAGTTAGAAAATACAAGAAATTTAGGATAGAAACTGGTAAAATATTATAAAATAAGAAAAAAAGCTGGAAAATTCTAAAAAAATGGTACTTTTGGGAATTTATAAAAAAGAAAATTCTAGACGATCGCTGAAAAATAATAGAATTTAAAGAAAAAACATTAAGAAAATTCAAAGACAATGAAGCTGTAAATAAGAATTTCTTTTTAATTAATAGAAAGTTTTCTAAATATTCTATAAACCTGTATTAAAAATTGCTGTAAACTACTTAAAATTATGAAAAATTTCCCAGCAGTTTTTCTTCCAGATTAATAAGACTTTCTAACACTATTTTTCTCTAAATTGCGCAAGTTTGGTTTTAAAACTTGAAAAGTTCTAGAATTTTCCAGCATATCCTCAAAAGGTTTTAGAAGAATTTCTTAAATTATTGAGTGTGATTCTATTGACCAGTATAATTTTTGATTCACTCTCTCAGTATTTTCAAGACAATCCTTGAGAATTTTTATTTTGTTGAAATATTGGTTCGAAAATTCTCGTATTATTTAGCAATTTTCTTCCAGATGTCTTTAATTGTCCAGTAATTTCTTCTCTAAATTCCTGGAATTTTCTTTTATGTTTTTAGATTTTTTACAGTTTCTCTTTTAGTTATTAAACATTTTTTTAAAAGTAATGAATAATTCTTAAAATTCTGATAGGGAAGTTGCTGAAACATTTTTGAAACTTTGAGAAGAAAGAAAATCCCAAGAAAATACAAAAAGGACCTTAACCTTTTAATTGTTAGTTTTCTTTATAATCACATCCTTCACATAGCCAGGAAGGCTCTTCAAACTTGGGGTTACGTTTGGCATTTGGGCAAGAACCTCAATGTTAATTGCTAGTTAGGTACCATCTTGAGTATGAAAGGAGCCGAGAGATATTTTCATTTCCATGTTTATCATTGCGCCCCGGACACGACCGTCAAGGACGTGAATCACTTTTTAGAATTGAATTGACGAGTACAGCTCGTTTAAATTATCGGTGCAAGCTAAATATCAAGACAAAATTAACGACCCAACATTGTGGCCTACGAATGTGCGTTTGAATCGTTTTTTTTTTCTCACTATCTTCGGAAGGAGAAAACAACACCGTATTTATTGAACGTAACGTTATAAAAGTAAATTAGAATTTAAAATTACTATGTTTAAATATACAAAGTGTTCGTAAAAAGTTTAGTTTTATAGAGGCACTTAATAAATTATACGGGTTCAATATTATTTGTTTATCGGAATACTGGTTGAGTCTCAATAAAGCTGAATTATTGCATTTAGAAGGTTTTAATGTTTCCGCATCTTTCAGCCGCTTAGAATATATTCACGGTGGTGTTTTAACTCTTGTTAAGGAAGAATTAACATTTAAAAATATTAATGTAGGTAGTTGTATCGAATTTGATTTTGAGATTTGTGAAACATTAATTATTGATTTTAATTTAATTATTTTATTAACATATTTTTAACTAACCTAAATCGTGTGATAAGTAGTTTAAATTTTAAAAATAAATATGTAATCATTTGTGGCGATTTTAATATTAATTTTATATCAAAAGATACAAACGCAGATTTACTGCATGATTTACTAAATAGTTTCGGTCTCTTTATTACTGTTACTTTTCCAACTCGAGGTCGTTCATGTATTGATAATATTTACACCAATATTAACACATCTAATTCTAATTATAATTCTCTCTTTATTATGTTACTTCTATACAGCGATATAGATACATTCGTCACAATTAAAATACAAAGTAATTATAAAATGCAAACAAAGAATACAGATATAAATTGATACAAACAAAATTTAAAATTGAATATATAAGAGACAAAAAAATAGACCCTAAAAAGTAAAATTGCCTTGTCAAAAAGTAAAATAAGAAACGAATATAGAAATGCAATTGCAAAAGCAATACAAACAGAAATTGTAATTCGCAGTCCATTCATATTGATTCCAAAGTTACTGCTAATGACTTTAATAAGTCACCTCTGAAATTGCCAGAAATTTATTAGATAATTTAGAAAGATGTGATAATAGTTCTGTGATATTTAAACCACCCCTATACTGTGATATTCCAATATATTTTTTAAACTGTATCGTGTGTGAGTGTTCGTGATATAATTATGAATTTTAAGTCAAATAATAGCTGTTATATTTATAATCTACCAATTAACATGATTAAGGGTACCATTGATTTGTTGGTAGTACCATTGACCAAACTAATAAACAGGATCATTGAAACGAATAGTTATCCTAGTGTACTAAAATTAGCAAAAGTTATCCCTACATAGAAAAAGGGCGATGCAAATTATATTAATAATTATCGACCAGTTTCGCTCCTCCCCATAATTTCCAAAATTATTTAAATAATCTGGTTTCTTTAAATACTCAGATTTTTTAATGAGAACAGATTATTTGAAGATTGCCAATACGGTTTCAGGGATAATAGATCTACTATCGATGCAATTATTGATTTTATTAATATAGTTATTGATACATATGAAAAGGGAAATTTTGCTGTAGCAGCTTTTATCGATCTGAGGAGAGCTTTCGATTTAATGAATCACGAAATTCTAATAAACAAACTAAAATGTTATCTTTGATCAGAATAGCTGTAATTTAATATTTTCGTATTTGAAACATCGAAGGCGACGTGTGGTATATAATAATAAATACTCGAGCGAGGCTGCAGTATACCTTGGTGTGCCACAGGGATCAATACTAGGACCTTTACTATTTCTAATCTTTATAAATGATTTTCCTGATTTTATTATCTCATCAGATGTGATTCAACTTGAAGATGATACCACTTTAATTTCAACAGCAACAAATCTACAATGTGCTTCCCAGGCCAATGTAGAAGCTTTAAGTAAGGCCAATGAGTTGTTACAGCAAATAGGCTCATTATGAATGAAAACAAAACCATAGTAAAGTATTTCACATTGAATAGTACTCAATTGAATCAAAATACAGGTGAAACTAAATTTCTCGGGCTTGTACTGGATTCTCACTTATTATGGGAAGTTCACGGAAATGCACTGGTCAAGAAGATAAATAAATCAATATTTATTCTGCGAAACTTGATGGAAAACATATTCAATTCAGGTATTAAAAATGCATACTTTGCATTATGCCATTCACACTTAACGTATGGAATTATTGTATGGGGTCATTCCACTGCTCGACACAAAATATTTGGTCTCCAGCATAGAGCAGTGCAAATAATCACCAGCTTAGGTTATCAAGATGATTGTCGCCAAAAATTTATAGATTTGCGAATACTTACATTACCCAGTCTATACATCTTTGAATGTTTAAAATATTTTTAAAAAAATATTTCCAAATATCCTATAAACTTGATAAAGCATAACCATAATACACGATTTTGTGAAATTTTGTGTTTGCCTCAATTACGACTGACAAGATCTCAAGTTGGAAATAATAAATTACCAAATGATATTCAACATTTTAATTATAATAAGTTTAAGAATAGGGTGAAAACATTCTTGGTAAATCATGCATCTTATAGTTTTAGTGAGTTTTTAAATTTTAATTTTTATCTATTTATATAGTTCACGCCGATCAGTGCGCGAATGGAGAGTAATATTTAGTTTCGTTAATTTACTTGTTTTCGCCCGAGTGCACACGGTTCAGCCATGGCAATGCGAGATTGTTTTTTACGAGTAGGCCTAGTTTCGGACAAAAGCGCGTCATTCTCTCGCTAACATTTAAACAAGTAAGTTGTCAATATTGCGTGAAACTTGTATTTCCTTTTTGTGTTATATTTTTCTCATATTTTATTTGTGTTTCTTAAATGTCATTTAGCCCAACTTATTCTTTGCTTTAACCTTATTTCAATTTATTGTTATTTGTATTTGTTTAATAATATCTATCATTATGTCTAACACGACGCACATTTTATATGAATAATAAAATTTGTTCCTTAATATTGTGTTTAAGTAATTTTAAAACCAAATCGCGGAAACCGCGTAAACTTGGTCCTTCGAGCCGGATCGGTTAATTCATAAGCATTGAGTCAATTATATACAAGTTTCACGTATTTTTTGTATTTACTTATTTCACAACTTACTCGTGTGTCGAGTCTTGAGTTCGTGTATCGCCGTGTATCTTGTTACCGTGTTCTAAGAGTGTTTCGGGTCGAACTTTGTGGGTGCGACGTTCGAGCTCTCGTGTGTGTTTTAATCCACTCGTTCGTCGATTTTCCGTCCCAACACAACAATTGCTAAACAAGTGCATTATGGCTACAGCAATCATTAAAAGCCTTCAAACTAAGAAGCAGAGAATCATGAAAAGTGCTTCACAGTTTGAAGAGTACTTGAACAAAATAGAAACTCCTCAGACTGCGAAAGAAATCTCTGGAATTCAAATGTACATGAACTGATGAACTATGATGAACTGTCTACGGTGGATGTATATATCAGCGAAGAGATGTACACATTTAAAACCAGATACATGGAGGTACTTCTATCAGCGACTTCAAGTACAAACTCCCACAAATAGATCTGTGGTATCACAAACCCCTGAAGTACGACTACCAGCGATTGAAATTCCAACATTTAGCGGAAACTATGACGATTGGACGCGGTTTAGTGACTCGTTTGTATCACTCATTCATAACAACACAATATTAACAAATGTACAGAAGTTCCACTACTTGCAAGGGGCTCTAAAGAGAGAAGCTGCAACTATTTTAAAGTATATACAAGTATCAGATGTTGGCTACGAAATCGCCTGGAATCGTCTGAGGAGTCGTTGTCAAAACGAGCGATTCATATTCAAGAAACACATGCATGCATTATTGAACCTTCCATATATGAAAAAAGATGACCACATATCACTGAGGCGTTTAATGGATATATTGGCAATCAAGATATCGTCATTCAAGGCAATAAACCGGCCTAGAAATTATTATGACGATTTTATAGTCGAATTGGTACTAGACAAATTGGATGTAAATCTCCAGAAAGAGTGGGAAGGTCGTACGTGTGACCACATACCAACTATAGATGAGCTTGAGACTTTCCTTTCTGCAAAGTGCAAACAATTGGAGGCGGTTAAAGACAATGTGTTTAGTGCTAATAACCTGCCTGCATCCCATAAAGCAAAACTGTTACACACAAATGCAAACCACATGATTTATAAATGTGAAAAATTTACAAAAATAATTGTAGCAAAGCGGATCAATGCTGCTAAAAGAAACCACTAGTGTTTTAATTGCCTTAGAAAAAATCATTTGGCTCAAAATGCGCATCCAGTTCCTGTCCAATATGTAATAAGCCTCATCATACTATGTTACATATATCACAACAATAAAATTCAAACCAGTCGGAATCTGTCGCATCAACAACACCAGCTAGTTCAATTGGCCCATCTACATCCGCAGTAAATTTTGCATATATGCCATCTAATGTGATATTATCAACGTGTAAAGTGATTATCCAAGACATTCATGAACACGAACAAGAAGTACGAGCTCTTTTGGACACTGGTTTGCAAGCGAACCTCATAACCGAGTCATGTGCTAATCGACAACACTAATGTTCCGATTAAAGCAGTTGGTGGAAAAACAAAGACACTGACTTACGCTGTGAATACAAAAATCGCGTCGCGGGTGACTAGATTCAAGATGCCTATCAGTGCTTTAGTTGTCGAGAGAATAACCGATCGAATTCCTTCGCATTTGATTCAATTCGATTCTTCCCGGATACCTGCTGGTATCGAGTTAGCGGATCCGGAATTCTACGAACCTTGCGAAATTGACTTATTGATCGGTAATGGACATTATTACGATATAGTGCGCGACGGTCGGTTAAAGATGAACTCATTTTCGCTTTATAATACCCATTTCGGCATTTTTGGATAATTTATGGGCAGTTACCGAATGAACCGGAAGTTATACAACAAAATAATGCCGCTGTATCAATGGTACGATTAGAGGAGATAGTGAACTAGAGAGCTACAAAAACGAAACTCTCTCTCACCTGCTGACGACAGATGTGAGGAACACTTTCAACGGAACTTCAGGAGAGATGAAACAGGTCAATTTGAAGTGGCCTTTAAGGAGGATCCTTGTAAACTGGGTAACTCGAGTGAATTCGTTTTTTGCTCTTTAACGCCGGCTTGTCATATCGCCTGACACCTATACTGCATATTGTGCATTCATGGAGGAATATCTGAAGTTAGGACATATGAGGAAAGCCAATGGATGGCTATTATTTACCGCATCATTGCGTATTTAAACAAGATAGCCTAACTACTAAGCTGCGAGTTGTCTTCAATGGGTCAGCTCCCACCAGTGCAGTTTCACTTGACGACATTCTAATGGTCGGCCCCTAACTACAAAGTGATTTATTATGCTACGGATGCGCTGTTGGAAATATGTTGTCACCGCTGACGTCGCGAAGATATATCGTCAGATAAAGGTGAGACTCGAAGATATTAAATATCAGAAACTCTGGTGGAGAAATAACTCAGGAGATTTGTTAAGCACGTATGAGTTAACTAGGGCAACATACGGAACGTCAAGTGCTTCATTTCTCGCTATCCGTGCTTTTCGAGAACTGGCTCAAAATATGTGCGATGTTTACCCAATTGGAAGTCAGAGGTGTTTATCAGACTTTTACGTGGATGATTTGATAACGGGTGCAGATACTCTAAGTGATTTAAAAAAAAGTGCGTGATCAAACTAATTCTCTTCTCGCCAGAGGAGGATTTGAGCTCAAGCGTTGGGCAAGCAATAATACAGAACTATTTGCTGACTTTCAACCCAATTGTATTGACAATGTAACGGTGTTAACTAGAGGAGATATTAGCACCATCGACTTTGTTACTACGTTAGGAACAGTATGGGACACCGTGAGTGATACATTAAGTTACAAGTGTGATGTCTTACCAGCCAGAGCAAAAACGAAGAGGAGTATCTTGTCAGAAATATCTCGTGTGTATGATCCGCTGGGCTTAGTTGGACCAATTATAATTACTGGCAAGATTTTCATTCAAGATTTATGCAGATACAAGTGTGGATGAGACGATACACTGCCCGAAGTATACATTCAATGCTGCTTTGAGTATGCTGAAAATTTGAAGCAAGTGGCATCACTTTCTATTGCGAGAATGGTAACTCGGCGACGGGGTGTGACCTGGAGCTACATGGATTCGCAGACGCCAGTGAACACGCCTACGGTACGTGTATTTACGTAGTCAGAGTGCAGCAAGGTCAACGGATATGCAGCCATCTTCTATGTGCTAAATCTATAGTGGCACCTGTCAAGACAACCAGTCTTGACTGGAACTTTGTGCTGCTGTTCTATTAGCAGAACTATGTAAACGTGTAAGTGAGTCACTATATCTTCAGCAAGGTAAATATTTTTACTACACTGATTCCACGATATTGTTTTCATGGTTAAAGTCGGACTCAAGACGTTTTAAAACGTTCGTAGCAAATCGATTTGGAGAAATTCATAAATTAACAAATTCTCAATCTTGGTTACACGTCTCAACAAAGGAAAACCCAGCAGACATGTTCTCTCGGGGCACTACGGCTGATGTTCTCAGAAATAGTCAACTATAGTGGAGGGGCCCGACGTTCCTGCTGAATAACATAACTACAGACGAATTTATTCCTGCTGAGTCACCCCCTGAATTGAAGTGCAACCTTTCTAGTGTGTGTGCCAAAGACTATATAATTCCAAAATGTTCAACGATAAAAAAACAGTTCGAGTGATGGCGTAAGTACTGAAATTTAAAACAAATATACTGGCGCGTAACATAGTGGACCTTTAACAATAACAGATTTAAACCAGGCCACTGACGTGTTGATTCGAAATGTGCAGTGTATGAACTATAATCGTGAAAGGGAGTTTTTAGCCAGAGGTGCCTATGTTCACAAAACCAGCAACTTGGTTACACACAATCCATTTCTGGACTCCGATGGATTGATTCGTGTTGGTGGGCGTCTTGTACACAGCGACTTGCCAGTGAATCGTCGATGTCCCATTGTGTTGCCAGCTAATCACGAAATTACCAAAAATAACATTATCAGTCTAATCTTCATATTGGAAGCCAGGGTACGCTGTCGGCCATGCGACTAAAATTTTGGCCAATCCATGGAAGACATGTCATTCGTAAAATAGTGAGATCTTGTGTCAAGTGTATTCGTGCAAAACCACGCCTTCAGACACCCCTCATGGGCTCTTTACCATCATTTCGAACGCAGCCGACTCGTCCATTTCTACACACTGGAGTTGATTAGGGGGACCCATTTATTATCAAGGATGGTTCCAGACGAAGCAAAAAAAACTGTGAAAGCATATATATGCATTTGTGTTTGCTGTTCCACTAAGGCGATTCACATAGAACTCTTCACGAATTTGACCACAGAATGTTTTATTGCTGCGTTTTCACGCTTCATAGGTTGGCGATGGTGTGTGTCTGAGATCATCAGCGATAATGCGACAAACTTCCTTGGTGCTCGAAATCATCTGCGAGAATTAGGACACTTTTTGCAGGAACCAGAGAATGCTGAGACAATATCCTCATGATTAACTCAAAAACAAATTAAATGGACGTTTATCCCGCCCAGAGCTCCTCATTTTGGAGGATTATGGGAAGCAGTCATAAAAAGAGTTAAGGGTCATCTTAACAGAGTAGCTGGAAGGGCTTTACTAACCCCAGAAGAACTATACATCTTACCGGTACAAATTGAAGTCGTATTAAATTCAAGACCACTGTGCCCGCTAATTAACGACCCGAATGACTCCAATGTTTTAACTCCTGCTCATTTTCTAATCGGAGATGTTATGACATTATATTATCCACATTATTTTACAATTTTATTATATATATACATATGTATGACGTATGTAAACCTTAAGGTATAACATGAATAAATTCTATTATCTATTATCTATTATGCCTCTCCTATATGGACCCCATTTACAATAACCAATTTTAATAGTCTTGACCAAGTCCTAACCAAATTTCTTCTATATGCCAAATTTAAAATGGGTACCCAACCCTTACCTGGCTATTATACCTAGATAATGAACAGTATTTGTACAGGCCTCTGTTAAACAGAAGAACTAAATCTGATTTACTCCTCTTACGCTTAATACATCGACCTCAAATTACCTTAACGGACCTTAAAGTGCTGTTAGATGCTCTTGAATAATAACAGGAAAATAATAATAAAATAGTACACTTTTACTATCAATAAATTTCAATATCTACACATTTACGTATTAAACAAATCACTACGCACCTATCACTAATTGAGCGATCTCTGTTAAATACAAAACAGACTGCTTCTAACACCTCCAACCCGATCCTGTTACTATAAATGACATTAAGGAACGCCCATCCTGCATCATCACCTTCCCCACCATGTTCACCAGCTCCCTGCCCTTCAAACCAGATCTAAGAGCGGTAAAGCCTCCAAACAAGGCTTAGCTGGCCATTCCCACGCAAAACCCTAAGAAGAAGCCCATTCGCATCTTGTCCTTACATAAGAAGTAATGCTGTTGGTATACACCCCAGGGTACTGATATTTTCGTTTAGATATAAAGAAGGCGCTCAACGGTGTTTACTAAGCTGTCATAATGTGCCCTGTACCCACCACAGTATTTTTATGATCTTAAAAATCGTCCGGCATTTACTCGTGCGCAATATTTTTTAGTAATTAAACACGCGGCCATTTTACGAATGACCCTAATGATTTTAAGTGACCTAAAATTACCTTTAATTTCCATTTACTACAATAGAGTCATTGTTGATTGACCTTAAACGACTATTATATGCTCTTGAATTATTGTAAGGTGACATCAAATGCCATGGAGTGATGGTTAGATGACTTTATATTAAAATTTGGTGAAAAGCCCTTGTTATGTCCAATAGTGTGGTGTTTGTTTACAGTTGCCTAACACGTATTTCGAAGATCTTATTTAAAATATAAAGTAATAGTAGTAGTGGGAGTGTTTGGCTATCGACCACGTGGTCATTCCGCCATGTGTCATTTGTGTATGTGTAAATGAGCTTGTTACTTTGAAGGATCGCCCCCGTCACTCTAAAGCACTATTAATTGTATCCCAATGGAGAATGGTACCGGTCATCCATCCAACTACTGACCCGAACCAACGTTGCTGCACGTCAGTTCAGGGCCGTAACCGAATGCGCCACCACCGGCATGTATAAAGTAATATTACTTTAGATAGTATTAAATGGTCATTGTGTGATTTTGAATAACATTCGATAACCCTAATTGATTTTTGGATAAACATAAGTATCCTTGAATCATCGATGGATGACTATAAATAACCTTAACAGTTGATTTTGAATGCACACTGGATGATCTTTAACCTTGAATAACCTTTGGTAGCTTTGATGTGCTATTTGGTAACCTCTAATGATCGTCAGATGATCTCGAATAACTTTGAATTGCTATTTAATTCTCTAAAAGTACCTTAAATAATTATCATAATCGTTTGATGATAATGAATTATAAGTGCATAAGTATTTGTGCTGAAATAACCATAAATGACTATTTTATGACCTTATATGACCGTAAATGACAATTATATGATTTTTAATGTTCATTGGATCATTAGTGATTAACCTTGACCATTGCATAACCTTGAGTTAGTTGAGCCAAATTGATAGCCTGTAGTAACCTCTAACGATTGTCAGGCGACCTCGAATGACTTTGAATTGTCATTGGATGTCCTAAAGGTATCTTAAATAACTATATCATAAGTGTATGTGCTGAAATAACCATATGGCCTTAAATAATTTTAAACGATCATTGGATATTCTTAAATAATTAAGAATGATCGTTGAATAATCTTACGTTGCCTGTATTGGCCGTTTAAAGCATTTAAATAATTGTTGATTGACTTTAAACAATGACCATTTGAAGCTCTTAACTGATTTTTAGATAAGGAGTATGACCCTGATAAGAATTGTATGGTTTTTGATGTTCATTTTTGGATAATCTTGACTGTTATATAATCGTGCATTCTTCCTGGATAATCTTAAGTAACCTTGATAACTGATAGATTGTCCCAAATATCATTGAATACTAGTTGGATGATCCTGAATTATTTTGAATTGTTGTTGCATATTCTGAAGGGACCTGTATGATAAATGGATAAGCTTAAATGACCTTAAATAAACATCAGATGATCTTGAATATTTAAAATCTTAATTAACCTTTTGTTACGATTAATATTTAGGTAACTATCAAGGATTTTCGAATGACCTCTTTAAAATAATAAATGAGATAAAGAATATCATAATAATAATCGTATTTTATATTTTTTATAGATTTATATTTTCAGTTTTCAGCTTGGGGGGTATAATTTTAATCATCTAAATGTTGATTATTTAATATTTAAATAAATATTTGCATCTTTTATTATATTAATAAAGCGAAAGTATAATTTATGAGTAAAATATTTGTCACGTTGTTTTATTACCTACCTTATCGTCCCAGTGCGCCTGCAGTGGAGTGATAAGGGCGGCGGAATGTGAAGCCCTTACAGCTCATTAGCTTTTGTGATTGGTCGCTTGAATATAGAGAATATATATATATATATATATATATATATATATATATATATATATATAGAAATAAAAATAAAATGTATCCCTCTTTATGTCTCCTTGCATGTATTCCGTCAATTAGGACGTCTGGAATAGCAATTTAAAAAAATAACCGTAGTAAACTTAATGCCGATCAAACTGCATTTTTTCCTTCTGTAATGGGGACGTGATTAAGTGGGAAACGAGGGAGGTCGGCCTTTCTTTAGGGCCCATAAAATTTATTATTGCTCATGAATGAGTGCCCGCTGGGTTCGTGTAAAAGTGAACCAGGGGTAACGAGTGTTTGTGGAAAGGGCTGTTTCAAGTATGTATGGATGAAAATACAAATAGAAATTAATTAGAAATACCAATTATACGATGATATAATCAGTTGTAAATCGTTGTGCATATATGAGTTATTTTAATGTTAATAAAAAGAGCAAATATATATATATATATATATATATATATATATATTTTCATTGTGAAGAAAATGGTTTGCGACCGTTATAACGTCGTAATACATACTTACGCTGAATTGAAAAATTTACTAGACATAAAGTGCGAAGAAAGGATACAATGCTCTTCAGGAAGCTCAAAAACAAACATCGATAACTATGTCTAGTCTGATGTTTTATTAGCAGGGCCATTTTGGAACAGTTCGTTGTGCGACTGTGACATTCTCTTAATAGTATACCTTTCAAACTTAAATTTAAAATATTTTCGATATTTTATGAGGATACTGAAAATCAACAAACGCGATTTTCTATCGCACATCTTCATTCGCACCAACGAACCCGTGCTACCAGTATCATTATGATCTTAATAGTTTCTCCATTTCCCAACTTGCACCCTCCTGCCCCCGGCCAACTCTAGGTGTATTCAGATAGGACGGCACGGCCCGAAAATGGGAAATTAGTTGGCATAAATTAAGGGCGGTTTTCTTTATCTCCGCGTGCACGTAAATGGCGATAAATTGGAGTGTTGGATAAAAGGGACGCACGCTAACCGACACAGAAAAGGAAATGAATTCATAAATATGCTAAACGTAGAGTTGGGCCTGATTTATCAGCTTTTGTGTTGCCGCCGTCGCCGTCTCCACGCTAAGTTTTCATCAATTGCGTATGGGCCTGTAAATTTTCGCTTTGAATTTGATGTGCATACAATTTCGTTCTGGCCGGAACACGTCCATAAAATACAGCTATGTAATAAAACTGGAATTTAGTACGGATACTTTGTAGATGATGGGGAGAATATTCCATTTTTACCCTCAAAATTATAGTTTTTATTTAAATTTAAATTTTAATGCTACTACTTTATAAAAATCTAATAATTAGAGAAAAGATTTCATAAATCTACAACAAATGACTTTTGAAACACCTACTTCTCTGGCTAATACCTCGACAGACATTGAATGATACGAAAGTAATTTGCGTGTTAGAAATAGCAAGGCTATCAAAGCAACACTTGTTTGAACGTATTTATTTTTGTAAAATAAACTAAAAATGGTTGAATGTACGTTAAATAATTTGTGAGTGACTATGGTATGATAAATTTCGAACAAGAAATAAACTTTGGTTGATGTAATTAAAAATAAATTAGGAAAAGTAATTAAATAATTCAACGCTCAATTTTATAACCATCTGCATCTAAGTATTTCGATCTTTCGAGATCTTCAGTACAACTTTATTATAAAATTGATTTTAAATACAAATAAAAACATTTACTATCATCTGTTAAACAAATAGACATGACAATAACTAAAATAATATCAAGGCAAAGTATAATAAATACAAATCTTTTACTTAAACTAAAGTTGCATCTCATATTTCTTCTCCAAAGATCCAACCATCAGTAACATATAAGTTATAAAGCAATTATCTTCAATCACATATTTATATTCTCTTAGAGTTTTAGATAATAACATTTTAACAATTTTTATTTCCAGGACCTACCAAAATTTATTTTCTCGATCAAGAGAATTCTATATCCTAAAATTTAGTTTTACACTACATAAAATTCAACAACTGCTTATGAGAGTCGATGTTTGAACTTTGGATTTCGTGAAGAGTATATCAATATAATAACACATTTCCTCTATGAAGTGTGAAGAATGGATACAACATATGTTATTTATATTCTTAGGAGAGTATAACAAGATGAAGGAGTATACGAAAAGTCCTTTAATTTAAAAGATTATAAATTAACCTTCTTAAATGAATTACTAAAAATTTAAGCTACAAATAAATAAAATAATTAAATTTTAATTTAAAACCAAACTAATTTTATGAAAAATATTTTTAAAAGTTTAACTTTGTTAAATTTAACATCATTTTATCATAAAGTGGGTGGTAGTAGGAAATTCAATGTAGTTTAATAAATGTGCAATTATTTTCTCTTCAGGTCATTTTATCAAAAAAAACATAAAAGAGTAATTTTGTAGATATTAAAAATACATTTAAATAATCTATTCATAGTATTTCAAAAAAAAAATAATTAAAGCGAGATATTTAAAATTATAAAAATATAATTTTGACCTATTTTTATAATTTAATTTAATTAATTTAAAATTAGTCATAGTCATGAAATGTCAAATTCATGAATTTAAGTTCGCGCCTTATTATATGCTAGGTTATTGCCAATTAACAGATGGAGATTTATTATAATTTCTGTTAATATTGTTTTAATTTAAAGGTAATTAAATGAGTTTTGTGTTAATTAGTGTATTTATATTACTAAATTTCTCCTAGTTTGACGCTGTGATCCCATTTGACATTTCATGGCTATGCATTAAAGTAGGCCGAAATTATTTTCCTTATTATAATTTCTTTAAAAATATTCTAAAAATATTTTTTTACATAGTTTTAAAAATATTAAAAAATTAATCAATTGTTTTTTATATAAACTTCTTAAAAATTAGGAAAAAGTTGATATTTAACAAAAAATTGTCGCAAAACCCACAAAAAAATTTTAAGAAAATAATAATAAATTTGCTTAAATGCAATTTAAAGTTTATGCAAATTATTATAAATAAAACGTTAGAAACTTAAAAAAACCATTATAAACTTGTTTCAAATAGTATATATTATTTATTTATCCAGTGTAAAAAAAATAAAATTCAAAATACATATATACAATACTTTTCTACAAAAATTGAAATATAATGTAAAAGAGCAATTACGATTTGCAACTAAAAAATAACTAAACTTGAAATAATTATGCAATGTAATATACATTATTCGTGTGTATAACTAGAAAGCCTACACTTTATAGATAAAAATAAAGACAATTGAAACTTTTAAAAACTTAAAAAGATATGCAATTTTACAAAAATAAAAAATTAATCAAATTTTTCTCAAAAATTTATTTACTAGAAAGAACAATTGAAAATTTATCACGCGATAAAAGTATATAAAAAGTTGTTTAAACTTCATTAAAATTCATTAACTTAAAAACTACCATTTATAACGAAAAATTTGTAGTATTTTAACTTAAAACTGTTAAGTTTAAAATAGTTAAGAGCTTAAAACACGATTTCTAATAGAATTATACCAAATAAAACTTATCTTTAAAAAAAGCAGAAAAAATCTTCATAGAAATTATTTTTTTTTTAACTACTTTTGAGAATATGCAAATAACCAATTGAAAATAATTTAGAAACAATTGAATTTCTTAAAAAATTAGGAGTTAAAGGAGTTAAAATAAAAACACATAGTTGCAAAAAGCCACTAAAATTACTTAAAGTATGTTAAAAAGCAATAATTAAAATGAATATTTCTTGCTGAAATTAGCATCCAATTAAATCGCTTAATTCTGAGTCACTGAAAAAATAAAATCGCCTACGGCGTCGGGTTGTTACTAAGCAACGTGTTTTCGGAAACTTGCCAAATTATTTCGTATTTTTAATGTCCTTGGGATATTACAACTGATAATAAATCAGAAAATGAAAAAACTGAAACTTTAATTAGCAATTATAAAGACTGTATCTCCTTAAAGTGTTTTATAATGACAAGCTAAAGATATGGAAACTATAGTAATAAGTGTATTTAAGAAGATATACCAAAAAGTTATTTGTTTTATTAATTTTGAATGTGAAAAAGGCAGTTACGATTTGCAACAAAAAAAGAAAAAACAGTTTATATATATTATGTATTATATATTATAAAAAACTCCATAAAATAATTCAATATCCTTAAAAACAAACAAATGCTTAATTACTGTTCTCTATAAGCAACCAAAAAACGGTTTCCATCTATTTTGGGGCTCATCAGCATAGCGCAGTTCGAGACAGGGAAACAGAGTTTTACTTTTAGAATCCTATACAATACAATACAATACAATAGAACATCTTTATTATGTATTTGCTATACATACATTGTACAGATACATTCGTCATGATTGTGTATGTGGCTGTTCCGTCTAAGTGAGTCTTTTCTTTTATGAATATATTTTTATAATTTATAGCTGGTATTGTCATAATTGTTTGAGCTTTGAAGAATGAATCTCAATATGATGTTGAATTTTTTTAAGTCTACATAGGACGAAATGTTTTTTATTTAGTTTGCTCACAAGAGTATTTACATGGTTTTTCCAGGAGAGATTTTTATCTATTTGTATCTCCAGAAACGAAGTAACATCGCTAACCACCGTTGTAATATTATTAAAATTAATTGTGGTAAAACATGTTTGATGAAGAATTCTATGCACACAGTTTTTGAGTAATTTATCATAAGAATATTTTTAATATACCATGTATTGGATTGGATCAGCATATTATTTAATTTCATGTTGCATGTGTCTGCATCTGGTCCGCTTATAACTTTAGATGTGTTATCTGCGTACATATATACATGTTAGCAAAAGTTGATATATCAATCTGTTTTTTAGGCGAATGTTGACAGGTAAACTTATAAATACATTGTCAAGGTTGTACATAGGACAATCTGGTCGGAATTTTAGTTTCAGATTAAAGGATCTGCGATCTTTTCGCCTAAAACAGATTGATAAATCAATCAATTAAGTGTTTAGCAAAAGGTTAAACACCTAATTTATGTAAATCATTATTTGGCGAGAATGAACTCATTATGCATTACGCAGAAAAATGGCGAAAAATGGACCTTCTCGAATCAATAGAAATGAAAATTTCAAATACTCTGGTTCCTTCAGCATGCTATGCATAATCTGAATGAAGTGAATATTAGACGATCTGTCCACAAATGTGCCACATATTTTGATAATATAGTTTGCGTGGTAAGTGCACTTGCAGTCAACATATGACACGTACTTTTTACGTTTACACCACAAAATTTACACCCAATATCACATTCCTCAGAGAGCTGTTGTGTTTTCGCATTCGGTTACATTATTTCAATATACAATGCGTATCTAAAGTATAGAACAAATTCAATAAATGTGAAATATAATGTTTCGCTGTTTGTTTTATATTTATAAAAAATCACATTTTTGAAAAAATCTATTTTCATATGTCATTTTTTTCTGAGTAATGACGCCATCAATTGTTTTTTTCTTTAATAATAACCCCCGTTTTTTAATTCGTTTTGAGAGACCCGTTCATTGTCGAATTGACGGTATAAAAATAATGCCACTTAAAAAAATATTTCCGTTTTCTAGAATTTTTCAGAATATTTCAAGCATGTTCTTTATAACATAGCAATGCATTAGGAATTTTTAATCCCATTTGCGGCATTTAGTTTGAGTGCAATTTCTCCTTTCATTTTTTCTTCACAATTTTCCTAATCAATTCTTCGTTGGTATTTAATTTTATTTTTTCTCATCAATTCTTCATAACAACGTTTGTTCGACATTTTTAGGAATTTCCAGGCCTCATTGTCCAATACTCCATTATAATCTGCTAAACAGTGTTTATATAAATTTTTGAGAAAATTTTCTAAAGCCGCGAAAAAAAATAATTTCTTGGATCTTAACGGCGTTCACTTCGTGGTACATTTCAATATTAAGAATAAAGAAAACACTTTTATTTTTTTATATAACTGGTATAAAAAATTAAAGTGTTTTCTTTATTCTTAAAATTAATTTCTGCAAGATCAATAATTTTGTTTTAGTTAAAAATAGAAAAGCAATTACTACTTGTCATAAATGTGTAGTCTAAACACATCATTCTTCAACATGATAATCTGCCAAAGTGTGTTCTTAAATTTTGAAAATAATTTTATAAACCGCGCGCAAAAATAATTTCTGCAAGATTAAAAATTTTGTTTTAATTAAGAATTGAAAAATAGTCACTACTCATCAAAAATTCTGTAAGTATACTTTAAAGGCGCAATACTTAACTATAATCTGCCACACTGTGTTTATAAATTTTTGATAACGTTGTTTTAAATCGACCGGAAAATTAATTTCTGGAATTTTGTTTTAATTAAAAATAGAAAAACAATTGCTATTCATCAGAAATGTTGTAAGTATAGCTTAAAAATTCAACATGGAATGATAATGTACTAAATATCGTCTATACATTTTTGGGAAAATTGTTTCAATCCGCGCAAACAAATTTTTGCAATATCAACAAATTGATTTCAATTAATAATAGAAAAAAATTGCTACTTATTATAAATAATCTAATTTGTAATACAAACACATAATTATTGTATTATTAAGTACTTACTGTATTGATTATATACACTTCTTTATTATTTAAAATGTGGATATTTGAAGACGACGTGTTAAGGAAACAATCGTTTCCAGTGATATATATATTTGTACTTATGGGCATGCATAAAATACAACTGAAGATATTCTTGATGATGGCCATAAACCGTATTATTACTAGCCATTTTAAAGCTATTCCGTTATCCATTATCGTTCGAGCAAGCGCTGTAAAAATACAACAACCCATTAGGAACCGAAGCCGACGACTAAAAATATTTTATCGTTAGCTTTTATAGTTTAACATTTGCTTCCACTATCGGGACAATACAATTGATACGGAGAAACACAAACACTAATAATTAAAAAAAAAACCTCAATAAAACTTTTAATTTATGTATGCAACCAAATATATTAGAAATGTGTATATAGCAGATATATCTTAATTAATCATTTAATAATCCTTTATTTTACGGAAACCGTAACGAGTTAAAATTTCTGAAGTTATGAGAAGAATTCCTACCAATTTAAATTCCAATCTAAACTTAATTTCGATTAAAACTACCTCCTCTCCTAATAAAATACTTTTTGCGCCACATTTTACGATCATATTTCACACAGATTTGATCCGATATGAGGAGACGTGGTTCCGCTGAGAAAACCAAACATAAATCCCTGTAAAACGTATTTTATAGTTGCAACGGAATTATTACCATCGGTCTGGCCTAGCCGGTTCAATTTTTCTCAATTTCACACGTCACCGTCCACTGATTTTATTATTTGATAGCGACGACCGTACTTTTTTAATAAATAATATCAAGGTTTAATCATTTGAAAATATAAGAGACTGGAGGGAAAATAAAAGCTATGTAAATACTTCTTTTCTTATAGAATCGGAGAGTGGAGGATGGGGTGCGTGGAGTCCCTGGACACCGTGCTCGAGTACTTGCATCGGGGGAACGAGAAACCGCTACAGATTCTGCGATTCACCCCCACCGCGATATGGGGCGAAATTTTGCGAGGTAAGTGACTACACCTTTCTTTTTTTATATATATGTATATAACATCCTCCCCCCTCGTACACACGCACTTTACCCCATTTCCGAATCAATAGACGTATCCATAGAAACCTAACAAAGTGGAAATGTCAGTGAGTGCATTCCAGTCGAAGCAGTTGTAAGTTTTCTTTCTACGTTCCGGGGGTGATCATCAAATTTTAATCTACAATGCCGCCGAAAAAAGGTAAAGGAAAGAAGGATAAGAAAAAGAAGAAGAAGGAGGTGGATCCCAACAAGCTGACGGAGGTGGATAAGACATTTTACGAGCTACAAATTACCGATTTAAATAGAAAATTAGCACGCTTAAGAACGCTAACAGTTGAATTAGAAACGAAGAACGCCGAGCTGGTGGAAGCTAATGCAAAACTCGATGAGGACCGTGCTGATATTATATCGTATTTAAAACGTACCTTACAGGAGAAAATTGACGAGATAAACGAGCTTCAGGAGAGGTTAAAGAGTGTGCAGCAGAAAAGAAATGAAGAAACTGAAGAGTTTAAAGCGAAAATATACGAGATGCAACAGGAGTTTAAACAAATGCAGGAGCAACTGACTTCAGAGATAAAATTACTAAACGGAAAACTAAATGCTTTAGAGGAATTTCGTTTACAAAGAGATGAACTGATGAGAAAATTTGAAGAACAGGAGAATAATTTAGAAGAGCAGGAAATTCGTCACAAACGAGAGATTTACAGTATTGAAAGGAAATTCATCATCGGAAAAGATAAGTTGAAGAAGGAAATGGAAGCCAGATTACTACAACTATCCACGGAATTCCAAGATGTTACTGATGTTAGAGTTGCGGCAACCACCCACCGCGTAATCAGGGAGAATATTGCAATCAACAACGAACTAAACGCTTTATTGGAATCCCAAAAACGCCTCCAGGCGGAGAACGATAAATTAAAGGCAAGGGATAAAACTCTCCGGTTACAATCCGAACTATACGAAAGCGAAAAGCTGAAGGCAATTTCCAAAGTACAGACGCAGGTAAAGATAGTGGAAAATTTAACAGCCCAACATGAGAAGATGGTGAAGCAGCTTGGTGCTTATAAAAATTTAGAAATAAAATCCGAAGCGACGCACAAGGAATTGAAGCAAGCGAGGAAAGCCATAAACGGTTTAGAGCATAAAATTAAATTACTGGAACAAAATCTTCACTCTAGCAGGTGCGAACGGGCAAAATTAAATTACGATTTGGAAAATGCTTTGGATGATACAAATCGATTAAACTTAACTATACGCGAAGCCGTTTATCATATTAAATCCGTCCTTAAGATTGAATCTATTGATGTAACAACCGATGAGATTATCGATTTTTGTTCCTGTCGTTACAACCTTATCCAGCAGTTGTATAACTTATTGACAGAATCACAAGAAGCGAAAATTAGGAGACCTTCAACCGATTCCGTTGTTGGAACCTGTTCGGATATTTACATCCGTGGCGATCTTGGTTTTATTCCCAAGAAAGTCGAAGTTCGTTCGAAGTATCCTGTGCTTAGGCATATGGAGGTGCAGGTCGGGCCCAGTCTGGAGGATATCTTGCAAGAGGTTGAGGTATCAGTAAAGGAGTCTGTTAGTGAAGTTGTAGAGGAAGAGCAACTGGAGGTGCTCGTTATCGCAGAGGAGAGTAAGGTGTTATTCAGTGGAAGTATGAGTCTTGATGAGGAGGACATGGAGGAGGCTGATGCCGCGCTGGTTGCAGTAGATACCGATGATGCTGACATTGATGACGATGTGGCGGAGGAGTATAGTTTTGGTGAAGAAGTAGCTGAAGAGGAAGAGGAAGCAACTGAAGGGGATTAAAATTTTAAATTACCAATATTTACATTATTTTTATTTATTAAAACTCAAAAAATCAACACCATCAAACTGTATGATAATTTAACTTATATGATTAATGAATAGTTTTACATTTATTATATTAAAAACTTTAAAGTAAAATAATGAAAATTATGTTCTTGGGAGAATGGATATTAAAATATTTTTCAATTACGTTTCTTAAATTACTAATTTCTAATAAAAAAAGGTTTATAAAACTATACTTGAAAAATAAATTTTAAAAACTATGACTGTTAAAAATTTTGCAGATATTTAAATTTAAAAATAAACTTATTCTGAAATCTGTAAAATTTTTAACATAAATTTAAGCAGATTATCCGAAAGTTTTATTTGATTTCACAACTTTTTCAGGTTTCGAAAACGTATTAAAAACTAATTTGTTATATGTAATAAATGCATCATATTGTTTTTTTTGCAATTTTAACAGTTAAGCATCTTTAAATTATGCTACAGACTTAATAGAGTTTACAATTTTTACAGATTTTGTTTTTGGCACGTTGTTTTACAAATTTAACTAACTTACTAAATTTAACTAATGTGATTCATATTTTAGTTGGATTTGTTAAATATGTAGGATATAACATCCGGTTTCCGCTTCCAACTGTATCTTGTATATAGCACGTGGATGTTCAACATTTTCACATATCAATAACAGGAAGAATCATTCCATTGTGTTGAGACGTTTAGATGTTGTATCGCTGTAAAGAAAAGTCTCAAGTGTGTGTGTGTGGCCAAAGTTGCGTCTTGTTGAATTTTCAAGGGTCCGGCGGTGGAGACGGAGAAGTGCGGCACCGGAATAGGGAATAGCTGGGAATGCTTTTACGGCAGCGGAATTTCGACGAGCGACATCGCAGCGGAAATACCGGAAGTGCAGGCGGAAGTCGGCCCCTATTGCAGATGCGGCTGTGTCGTGCATTTGGGACACGCGAAGCCCCGCCGCCTCTTGGCCACTTCATCCCAGAGCTGTCCCGGACGTACATTTTGGTTAATTCAGGTGTGAATGTTTTAATAATCTCTAAACAATACAATCACATCAACAAAATTTATTTTCTTAAAATAGTTTTCCAAACTTAAGTACTTAATTGACAATTAAGATTTGGATTATTTGTTATTTTCTATTTAATAGGCTGATGAAGATTATACCATCCAGTTTAAAGTCGAACAGTTTCATCTTCCGTGCGGCACGCAATGGCTAAAGGTGCGAGATGGCAGCTCTTTATCGTCCACTCTTTTAGCCGACCTCTCCGGATCTCCGGAAACGACGCCGGCAATTGTTAATTCTACGGGGCCAAATTTACTTCTCGAGTTCTACACCGACGACGTTTCGGCGAACAGCCAATTCTGCGGGGGCGGCTTTTTGGCGCACGCCCTACAAACTCGTGAGTATTCTTTTATATCCTTTTATATTTCCGTGAAAATAAGAATCAACTACAGTCAAAGTACAGAATTTTACTTATTTACACTGTACATTCTAATTTATTTGTTAATTCAATCGATAAAAATAAATTATTGAAATAAGTGTGGAATACGTCGCTTGAAAGTATTATTAATTTGAGTTAAGATATAAGTACGCTAAATTGAGAAAGCAATTGAAATGTAATACATATAATATTTAATACTTAAAAATATGCTTATATAGTCGTGCCGCCGAAAGTTGACAATGACTCATCGCTCTATAATGAAGGAGTCATTCACACATTCCGTCTTTCATTTAATTCTTTCCCGGTGATCCTAGGATGATGATAGAAAGAGATATAGGTATATATAAATTGCTATACGGTTCTTAGTACGAAAATGCATGAGTCACAGTCAGCTATCGAGGGCTCGACTATATATGTTTATGTTGTAAAAATATAGTAAGAGTTTAAGTTTAGCGCCGCCATATTGTTCTTGCAATCGAATGTCAATTGTTTTAATGGAAAGTTGCAAATACGTTAATTCGTAGTAGATTTTGTTATTTCTAAACAAATTTCACGATTGTGTAATAAAACTGGGGACAATTGAATTTCATAAATTTTTTTTTCTAGGGCTGCCATATTTTTTCTTGCTATAGAATGTCAATTGTTTTAATAGAACGTTATAAATACGTCATTTTTTTATGGATTTTGTGATTTTTAAACAAATCTTACGTTAAAGTATTTTTTACAATTTTTCTAAACCCTAGACGAAATTTAATTAATTAAAGTTTCTAACGCTGCAAATTTGTTTCCTACAAGGGAATGTCAATTGTTTTAATTGGAGATTATAAATACGTCAAAATACATTTTGTCATTTCTAAAAAATTCTCTGTGAGAGTCATTTATTGTAATTTTTCTAAATACTGTGGAAAATTTAAACTTTATCAATTTAAGTTTCCAGCGTTGCCATATTGTTTCTTGTAATCGAATAGCAATTTTTTTAATGGGACGCTAGAAAAACGTTAATTCTTTGTGAATTTTATAATTATTAAACAAATGTCTCGTAAGAGTAATTTTTTACAATTTTTCAAAATACTGCGTACAATTAAAATGTTATAAATATCATTTTAGCCATCAAATGTAAATTGTTTTAAAGGAAGGTTATAAATGCGTCAATTCTTTGTAGGTTTTGTGATTTATAACAAATCTTAATTTAAGTTTCTAGCGCTGCAATATTGTTTCTAGCAATTTTTCTAAACGCTGCGGACAATTCAAATTTCATCAATTTATTTTTCTAGTAATAAGTTATAAATACATTAATTCTTTGTTGTTCTTGTGATTTTAAACTTTAAAATTCTTTTTCGTTGTAATTAACTTGTTATATATTTTCTATTTCTTAGGGGAGAATGTTTTATTATTACATTTGTCTTTTGTTGTTAGGTGGAATATCTTCCCAAAATGTATCGTATTAATTTTGTTTAGTGATTTGGTTTCTATTTTTTGATGAATCCCTTAATGTTCCTTCCTTAGTCTTAAGAAAAGAACATTTCAAATTCTTTGTTTTTTTGTTTGTTTCTTTTAGGTGTTTATTGTTGCATTATATGATTTGTAATAGAAGAATTAGTTTGATTCTTGTTTTTAAATATTTTCGAATTTTCTTAATATTCAGATTCTTTCTATTCGTCTCTTTACTGAAGTTTTAACTAAATCAATAAATATAAACTGTTTATATTTCAGGACCGGAGCGTAATATCACCGGAATCCCGGTGGCACAAGGGATGGGAGTCGTTCCACTAGCAGCACTAAAATTGACAGCCGTGCACATGGCGGCGATATTCTTCCTAAGTGGCCTCTTGATCGCGACCGCTTTACTCGGCGCCCAATACATGTTCCGCTACAGGAAGTACCACATCGCCCAAGGAGACGATCAAGATTCCCTGGCGGATCCATCCGGTAAGTTTTACTGTCGATGCCACCGGGAAATTTGATTTGCATGTGTGAACCGACCGTAGCTTCCTGCGCCAGCATCCCGCTGACGACGCGAGCGTCATCGAACGCGACGCTGTTATCCGAAGTGATCTCATTGACAAGATTACGGCCCCATATGAAAGCCCGGAACAAGCACACGCGCTTGAGGGAGTCGCTCGATTGTGAAAAATACGAGGAGCAGGAAATTGCGTTGGCGTGAGTCGTTTTATTTATTCAATGTAATTTCCGTTATCTGAACTAATATTTTATTAGCGCTGGAGATGAATCGCTCAGCGTGAGCAGCACGCTGACGCTAACGCAACAGGACACGACGCTGACGGGGATTCCCCAGACTCTAAGCGAGGCCGAGGAGGGTGAAGATGAAGAGGAAGAGGGGGTCGCATGCAGTTTGCCCGGATCGCCGAATTCCTCCTCGAACCGGACGCTCAGAAGGTCCTCGACGGTGATAAGCGGTTCCGAAAAGGACAGAAGCACGGAGAAGGCGGACAAGGACACCCTTTGTCGCCGTCCGAGTCACGTCAGTACTGTCACATTGACGAATGTGAGCACTCCGACCGATCGACGTTCCAAAAGCGATCCGGTGTAGTATTTTACCATCTTCGAATTGATTGCCTCCCGACCTTCACACACACACAATCACATATTCTATTACACTCGCACATTTATCATTCGCTGTAAGGAATGGTGTAAATACCGTCACCGAGCACTTTTGGAACTATTTACCAACCCCTACCCCCTCTATTGCAACCATTTATTATTTTCCTAAACGAATACCTCCTATGTTTATTGCATTAAATGGATTTTGTAGCAATGGCTTTACAAATTTTCAGAATCTAATATGTATTAATGAAACATACGCACTAAATGCTGACACTATGTCTGGCATACATTATACTACTACATATAACATTTGTTGATGGCTTTTATGCCATAACATATATTATAATATAATTGCAAGAAGTTTAAAGAACATTATTTATCAATTTATTAAAAGTTTTAATGCTACAAAATATAATTTATTTAATATTAAATAATACCGTGCTTGTATATTATAACAATTTTCCGCTGGGTAATTTATAATTAATTACGGCGTGTATATAGCCATTCATTAAAATGCCTCGTTTTATTAAATATATCAGATTATCCCTCTCGTCTCTTATAAATAAATGTAATTTCAGGGATGCTATTCACCAGCGGCGAGCCTAATTAGCCGAGCCACAGTGAGGAGCACCAATCCGAAAGAAAGCAAAGAGAAGCGTAACAGAGAGAAACTGCTCGCGGGTCCCGGATCTGATTTCTCCTTATCGGGCCCGGACGTTGATTTAGAGATGGATTATTACGATTACAACGTCGTGAATGCGGGCGCCGCCCCCGGCTCCTACCTGGGCATGGATCCGGCCTTTCTAGTTTGGATACCGCCGCTAGACGAGAACGGCGAGATCGAGCTGGAGGACACTGAGCACATCCTTCCGAAGCATTACCTCGATCCCGGAAGTAATAAGGAGTCGCCCGAAGAGGAATCACTACTGCCAAAGAACAGGAGGACGTCGGTTAATGACAATACGCCCAGAGCGTCACCGGTTTTAGGAAAGAAAAAGAAAATACACCCACTGGTGATTATTGAAAATAAGGGGTCCACTGAGAGCGTCCGTTTCAGCTACGAGAAAACCAAGAACGAACCGATGGTTTCCATTCAATTACACGACTTCCCGAAACTAAAACTTGGATCACCAGTAAAGGTGCATAAGGTGAGGGAAAACATTCAGGATAGTAACATCTTGGATGATATCAAATTCGCCGATGACGAGGACGACACGCAAAATTCGAATGAAAATGAGTGCAATATTGAATTATCATATCAAGATTCGAACATTTTATCCGCTAGCTAAATAAACCTAAACTAAAAATTAAAAAAAAACGCTTTATACTCCATTTCTTTAATTTAATTTTATTTTTGAGGAGTATATAAACTGTATAAAATTATTCGTTCGTATATGTGTGAAATGTAGAATCAAAATGAAAGACTGGAAGGTACGTAGATCAAAAATTATAAAAATATATATGCAGGGACTCAGGATGTTTTCATGAATAAGAAACAATAAAATTAGACTGAAATTGTTATGTTTAAAGTCTAATGAATTGTTATTTTTGGGATATTAATTAAATGTGTTTTATTCGAAGGTTACGTAAATGTTATCGCTGTAAATTACACTTGTTTATTTATTTGATTATTTATTATGCACGTAAATATTTATTTTATTAATTATTGAGTACACTTAATATAAAAAGACAAACGAAGAAAATGGATGCGTGCTATCTAAACTAAACCCACTTTGTTTTAATTATAAATAATATTATGGTTTAAAAATAGGGAATTTTTTCACTAACAAAAACACTTTGTTCGCAATTAATCATGAAGACAGTAAAATAATGTATTTATAGAGGTATAAAATAGTCAAAAGTCTTTTATTTACTCTTTAAAATGAACTACCACGTAACGGTTGCCACCAACATCTTAGTGAAGTGTTAGCTTATTTATATTAAGTGTATTAAATAAATTTTCACTTAACTCAAGAATAAATTTCATTGTTAATGAGTTCTTTTTTTAATCCGTGGATATAATTTATATAAAACTAAAATCCTCATAACGGTTTAATTGCGAATAAACACTAAACTAAAACACTTATTCTGTTTTTACCACAAGTGTTTTAATTTAGTGTTTATCATGAATTACTACAACCATCTTTACGATCGTATTCACAAATATTTATCACACAATTTAATTAAACCGTGCTGTTTTCATTTGTATCAAAACTACTTCTTTATTTCTATATGTACGCTGTAAACCAAAGTGTTTAATTTATTATTGTTTATATAAACATTCCACGTATTGTACATTTTTGTTTTATACATATATATTAATATGTTGATTATTGTTTTTTGTGATAGTAAACTAATAACTAATTTGGTATTATACAGGATGAGCGTTAGTATGTGATCTCAAAAAAAGAAATTTAGATAAAAGCTACATTTTTTTAAATTCTCGCATAATGTCCTCTACAACAAACTATCACACCCTTTAATTACCATAGTCGGCGGATTTTGGAAATAAATTCAGTACATTAACGCATATAAATTAATAATTAATCAGTTATATGTTTTACTAATTGGAGGTTGGAATAGAGAACACGCACCCAAACTACATATACATTGATTCTTAACGACTATAACCGATTTTATTTCCAAAAATAACAACAGTATTATAGTTAAAGAGTTTATTGATTTTAAAACAGTGGTAAAAGTAATTTAATCAAATTACAATATATTTTAAAATATAAATATTAGCTACAAAATAGTTTCTATTTTCAATTTAACGTTCACATCACTATCGTCCATCCTGTATATTGACCACCAACCTTATTTATTTATGTAATATAATGTAAATTGGCTTATGTAACATAATTTGTGTGCAGAAACTCACACCTGTATATTTAGAGGGTAGCTTGTCTATATGAAAATTTTGTACTGGTCTAAAAGGATTTTCGATATTAGTTGATTATACTCTTAAGAACGCCGTTCTAGTCACTTTCGGTTCTCCTTTATCGGTTAGTATTTAATGTAAAAAATGTAAGATATCAATGTGTTATTTTGAAATAAATCTTAATTATATCTTTACTTGTCCCTTTTGTTTTTTATAATGTGTATCCCAAAGTTTATATCGACTGCTGAGGTCATTAGTCGCTACAATTTCGAGTTGATATAATATATGTTTTAATAATATTAACAAAAATCCTAGCTTCAATACACCATTCAACATTTAAATTCAAAATCATATTAAATTGTATGTATGTTATGAGGGATAATAGGAAAGAAGTACCTGTTTGTACCGTGCGGAGCGCAGGCGAATAGAGTTAATGCTGATATAATAATAATTTATTCAACAACAAATACAACACAAATATACAATTTAATATGACATAAAATAAGTGTAGGTGGTTAGCTTATACGATTGCAGCCGAACAATCAATAAGTAAGAGTGCAGCAACGTTAGTTCAGGTCAGCAATTGCATGGATGTCGGCATCATTTATCATTGAAATACAATTAGACAAAAGTAACAAACTCATTTACATACACACGTATATACATAAAAAAACACGGCGAAAGGACCACGTAGTCGAGAGCAGAATACTACTATTACAAGTTTTAATAAAATTTATTTTATTCATGGTTAAGGTTTAAAAATCTTTCAACACATGTTTATCAGTTTTATTGTGTAATTAACCAAATAACAACTTTTCTTAAGCTTAATAAATGTAATTTTAATATGATTTGGAATAACTATTAATTTATACCACAGGGTCAATTTGTAAATTAGGGGCTTGATTCGTTTTATTATTAATAAACGGTAGTGTTATTTTCATTTTAATGAAGAATGCAGCATCGGAAGTATTAATTTTATTGTAATGAGTATATATGGTTGCATATAATATATAAAACTATATTTCTGAAAATTAATTTACAGTTAATTAAATAGTGATTAATATAATTATGTATCCTACGTATATATTTGAATTAATGTTTGCAAATAAAAATTTAATGATGCATAAGGTGAAACAATAATACTGCAGAGTTTAAAGACAGGCGCGTTGAAATAAGTGTAAATACTGTTGCATATGTTATAATACTACTTTTTACTTATTACAAACGTGAAGAGTTAAGATATTGTTTTTATTTTTAATTGAAAACGAAACGAGTACAAAATTAGACGTTGTTAATTTATTTATATTTATAGTTGAAAATATTCAATTATTGCCTTCCTGTTAATAACAATCACACACCTGTTTTAACCTATTGTAGAACTCATCTTTCCTGCTTTACACCCGATAATATGAAAGAAAGAATAAGAGCAGCATTTCGTACTATAACGCCAGCTTTGCATTGAAAACGATGGGCATCATTTTGAACATTTCCTAAAACATTACTTTATTTTACATTTATATTTGTTATCCGTTTAATAAAGTAAGTTTTTATGTTTATATTTTTTGTATTAGCATGAAAAAGAAAAAAACAGTTGAAAAGTTATATTGATAAATATTATCTATTTGAGTGAGTAATAATAACAATTTTCTAAACACTCACCAATTACTAAAATCATGCTAATTATTTTTGTTTTGCGAGTAAGTACTCATCTCAAACAAAATGTTTTTATTTAAACAACCTGGAACAACAATGATGGTGTAAATAAAAAGTACTGCTGACAAGCCACTGTCAAATAATGTTTGTTTATGTTGAATAATGGCGTCAGCTCCGCCAAATCCTACTTTAAAAAAATAAATGTCAACAAATTAATGTTTGAATTTGAAAATACCAAATTACTAGAAAAATATAAGAGATAGATATAGAGAGCTTAATACAATTTTAAAACTGATTAAAATTATAATATAAATACTAATATAAATACTATAACAAATTAAGCGTGTTCCATTTAAAATAAGAAAGTTATTAATCCACCCTGAATAGATTTTAGGGATCATTTTTATGCTCTATCAAAATATATATTTTTTTATTTGTACGGCATTAGGAATTTGAATAGATAGAAGACTAATCAAAGAAGTACCTTCTACAGATTTTAATTTTTGAATTTGCCTCCTACATGTCAAGAATTAATTCTTGACATGGTGATGGAGACTACCTTTTGTTTTTTTTTTCTAATGTATGTAAATGATTAATTAAGATGATAAAGAGTGAGAATGTAATGAGAGTAGTTACACAAATACAAAAAAAAATACAAATACAGGTAACGATCACAACAATAATTCTTTATAGTACAAGACTGTTTAACATAACCAAGAGAAACGGTGAATGGGCGCAGTACAAAACGGCCCTCATGGCATATAACAATGCCATTAAAAAAGCCAAGAGGGAATCTTGGCAAAAATTCTGTGGGGACATAGAAAGTGAACCCACAAGCTCTCGTCTACTTAAGACACTCAGCAAAGATCATGCTAGGAACATCGGCTCACTGCAGACTAAAAATGGAAAGTACACAGACTCGGTAGAAGAGACCCTGCATGTATAACTGCAGACGCACTTCCCGGGTTCTGCAATACTTGACAATCCTGTTTCCGACGATCTAAGCGAGCCCAACGCAGGGGCTCCAAAACGGGACTGGGAAACAGCGAAAATGATAATCAGACCAGGTGACGTTGAGTGGCGAATTAACACGTTTAAACCATTTAAATCACCAGGTCCTGACAAGATATATCCCGTCATGCTACAAAAGGGGATAGCAACGCTTAGGAAGCCACTATGTGATATCCTCAGAGCAAGCCTTGTCCTTTCATACATCCTAAGCAGCTGGCGGAATGTAAAGGTAGTATTCATACCTAAGCCAAGCCGTGATTCATATGCCCAGGCTAAATCTTACAGACCGGTCACCATTGTCATCATTTATTTTAAAACTACTAGAAAACCTAGTAGACAGGTACATACGGGAAGGAGTTTTAAAGGACTCACCATTACATCGTCAACAATACGCCTACCAAGCGGGAAAGTCAAAGACTTTCTGGATATTGAAGGGGCGTTTGACAACATAACCTTCAACTCGATAACAACAGTAATGGCGAAAAGAGGAATTAATCCGCAAGTTCGACAATGGGTAAACAAGATGCTCAGAAGTCGGACTGTAGCAACTACTCTGGAAAACAGCAGAAGCGTTAGTCGCTGGTGGGTGCCCGCAGGGAGGTATACTCTCGCCGTTCCTATGGTGCCTCGTCATGGACGACCTTCTGCTGCTACTCGAAAGCCAGGTCATATATGCACTAGGGTATACAAGCGGGAGGTTTGGGACCACTGTATCAAACTTGATGCAGAGGGCACTCAATACCGTAGAAAGATTAACTGTAAACCGGTCAAAACGGCGATTTACTAGAAGACGAAAACCCAAAGACATAAAATCACTACGTATGTATGAAATTGAACTTGGATTTTTTGCAACCAGAAAAATGGTAGGACGCAAATGGGACTGAGACCCAGTATGACCAAATGTCTATACACTGTGGTCATAAGACCTATAATGACATACGCGGCGCTCGTTTGGGGAGGAAAGACCCAAACCAAAAGTGGAGCAGTAAAACTTGAAAGAGTGAAAAGACAGGCGTGTATGCTGATCACTGGGGCAATGAGGACAACGCCCACGGCAGCCATGGAACACATATTATCGCTGCCAGCATTATATCTATTTGTAATGATGGAAGCTAGACAAGCAGCCTATAGGATGCACATAAATGGACACACTTTAAATATGGGGCCATCAAGACCAGCAACATTTAAAGTACTACAAGAAGAAGAGGCACTAAAAATGAGGTCCGATTTCACTAAAATCATACACCCATCCCTCAGATTTAAAACGATCATACCACAGCGAGTGAATGGACAAATGGAACATACCGGGGAACGAGTAAAGGAACCATCTGGTACACAGAAGGGGCTAAAAATATTAAAGGAACCGAGGCTGGTATCTATGGAGGCTACAACCGGAGCAAACGATTGCTCTGGGGAAGCATGCCTCTATCTTCCAGGCCGAAATAGCCGCCATTGACTGGTGTGATCATCATGCAATAGAGTGGGGACTTAACAAAGGACCAATTACCATTATGACAGATAGCCAGCCTCGCCGATAGTATAGACCAGGCTGGTCATGACTTGCATAAATAGACTGGACGTACTGGCGACAACAAGAAAAACACAGCTAGTATGGATACCCAAGGACCAAAAAATTATTGCACACTTGGGGGCCGACATGCTGGCTAAACAAGGGGCAGCAGGTGAATTCATAGGATCTGAGCCAGCTTTCGGTACACCCCATGAAACCGGAAAGGAAATAATCCGACGCAAGTTAGCAGAGGAGCACAAAAAGGCATGGCAAAACCAAAATGGAATGAGGTATATGAGACTCCTCCTAGATGGTCCGCTACCTGACAGCATGCTGAAGCTGTCTAGACTGAGCAGATTGAAACTAAGAAAAATCACAGGACTAGTCACTGGGCACTGTGACTGTTCAGCACAAATATAGGACGGACATTGAGAAAAGCCCCCTATGACATGGTTGTCTGGAAGAAGAGGAAACTCCCCAACACCTACTGTGCATTTCGAAGCATACTTTACTTTAATCGCTAGCCCGTCAAATATTGGGTCACACTCTGTCGTAAATTTCATTTTTTGCGTCTTAGACTACTCACATAACCTTATAGCCTTCCCATACAAACAAGAACGAAAGGCGAAACTCGGGAAGCCCATGCTTCCTGTAGAACAGCTAAGGAATATCCCCTGGCAGAAACTCCTGGACTTCTTAGAAGATACAGGAATTCAAGAGGAGTAAAACAGCGAAAGGCGCACAAAAGGACCACGAAGACAGCAGTGCAGGGACGCTAAGCGTGACCACCTCGTGAGGAAAAAAAAAGTGTTTCCAAATTAAAATTAAAATAGCTTTAAAGAAAAGAATTTTGATTAAGCTGTTCAAAACTTGTTTACTTTACATATATAAGTTAGCGCTGGTGGACTTACTTCAGAGTAAAATTGAAGTAAAAAAAATAATTTATTTTTACTTGTACGGACACGTACAGAGTATGTGCTCTAACTATACAATTAATTATAATAAAGAAATACCTGGTATTTATAATATAACCCTTATAAACTAAGCAAAATAAATGGTAAGCTAAGCATAAATATAATTGAGACGCAATAAGGCGAGAATATTGATATTACTAGAAACAAACGGTGGTTTATATGACAATACTCTGATTGTTAATAATAAATCAATAGAAGTATTATACTTTTGCCCCTCTGGAAGATGAAGTTCATAGGCCTCGGGTTGAACTACTTCAAGGGTTGTTCCCCTTCTTCTTTTCCTTTTGTATAACAGGAACAACGCGCCTCCACATATCATCCTAAAGATTACTATGGTCCACATACTGAGCCTTACGAAATCCCAATCGTTTTATATGGTTGGAAGGGGTTGAACTGCTGGTGTATCTTGGAGGGTTAATCTGCAAAGCTTTATCCTAAAGTCAGTTAAGTTTTGTTTATTAATGTTTATATTAAATTATTAATTAACACAGAACCTCCCGAACTTGAGTCTTGTATATGCAGTTCATTGTTTTTATAGATAAATAAACTTTGGTTTTATTAAGTAGACACCACTTGGTAGCCTGATCTCAGTTTTGTAATTTAATTTTAATTTGGCCCTTGTTTGGAAACACTAGCAGGAACTGTTGAGTGTGAGGGGAATGCTTCAGGTGATTACCGAAGATTTCCAGTTTTGTGAATTGGCAATCGTCCACTTTTCCAAATTTAATAACATTTTCTTCGCATTTTATCAAAGTTGACAGTGGCAAGTGAGATGGGCATTGGTAGTACAATTTGGTTTTTGTACAGCCATTATTCAGAGGTATTATCTTATTATCTGATTTTAAAACGTAATTTGCATTTGGTGCTATGGTCAAGTAATCTGATTCAATTTTTGTAGGTAATAAATTTAGATAATTAAGTTGAAAGTTTATTTCAAAATTAATTGGGATCGATATGAAATACTGAATCACCATACCTTTTATTAAGCAATTAACTTTAGATATAGATTCAAAATTTAGTATGTTGTCTAACCTTACGTCAAAAGGTAATTGATTTTCGTAGAATCCCGAAATAGTCTGCAGAATTCCTAGAAATTCGGATGGTTTTATAATGCAAGGGTGTATCGCGTGTAGTTTGCAAAACATAACTGAATTTTCTATAGATTGGAATATATTTTGGATTGTCGTGTACGATATTATTAATTGATTAAAGATGTCTTTTGTAAATAGTACATGTTGGTGATCGATTTCTCCTTTTAGAGTAGCATGCAATTGCATAATTTTTTATTTTAATTAAGTTTTCGTTATGTTCAATTTTTTTTTCTTCTCATGAGGTGGTGTCGCTTAACGTCCCTGCGCATCTCCATGGTCCTGTTGTGCGCCTCTGGATGATTTACTTCCTGTGTACTCCTATGTCTTCTAGTTGTTCTACAGGAAGCATAGGCTTCCCGAATTTCGCCAAGCGTTCGACTTTGTATGCTTCACAAGTACACAATTTCCTTCTTCTTTTCTCAATTCCCATCCTATGTTTGTGTTTATCCAGGTCACAGTGTCCTGTGACTAGTCCTGTGATTTTTCTTAGTTTCAATCTACTCAGTCTTGACAGCTTCAGCATGCTGTCAGGTACCGGACCATCTAGGAAGAGTCTATTATGCCTCATTCCAATTTGGTTATGCCAAGCCTTTCTGGATCTGGATCTGGATTGAGTTTGCCAAGGGTGATCAAATCATTGACCAGAGCACTTAGGCCTCACTAGACCCATTGTGCCCCCCTGACTGGGACAGCCCTGCGTTGTTCTATCACTCATTTAGCCACCCAAGGTGGCGAGCAAAGGACAGCACAACGCTTGGAGGATTATCCCTTATGTTGGCCGTGTTCGGCCAGAGCTCCCCTAGCATGGACTCTCTAAGGTGGGCGAGAGCCGGGCAGGTTGTTAACACATGTTCCACTATCTCGTCCTCTTCTTCACATGCTCTACATATGGGGGTTTCCACCAGTCCCATAGTAAACAAGTGTTTCCTTAGCTGACAGTGACCCGTAAGGATACCTGTGATAAGACGCAGATTCCCCCGGGATAGTCGCAAATAATATTCAGCTGTTTTCAGATTGGGTGAGCATATTGCTTCCTTGGCCTATCTGCAGCCTGAGATGTTGTCCCAACGTTGTTTTAGCATCTTGAGAGTATTCTGTTTGAGGATATCAGTGAGGAATTTCGGTGTTGGCGCGATCGGGGGCCCGTCCGTGGTATCACTGAGAACCGATCCAGCTCGCGCCAACTCGTCTGCCTTGCTGTTGCCTTCTTCATTATTGTGTCCCTTGACCGAGCGCAGCTCAATACTGTTTGATTGTGCTGCTTGTTTAAGGGTGTTGTGACATTCTTTTACTAGTGTTGAGGTGATCTTGTGACTACTCACTGCTAGTATTGCTGCCCTACTGTCTGTAAGGATTTGGATGTTCCTATCACGGATGTCTCGGTGTAGGATTTCTTTCGTCCCTTGGATGATGCCAACGATCTCTGCTAGCAGAGTAGTTGTGTGCTTCTCTAGGGGTATAGCTAATGAGAGGTCTATTTGTTGCGAGTAAATTCCCGCCCCGGATCCTCTTTTGGTTTTAGAACCATCGGTGTAAATGCCAAGCCTTTTTATGCTCCTCAACTAGTTTGCGTCGAATTATTACCTTTCCGGTTTCATGGAATATACCAAAAGCGGGTTCAGGTCCTACGAATTTGCCCGTTGCCCCTTGTTTGGGTAGCAAGTCGGCTCCCAAGTGTCTAATAATTTTTTGGTTCTTGGGTATCCATACTAGCTGTGTTTTTCTTGTAGACGCCAGTGCGTCCAGTCTGTTTATGCAGGTCATCACCAGCCTGGACTGCACTATTGGCGAAGATAACGCTTTTATGGCTGCCTGACTATCCGTCATAATGGTAACTGGTCCTTTGTTAAGTCCCAACACCATTAATAGAAAATGGAGGCATGTTTTCCCAGAGCAATCGCGAATTAGTTGCTCCGGTTGAATCCTTTATATATACCAGACCGGTTCCTTTAGTATTTTTGGCCCCGTCTGTGTACTATATGGTTCCTATACTCGTTCCCGGGTATGTTCCATTTTTCCATTCACTCCGCTGTGGTATGGTTGTTTTGAATCTGCGGGATGGGTGTACAATTTTAGTGAAATCGGATCTCTTTTTTAGGATCTCTTCTTCTTGTAGTACTTTAAATGTTGCTGGTCTTGATGAACCCACATTTAAAGTGTGTTCATTTATGTGCATCCTATAGGCTGCTTATCTAGCTTCCATCAAAACAAACAGATGTAGTGGTGGTAGCGATATTATGTGTTCCATGGTTGCCGTGGGCGTTGTCCTTATTACCCCGGTTATCAGCAGACACGCCTGTCTTTGCACTTTTTCAAGTTTTAGTGCTGCGCTTTTGGTTTGAGTATTTTCTTTTTTTTCTTTTGGTGGATTGCTAGTTCGCATGACTTTCCCGCTTGGTAGGCATATTAATGACGGTGTAATGGTGAGTCTTTTAAGACTTCTTCCCGTATGTGAATGTCTATTAGTTTTTCAAGTAGTTTTAGAATAAATGATGACAAGCTAATCGGTCTGTAGGATTTAGTCTAGGCATATGAATCACGCCCTAGCTTAGTTATAAATACCACCATTACACTCCGCGAGCTGCTTGGGACGTATGAAAGAACAAGGCTTGCTCTGAGGATATCACATAATGGTTTCCTCAGCTTTGCTATTCCCTTTTGTAGCATGACAGGATATATCCTGTCAGGACCTGGTGATTTGAATGGTTTGAACGTGTTAATTCCCCACTCAACGTCACCTGGTTTGATTATCGTTTTCGCTGTTTCCCATTACCGTTTTCGAGCTCCTGTGTTGGGCTCTTCAGAAACAGGATTGTCAAGTATTAAGGAACCCGGGAAGTGCGTCTGGAGGAGTACATGCAGGGTCTCTTCTACTAAGTCTGTGTACTTTCCATCTTTGGTCTGCAGTGAGCCGATGTTCCAGCGTGATCTTTTCTGAGCGTCTTGTGTAGACGGGAACTTGTGAGATCACTTTCTATGTCTTCACAGAATTTTTGCCAAGAGTCTCTCTTGGCTTTTTTGATGGCATTGTTATATGCTGTGAGGGCAGTTAGGTAGGTTGGGTAGTTCTTGGGCAGCTTCTTTCAAACCCAGTATTGATGGAGTCCGTGACGCTTTGCACCATGAGCTCTAACTCATGCGTTGTTATCGCTACGGTTGAACAGTCCCCGATTCGGCTGGCTTGAACTTTTTTGTATAGGTCCCAGTCAGTCCTACTCGGGTCCCCTATATGAGGTGGTGTGCGTTGGCATCGCATCCAAAAATTAGCGGTATTCCCTTGTGGCTCCCGCTATATCAATATTTTCTCTTAGGATATATGCACTGAGGGCAGCAGATGGCGCCCTACAGTGGTGTATAATAATTTGTAGTAATTTGCACACGTTGTTCTGCACCGATATTCTTTTGAGGGAGGTGGTTGCCTCTATTGGTGGTCCAGGAGCCCACGTTAGTACTCCCCTGGGTTCCGGTAGGTCCTTCAGATCAATGATCTTAAGTTCCTTTTCTCTCCCTAGAAGATTCTTCTTCTTGGCTATGTTCTCGAGTCCTGTCCTGGTGGGAAGGTCGGAGCATACTATTCTCAGGAATCCCCCTTTGTGGGTACATTCCTGAAATTTCGGTGAGGCTCGTCCTTTCATTGTATGCTCTGGATTATCGAGGCTTTAATAGTGTCGCATTCCTCTGCATTTATGCTTGTCTCTGACGGAGGCCCTTTGACGGAGGCCCTCCGCCTCCTCTCGGGGTTTTTGCCGGTTTTTTGTGGAGCCCCGGGGATGTGTTGTCGCTCGACAAGTTTCGCTTCTGCATCCCTGATGAGCCAGGTGTTGACGTTGGTATGGGGAAGGTGGTTCGCGGCAGCTGGTTTAGACCGGTCATGCAGGGGTCACCCACCTGCCCGATATAGTGGCCAGCTACTGGCCGATTTCTCGGTCACTTTCCTATCCACCACGCGGAGACGCGCTCGGTAGCTTCTACCTGCAGCTATTAGTTGACTCCATTGCTGGCGCCAACCGATGTTCAATACTTTTTAGTGTTTTGTTAAATTTATTAATAATTTCGTTATTGAGACTATACCCGAATTTGATCTGATTTTCGATTTGGTTTTGATTATTTTTAAGGTGCTTATTTTTGGAATTGCCAGATTTTTAATTTTTCGTTTAATACAAAAATCTTTAAGTGCCATTAAAGTTTGGAATAAATCCATGTAATTTGATAATAAAATATATAAGTCCTTTACGTTGTAGAAAATTCACTAATAAATAGAAAAAACACGAAAATATTTTCGTAAAATCTACAACAAATGAGTCTTATTAAGACTACAAGAACATTTATATTTTTAGTTCATTTTACAGAAAGTATTAGCTAGAGAAGTAGTTGTTAAGTGATTGAACAATATTCAATCTGACTATGCTTCGACACTAGTTCCACCAATTGTATGGGTTGAGGTTGTCCATAAAAATTCGTTTAATAGTTTTACGAAATAGTATATTAAAAGGAAACTTTACAAGTGTAGTGTTTACGCGACTATTATTATGTGTCTTCTATTTTGCATTCCTACGCCGAGTCCCCTGGTCGTCGAAAGCGCCCTCTTCCCTTCTTAGAAAATACCTTAGACCATATAAGCTTATAGACACGCCCTAACCCGAATGTGGTGAAGCCAACATAAATAGGCGCGTGTGACGTCACCTGTGGGCAAGAACGTAAATAGAAATATGTTTCGTATTGGAAGTGGGAACGAAATAAATTTTTTTATTTACTTAAAGTAATTAATCTTATGCAGGGAAGTTGTTGAAACATGTCCAATAAATATATTTAGCAAATTTTATTTCCTGTACATGATTATTAAAACAAACAGTGCCATTTATTAATTTTATTATCTTAATACCTATACAGTATACATGTATCAGGAAAAAAATAAAGACTACAAAAGATATTACTTAATTATAAAATATATTTTGAATACAAATACAAACATTTATTAAATTAATAAAATGAAAAAAAAAATTAATAAAACAATTGTGTCCGCTGCCGTGCATTACGGCAGCGGACACAATTGTTTTATTTATTTATTGCCCAGAAAACAAAATCGTTTTAGTTAGTTTGCTTCTAACTCTATCAGCATTGTTATTTTTACATTCAGTTAGATGATACAATCTAATATTACAATAATGGAACGCAATAATTTTAATTAAATTAATGATGTGGTTGGATTCAACATCATTATCATACATGTATCCCTCGTAAGCATCGAAAACTGAAACTGAAATTTTTTGTATTTCACTTACCGAAAGTACAGCATCATTTTTTAGTTTATTTATTGAACTCCAATTATTAGTAATAAAAGAATCATGTGTAAAATGCTTCGAACAAATTCTGCTATGTTATGAAGGGTTAAAATTGTCGCATTGCAGCAATCCATTGCTTTTTGAGTAGGGAATCTCGTGGAAATCTGTAAGTGATTATTTTTGTAAAATAGGTAACAACAATTTTTAAATTGCGTTTATACAGCATGAGTTTTTAAAATTTTACAGGGCTATATTACCACCAACTCCTCAAATGCGAGAAAAGGGTTAAATGTCCCTACTACCTCATCGAAATTTCATTAAAATATTTAAAACTGTTCTCGAGATATAGCCCGGTAACACTTTAAAAGAACTCATCCTGTTTATCATCTTATTTCGAGGTTATGCATATGAAACTTTTATTTAAGTAAATACTTACATGTGAAATTATATATCTGTACCACGTTTATATCGTTCTGTACAATTATAAGCACTGCATAATAGCACCATAATTAGGATTCGTTGAAAACAACGATTTTAAGATAAAAACCAAATGAAAACAACCGGGAAACAAACACACAAACTTGACTTCTGCCCACACGTGACGTCACGCACTGCTCTTCATGTTGGCTTCACTTCGTAGTAGGCGAGATATAGCTAACGGCGCGTCTATAAGTTTATATGGTCTAAGGAAAATACGCACTCGCCCTCCGCACAGAGCCGTACTAAGTTCCGCGCGGCCCAAACAGTAGTTGTTTCAAAAGTTTTTGTTCTTGTAGTCTTAATAAGACTCATTTGTTGTAGATTTTACGAAAATATTTTCGTGTTTTTTCTATTTATTCCATGTAATGTGGTTTATTAAAATATTTATTTTTAGTAACTAAATATATAACATGGCGATTTCCATTTTTTAGGAAACATAAGGAATGAACTTTAGGCTTTTGTGCCTTTAACTTCCCTATTTGTCCAAATCTAAATTTAAAATCGCGTGCTATACCAGAATTCATATGTAAATCAGTACTAAGACAATGTGCAAGGGAAAATTCTTTAGGTGCTGAGAATAAATTATCTTGAATTTCTATTACATTGTCGGCTACATTATTATTATTATTTTTGTAACTATTAATAAAATTTATGTAGGATAGTTCGATACTGTCCTTGGTTTTACCTTTCTTATTATTAATTATTTTACAGGGTCTTTTAACGTTTGAATAATGTATTTTTTTTAATCTGATTATGATAAACTTTCTAATTTTTGCGGTTTTTAATTCTTTATTTTTTTGACTCAATTGTCTCTGATTTATACTTAATTTTTGTTTTTGGTTGATTTTACCGGTTTCTCATAAATACTTTATCATTAATATCTGGTAGATCTTCCCTATTTTGATTTTGTTTATTTGTTGTTCTTTCCTTATTTTCTACAAGCTTTTCATTAATTATAGTATACATTAATTTTATTTTTTCTGATGTATAATATAATTGTTCAAAGTTTTATTTAAAATTTCTATATCAAATAATATAATTTCAATGGATTTTAAAACGGCGCATAAGACTTTTGTTTCTGCTGACTCTGATTTTAATGATTTTTGTACATTTAGGACTCGAATGTGTTCAATTATAGTTGAATGAACTCTTTCAATTAATCCATTTGATTCTAGATGTTGAGAACTTATAAAATGTAATTTAATTTTGTTTAAAATATAGTTTAATTGAAAATAAATTTTTAAAATAATTTTGAATTACTATTCAAAATTTTTCATATACATCGCTATCGAAATCTAACACATCTTTCTCAAAGTTATTCCTGGAAAATTGAACATGAATACGTAATTTTTTATTATTATATCATATATAACCTCTCGTTTTGGTTTCGCTGGTGAATAGCTTACCTAACTAATTATTATTTGATTATCGCCAATATTTAGAGGTTTTTCCAAAATTGGGATGGTGTTAACAGGGTTTTCAAGATTTAAGTGAACCTTTTTACCACCATTATCATTTACTAATTCGTATAGAAAATCATCTAGGTTATCTTGCTCACCAACTTCGACAATTATTGATTGATTATCATCATAAATTACATTATTATTGTCATGAAGTGACTCGTCAAAATTATGTTCGTAAAATTTGTCATTATGGTCTATTATGCGGTTGAGTTCAATTCTTGACAGAGCAGCGGCATTTTTATTCATAGCATCCTTTTTATAAACAATAGTATAATAATATTCTGATAACTTAATACGCCACCTGGTTAATTTAGAATTGCGATCTTTTAAGCAGATGAGCCACTGTATGGGTTTATGGTTACAAACAATCTGGACTTGACGACCAAATAAATAAGGTCAAAAGTATTTAACTGCCCAAACGAATCATTAAGTGTAACGCTAGCGTACGATATCGGTAAATCTGAACCTATGTTACCTTGTGATAAAACTGCACCAATTGGAAAGTTACTTGCAACTGTAGTTACAAAAAAAGGTTTGTTAAAATCCGGACATTTTAGAATGGGTTCGTTGATTAGCAGGTCTTTACATAGATTGAAACAAGAAATATAGTTTTGTAATGGGATTAGTTAATTTGGCAAAGTCTTTGATAAATTTTCGATAATACCCGAGAAGTCCTAGGAATCATTTTATCTGTTTGGTGTTTTTCGGAATGGGGTAATTTTGGATCGCTTTAATCTTGTCTGGGTTGGATTTAACACCGTCCGGAGTTACAATGTGTCCCAAGTAAGATACTTCTTTACGTAAGAACTCGGATTTATCAAATTGAATTTTGAAATTTGATTTACGTAGGCGTTGAAATACCTCACGCAATCTAGAAATATGTTCTTGTAAACTCACACTGAAAATAATAATATCGTCCATATATGGACGATATTATTATATATAGACTAAACATTTTTCATTTCGGATTCCTCTCAAAATGTTATCCATGACTCTTTGGAACGTGGCAGGTGTATTTTCAAGACCGAAAGAAATCTATAAAAATTCGTAATGTCTTAGTTTTTTTAATAAAAATCAATAGGAGATTAACCAACTGTTTGAAATTCGTAAATTCTACGTTTAGGCTAAAATGTTCACGTTTAAGTATTACGTAATGCGGTTTTTAAATCGTCCCATGCACGGATTACTGAGGAGGAAATATTTTGAGCGGCGGCGTCACCTTTATCTTTGACAATATAGTAGACGTGAAGTACTCGTTAGAAAATCGTTCGGATCATCCCGGTTATAAAAACGTGTGACAAGTTTTTCACAAACATCAATAAATCTAGAAAGCATTTCGGGAATCCCGTAGAAATCAGGAATCATATCAAGATATTCAGATCTCAATTGTTGAGCCATTTTTTGTGAGTTTAAACATAATTTATAAATTTCTGAATTTCTGCGCGATGCAGTGTTGAATTGAATAGCTACTTTACCTGACCCTTTAGTAACATGACGCATAAAATGTTTACCGACTCCGAATAATAAATGCACTTACATGAGAAAAATCCAGCCCATGGAGATATTAATGCGATTGTCTCGTGGAGTAAACGAATGGACACGACCCTGGGTTTGGTTTCCTAAAGTTTGAGGAGCAAATTTGCGATGTCTTCGAGGTCCAAGTTATGGATTTTGAGGTTGACAAATTCATAGAGATGAAAAGTGACCAATGATGTTCGCTTAGGGGCACTTCAACCAATCCTACCGACTGCGCCAATTAAGATTCGTGGACTTACTTCAGAGTTTTTAAAAACAATTTATTTATACGAAGGTCATGTACATAGTATGGGCTCTAACTATACAATTAATTATAATAAAGGAATTCGGAATATTTATAATTAAACTCTTACAAACTAAGCAAAATAAATGGTAAGCTAAACATAAATATAATTGAGACGCAATTAGGCGAGAATATTCATATCAATAGAAACAAAGGATTGTTTATATGACAATACACTGATTGTTCATAATCAATAGGAGTATTATTGTGGACGGCAGGTATTATCAAGTGATAATAACGTATTTGCAGGATAGGTGGGTGGCAACAATTCAATTACTGAAACATAAGCGAGGGTTATCACCTAAAAATTAATTGAAAAAAATGATTAATTGTGTAAAAACGTTTAGTGTTACTATTCTTACATTAAATACGTAATAGAGGATGGCTTAGGAGGCACCAACCTGGTATAGACTTATACACTTTTTTTGACAAATAAGTACATATAATATAAATAGATAGATAGATGTTGTATGGGTGGCACCAGCGCCTATTCCACCGCGACCTTTCCAGGTCTATTGTGGATCCCTATTTATCTCAGATGACCAGCTCTAGCTTTGCCTCATTGATTAGTCCTATTAGCCCTACCAGAGGGGCTTGGGTATAAGTCTCCGCGCTTGGGTTTGTAGTGCCTAGCTTTTGATATCTAATCCTTGCCGGACCCTCGCAGTGGCATAGGATGTGGAACGAGTCCTCTTCTTCCTCTAGGCAGAATCTGCATGATGCTTCTTCCTCCAGGCCTATTTTGCTCATATGTTTGTTGAGCTTGCAGTGTCCTGTTATCAGGCCTACTACTACTGAATTTTGGCGATTGTTTCTTAAGGAACTGTTTCGCCTGTCTCTGTCCTGGTGAGTTCGTCCACCAGGTATGGGCCTGTGTCTCCACCCATTTTTTTATGGATCGTTTGACTGCGGTTTTGGAGATTCCGCAAGAGGGTTCCGGGCCAATTACTGCTTTTGACGAGCCTTGTTTGGCCAATTCGTCTGCTATGTCATTCCCCGGATGTCCTCCGTGTCCTGGGACCCATGTGATTGTGACTTTTTTGTGACAGCCAAGTTCGTTAAGAGCGCGTATACAGTCCCACACTAGCTTAGATTCGACCTGTGTGGGCTTAGTGCTCTTAGTAGCGCCTGGCCGTCGGAGAATATAGCAATTGACCTACTTTTGGTGTCTTGTCTTGCTATTTCTCTTGTGCAGTGGTGAAGAGCTATCGCCTCTGCTTGAAACACCGTAGTGTCCTTGGTGAGACTGACAGAAATCTTTGTCTCGGGTTTTGTGCCGTATATACCTGCTCCTACCCCTTTGTCGGTCTTTGAGCCGTCCGTAAACCAGCATGATTCCGCTTTGGTAGGTTGGCCTTCGACCCAGTACTCTCTTTGTCTGATTAGAACCTTGTATTTCTTTTCGAAATTGTATTTTTTCACCATGGCATCGATAGGCATTGCTGTAATTGCGTTAGCCTTCAGCTCGTCTTCTAGCCATTGGTGCGTTTTTCCGTGTGATCGGATTATGGGCGCCTGTCCTTGCATCAGTCTGTATGATACGGACCTGGCTTCTCCTTGAATGAAGATGTGTAGTGGTGGTATGTTCAAGATGGCTTCTAGGGCTGCTGTTGGGGTGGTGCTTAGGGCTCCTGTTGTACTGAGACATGCTAGTCTTTGTGCACTGCTCAGGAGTCCTATCGCCCCCTTTTGCTTTGTCCTAGTCCACCACACCACTGCTCCATAGGCTATTATGGGTCTTATCACCCTGGTGTAGAGCCATAGAGTCAATTTAGGGTTTAGTCCCCAATTTTTCCTGCACATTCTGCGACACCTGCCCAATGATATTGTTGCTTTTTTGGTGGCTTTTGTGATGTGTGGTCTCCACGTCATTTTGGCGTCAAAGGTTACTCCCAGGTACTTTGCCTCCCCTACGAAGGGAATTTCTGTACCCCCGAGCTTCAGTGGCTTTAGGCCTTGCAATGCTCGTCTTTTTGTGAAAATGACAATTGGTGTGTTTCGTGGATTGATTGTCAATCGCTCCTGTTTGCACCAATTGTCTACTATGTTTAGGGCTCTTTGTGCTCGCTCCGAGACAACTCCTGCGAACCGGCCCCTGATGACAATGGCTAAGTCATCTGCGTACCCTAGGCAGTTGATGTCCTCTTTGGACAATTTTCCTAGAAGGTCATCTACTAGTGTAGCCCATAACAGTGGAGATAGCACTCCTCCTTGTGGGCAGCCCCCTGCTGCCTTAGCCTTAATGGCATGGCCCCCCAAAGTGGATATGATTGTCCTTTTCTCTAGGCTGGCCTTAATCCATTGGCAAAGGCTTGACGGGACTTCTTTCCTTTCTTGTGCCTCCATGAGAGAGTTTGTTGTGACGTTGTTAAACGTCCCTTCTATATCCAGAAATATGGCCATGGCTATACCTTTGTCTTCCATTGACTTTGTGATGAGCCTGTTTAGGTCGTCCAGCGCCGAGTCCGTTGACTTACCCGGCTGATATGCATATTGCCTGTTGTTGAGGGGATCTTTTAACAGTATCTCGTCCCTTATGTACCTATCAATCAGTCTTTCCATTGTTTTTAGTAAGAATGAAGATAGGCTGATAGGTCTGTATGACTTTGGCTTTAGGTCAGCTATTCTGCCTACCTTCGGCAGGTAGATTACCCTTACGCTTTGCCATGATTTTGGTATATATCCCCATGCCAGGCAGGCTTTGAAGATTTTTGACAGGTGCGGCACCAATTCCTCTATGCCCATTTGTAACAGAATGGGATAAATCCCTTCCGGTCCTGCGGACTTGTAAGGTTGGAACCTGCTGATGGCCCATTTAATTTTAGTGGGTCTTGTGACCTCAGTGGCTAATCTCCAGTCCTTTTGGTCGGGCCTTTTAGGTCTTTGGCTGGGATTGTCTGGCTCGTTGTGTTCTGCCAGAATTGTTGAGGCTGGAAAGTGGACTTTTAATAGTTCCTTGAGACTTTCCTCTATTGTTTCTGTGTAGGTTCCTTCCGGTTTCTTGAGGAAGCCTAGCTCTTTGGCAGCACTGCCGTCCTTAGCCAGGACTTTATGAATTCTAGAGCATGCCGGAGTGTCGTTAATCTCCTCGCAGAACTTCCTCCACGAGTCCCTTTTGGCTTTTGGATTTCTTTGTTGTATTGAGTGAGCTTTCCTCTGTAGGTGTCCCAGTCCTGGTTGTTTTTGGCCCTATTGAATAGCCTTTGAACCTCGATCCTCATCTTTTCGAGTTTTTGGTTCCACCAGACTGTTCCGCAGACCCCTCTGCTTGGCTGTTTTTTCCGGGCAGTTTTCCAAATAAGCCGTCCTGATGGCGTCATTGATTTGTTCCACTGCCAGCTCCAGCCCACCAATCTCTCTTGTCGATGCTGTACCTCCCTTGAGAGCTTCTCTGAGGGACTCTTTAATCCTACCCAGTTCGTCTCTCTTGGGTTTCTGTACTTGTTCGTCATGAGAGATGTGACTAGATCGAAGCGGATTTGCCTGTGGTCGGAGCACGATGGTTCTTCTGACACATGCCAATTCGCTATACTATCACTCACTTTCCCGGTACAGATCGTTAGGTCTGGTACTTCTTTACGGTTTTTCGCGATGAACGTGGGCTTATTGCCGATATTGGTCACTATAAGTCCCTCTCCAGAGATAAAGTTAAGTAAAGACTCACCTCGTTTGTTGATGTCCGAGCTACCCCAGAGCGTGTGATGCGCATTGGCGTCGCACCCTATTATGAGTTGGTATGCCTTCTCCGCGCAGTATGCAACTATGTCGCTTAGTATACGCGGAAGGCATTCTCTCTCATCTCCTGAGAAGTAGGCTGAGCAGATGACCCAGCTCCTCTCTCCTTCCTCCGTCCTGGCCGACATGATGCCTGTAACAGAATCTTCAGTGTATAATTGCGGTATTAGTGTACATTTGACTCTATCACTGTGAATTATGCATGCCCTTGGCCTTTCGGCGTTTGGGCTGTATATTACCTGAGAGTGTTGTGGCGCTAGGCCTGCTATTTTCCCTCGGAGTAACCAAGGTTCTTGCAGGAGGTCTATATCTATGCCTTCTTTGTTGAACCTTCTACACAGCGTTGCCGCTGCGGCTTTTGCGTGTTGAAGGTTCACCTGCAGGATTTTTATTCCTCTTCCGCTATTGAAGAGAAGGGACATCTTCAGGCTCTTCCTCCGTGGTCTTGTCCTCCTCCATTGGAACCGCGCCCCCCTTGGCCGATGGCCTTAAAAGGGGACTGATCCCGCTGGCGGAGGGTTGACCTTCTTTGGGAGAGTCTTGCCCTGGTTCCACGTTCTCCCCGGCCTCGCTGGTGCCTTGGGTCTCCGCTGGTTTCTCAAGGGTAGTCTCCTCTAAGGCACTTATACGTAGTGCCTTTCCAGCCCTTTGGCCTTGACGAGGTTCTTGTGTAGAGGTACCCTGCCCTTTGGCTTGGGTGGCCTCTTTGCTGGCCTCGTAGGAGGTCCCTGGCCCAGTGGCCTTGGAAGCCTCCTGCCCTATGTTTTTTGCTTTTCTTGGGTTTTTATTCATTTTTTTTCCCACGAGAAGCTAGGGAAATATTCGGTCGGCCTGATCAGAGCCCCGCATGATCAGGTAAGGCTAGATACAGGGGGGATTCGCCTGGTGCCCCCCTGGGAAAGTTCGAGACCGCACATACCCCTGCGGCCATTCAGCTCTCAGCACTTTGCCTTTCACCTTAGCTTGGGATAATATAAATAATAACTATAAATACAATTATATAATGTTTGTACATTCTCTAACAAGCTATATATATAGACGTTTTTATTTACATATTTATACACGGTCTGTTATGAAAGTAATGGGCACGATTTTAATTTGACACGGCTATCTACCGCAGTGGGGTAAAACGGTTCGGGAAATTTAATGAAGGGCCTGCACTTTCTATGCAGCCGGTCTCTAGTTGACTCTAAGTTGAGTCTAAGTGGAAAAACGTGCATCCGTGTCAATTGTCTTTTCCTACTTTGTAAAACGGCATGATGGAGTGTTTGTGATTGAATACAATAAGTATATATATACATAACCTTTATTTGGCATACCATTCCAGCCTATAAACTTATACATTTGTACCATAACAATGAAATAATAGTAAAACTAAACATAAATACAAAAATACATAAAACTATTACAATTCTTGAAGTAATTCTTTACTTTCGCTTCTAGCTACACCTCCCTGATTTCATTCTCATCAATTCTCTGCATTCTTCAATCCCTTTTCCACTCTCACACAACACCTCATTCAAACTCTTACTCTTAAAATTAGGTCCCTCAATACACTCATACAACCAATGCTCCCATACGTCTATTCCCCTAGTACAAAATCCACACACCATATACTCCTTTCCCATCCATACCTTTCTTCCTCTTTCTTCATTTCCACACCTTAGCCTAGCTAGCATTCTTACATCCTCTCTATTCTGTAGGCCAAAGTAGCGCGGGGTTGTTCCGAAAACTTGCAGGTTTTTGTAGTTCGGGCAGGTCCGACTCTGTGCTATTTTGTTTTGCCGACTTTGTAGTTCTTCTGCCCTCAGTTTTTCTACTACTTCTTCTTCTAACTTCTGACCCCGCCCTAACTTTTCCTCTACATACATCACAGACATTCCAGCTCTTTCATACAGCTTTGCTCTCTTTTGCATCCATTTCATACTCTCATGCTTTTGTTCCCATTCCCTATAGCATACTTTCCAAATTTCTTGCACCAATCTTCCATTCTCCATTTCACTCAGTCTCCTTTCAAACTTCACTACTCTCTTTGCTGCCATACACGCCACAGACACTCTGTTGCATTTCTGCAGCACCACGTATCCGGGTGTGGTCCTCTCGAGCCCTATGCACCTTTTGAGGTACCACAGTTGCAACCTTTCCACCTTTTCCTCCACACTTATACCCCATACTTCCGATCCATACAATAATATTGTCCTAACGCGGGATGCATGCGTGCCAAATCATTTGCATTCTTACATTATTTCCTAGCGCATCTTCCCACGTTCTCCTCAACCGCTCCATCGCCACTCTCGCTTTCTTACAAACATACTCAATATGCCCTGCCTTACTACCCGTTTCCGAGAATATAAAGCCAAGGTATTTGAACTCTTTCACTCTTTCCACACGCTCCCGCTTCCATACCAATTCAATAAGTATTTGAAGGTCACACTCTGAGAGATGGTGCTCAAAAAGGGTGAGAAGGAAATCGCTAAAGAATATCATTCCCGACGACTAACAACAGTTTTTTTGGGGTCCCAGGAATCATTCATTTTATGTTTGTATCGCAGGGAGAAACTGTTCACAAAGCAAGTAAGGAAGAGATTGTGAAACGCCGAGTCGTGCTCGTGAAGGCCGACATAAAAGACACGGTCAGACTATATAATGACAATGCTTTCAGTCAGTCGGCCTTCATTGTGACCAATATTTTGGACCGGAGCAACACTGGGACTGTACCCAAACCCGCTTACAGTCCTGATTTGGCACCATGTATTCTTTTTCCCCTATGAAGAGAGAGCTGAAGGAAAAGCATTGGGAGTCTGTGGAAAACATGTAAAAGTAATTAAAACGTTCCTAAAAGACATTTCCGTAGATGAGTTTCAGGTCTGACAAACACGATTCCGCATATATATATTTTCCCAGAAAATGCGCATTACTTTTATAAACGACCTTGTATTTTTAAATGCAATTGCATTAACTTTAACAAACCTTTGTAATTAAAGTTCAACAACTATTATTTTTTATGTATGCACGCAAATTCCGCAAAACAACTAATAAATATATTAAATAAATTAATTATATATAAATAAATTGTTAAAATAAATAGAAAAAGAAGGCCACAGTCGCTCCTACGGGTTGGAAATGTATGTTCAAGTTATATCATTAAATTGGGTATATAATGTTGATAATACACGTATTGGATTTCCCCGAGTAGCTTCGGACCTCCTCTGACTGTTTATGTAACAATTATTCTTATATTATTATAGTTCCGTACTTAATGTTATATAGAAACATACCAGAAAATGTAAAATAATTTTACTTAAATAAATTTAAGGCATTTCCTTCTATAAATAAGGTAAGTTTATATTTTATCGAATCATCATAGTCAATTAAATTATTTTTAATGTGTCGTTATTTATAAACAAAGGTACACAATTATATCTTATGTATTAAATTGTCGTGTGGGAATGTTATAAACAACTGCAAAATAATAAAGAATACGATAACGTTGAGTTATGCTTTTAAGAAATAGAGGGCGCTTTCAAAATCAATACACGAAGTTAATAAGGTTGCATAAAGTTTGACATCATATTTCAATTTTATACGTTTGTATAATTAAAAAGAAAGTGTTTTAATATCATTATGATAAATTTTTTGTATAATAATTTTGTAACGAAACTTTATGATTATTATCGATCAAATAAATTCAATTTCAAGTTTTTCCATTTAATGTTGTACGTATATAGAACTATTTTGTCTGAATGTATGAAAATTAATGGTACCAAATGTAATCGTTAATTTATTTAATCAGTAAATTATATTTTCTTATGTGATGATATGTAAATTACAATTTTACTCAGTTTACTCCTTATTTCACTTGTAAAGAATAAACTGAGTGTTATTTTAATTTTTCACATACTGAATAGAAATACCTTACATTTCCGCATCCAAAATCGTTGAGAAAAGTAGAATTTTGTTGCATAGGAAAACTTTTCCGCATAGATACACTTTTCCGCATGGATACACTTTTCCGCACTACTTTTATTTACTATTAATAATAATAATAATAATAAACGTCTTTATTAAAAAAAAATGGGCGAAGTTTAGCCATTAAGGCTACTCTACCACTTAACCCATAAAACATAACAATTTCACAATAAGGAACAAACAAAAAATAATAACCATCCTTAACTAAACAATTTGCAAATAATAATAAAATAAAAACTATTTAATTACACAAGATACGGTAGATCTAGCCAGATTTGCACGTAGCTGTTATTTAAAGGAGTATACCGGTAGTAACGTTGTTGCCCTATTTAATCAATGTTAATGTCAGTTACATACATGAAGTAATATATACAACACACGTACTATCGGTAATTATAACCTAATTTTTATGTCAGTGTGAAAAATGAAATCGCAAACACTTTTATAATTGATGTTATGTGCAGTATATGAAAAAAATGTGTGTAGAACACGTGGGAAATGCGCGTTTACGCAGTAGAGTAGAAACATGATGCACTCGCTCGCTTCGCTCGCTCGTACACCAACATCCTACTCTCGTGTGGAAAAGCGTAATATTTCCACATTTGTTGTACAAATAACTAGTGTAGTTTTATATTCAATCTAGAATTTTTTTTATAAAATTACTTAAATAAAATAAAGTCCATCAAATTATCCACCGAACCTAAAAATGAATTAAACCATTGATTAAATAATTCTTGCTAAAATCCTTCACTCCAATAATAACAAGCCGGGAAATACGACGACTGGAGAACTTTAAACTGCGTAATTAGAGTGGAAGTAATTTCCATCCGCGTTCGCCAGATAATTCCGTTAGAAAATTTCCCCGTCCAAATCTCAAGACGTCCATCCCCGACTTTTTATTTCTCTTAATATTATTATTTTTTTAAAAATCAGGAATTCCTTTAATCCGGTTGAATTTGAAATAGATTTTATTTCATTTTTTTGTTGCTAATTGGAGTACTTCTATTTCCTCGTTTTCCAATGGAGAAAAAAAATCACAATAGGGCGTTTATCCAGTTACGCCATGCGAACGAGAATTGATTTTTATTGTGCTGGAAAGGGGCTAAGGGGGGAAAGTAGAGGCAGATGTTGCGGAAAATGTTTACAGTATTTCAATAAATACACTTTTATGGACGTAATATTATGTCCTCAGACCGTTCAAAGAGTGAGAACCAACGATCCGAGAAATGATGTTTGCGGAAACGTGTATGTGAAGAGAAATTTTTACAACGGGTTTCAAGAGGTCAGTTTAAAGTTTAAAAGAAAACATTCCACAAACTCTGAACTCTGTTAATGATGTGTTTGCCACTATTGACACTGCAATATATAGATACATAATAAAACATAATTAATTACAGAAATAATATTAACAACTTGAATAATTTAGGAATTTAGTTGGTTTCGAAACTTTTAACTTCTTTGAGTAACTGTTTAAATGAAATACAAGCCCATAAACAAGTTTGCGCTGTGCTCTCAATTTGGTGGGATTACAGATGCGTCGTGTATTTTGGGCTGCTGCCACAAATCATCATCAATATGTGTACTGACGCCAGAAGTTGCTTGGATGGGATTTGATGGACCATCCACCACACTCAACAGACTTCGCACCGTCCGAATAATATTTGTTTCGATTTTTGTAAAATTCTTTGATTGGTAAACAATTTAATTCAGGCAATATTATCAAACAGCCCTTGCTTAATATTTTTACTGAACAAACATTTCAATTACAACTTGCAATTATCTCTCGCCTACAATATCTGCAAATCAGAGGATAATTGATAGTGACAATTGTTATTCGATTCGCGTCCGAACCCGAGATGAAGTTGTAATTAGATACTTGGACGGGCCGAAATCCCACCCAGCACGTATGCACAAGAAAATCAATTATTTCCATAGTGTTTTTCGAGTCTAATAACGGGAACAGGAATTAAAAGGTGAAAGGCGCTTCCTTAAGGGTCTAGTAAAACTTTCTAATTGCTACCATGTCTCGAAATTTACGATACACGACGTAATACGTGAATTATAATGAACGAAGTTTTTAATTGTTCACCAATGGACCTGAATAGCCTAGCTGATAAAGCGTTACACTCAGTTTATGTATAATTATATTAATTTAATTAAAGTAATATTATTTTTAAATCAGAGATTAAGGAGAAACCTTCCATTCGTTTTTTTTTAATGAAAATTGTAAATGCGAACAGACCCTCTTCACTTCTGTTTGAAGCCAAAGTCGAGTAGAAAAGCGGTTTTGGCTCGAACCGTGCGATTAATTTACATAACGTCGTCGTCTTTGCACAATTCAGCCAACGAGAATTGCTTGCATATTTTACCCGTGCCGGAAACGTGATATCTGCACTCGTAAACTTTAAATTTGCACGAATAATGAGAATGTAGAATAGACGTTATGCACCTCGTCTTATCGCCATTAATGCACACCCCACGACGATTCATTAGTTTACTATTCGGTAACGTGTATGTGCTGAACTTCTCGGTTGTTGCTATGCATAGTTATGAGTGAATGTTATCAGCAAATACTAGAGATAATAGATGGTGGTAAGAAAAACGTTTTGCATTAAGCCGTATTTACACTATTAATTCTAGAAACATACGTCTTTTAAATTATAAATTATTTTGATCTGTATATACTAGCGTACTCATGACCTACCTCCGTAAACTATGTGATCTACTTTATATTTTCTACTGGCGCACTCTTGACCTACGTAACAGACAGTTTATTGAGGTAGGTCAGAATTACGTCAATTAAGTAATTATACTATTTATTGTCCTAGGTCAAGAGTATGCTAGGTTAAGCAATATGCAGAATTTATTTTTTTATTTAATAATTTGCTTTTAGCCACCATATACAATTATAAATACATCTATTATAATGCAGATGTGATCGTCATAGAATACAGAGTCAATGAATGATTTATTATAGTAATATTTATATATATAGTATAAAAAGCAAAGTTAAATTGTTTTACTTCTTCAATACTAAGCCTAAAGGTTAACATTTTATTTTATTATGTTTGTTATTTAAAGAGTAACTTCTAGAAAATTTCTACAAAATAAAACAATAATATAGAAAATAAGTTGATAAATTTCAGAAATCTAAAAATGTCGAAATTTAAAAAGGAAATTGCTACAATTTTCAGATAAGAATTTCATTAAAATTAGATGTAATAACAAAAACATTGTAGAAATAATGACAAAATAGGCAATTTTCAAAAAATTTCAAAATGCTGATACATTTTAAAAGCTTTTAGAAAAATTAAAATACACGAAAAAAAAAATATAAAATTTCGAAGGGGTCGAAGAAAAAAATGTTGGAATCCAGAATGTGTTTTTTTTTAAATCCTTCAAAAATAATAGATTAGTAATCAAAGATTCTGGAAAGTACTATAAATCTAAAAAAAAGGATTCACAATTTTTGAAATTAGAGTTTTAAAAAATACTATAAAATTCTAAAACCCTCGAAAAAATTACTCGGAAATTCTTTAAAATTTTGGACATTTGTAAGGATATTTATTTATTTATTTATTTATTTATTGAATAAACGTATAAACTTTTACAAATTTACAAAACAAATATACTAACTATTATAATATATGACAATTATAATGCGTGCGTGATAAATTATAAATTTACACTAATATAACAAAACCAAATGTTTAAACATGAAATGTTACAAATTTTACGAAGACGCTGTCAATAAGCAATGTTTACGAAATACATTACGCGATGAATTAAATAAATCAATGTAATTCGGCAATGGGTTGTATATGCGCATTGCTCTAGAAATTGGATTATTGTAACCGTAATTAGTTGAGTGGTATGGAATCCTAAATAAATGATGATATCTTCTTAGTTGTGGTGGCAAGGTACTAAAATTTAACTGGGCTAAAAGATCACATGAATCTACGTATTCGTAAATATGGAACATTTAACATTGTACTAATAATTGCTTTGTCATAACCACTGAAACCGATACGGTATAAAAAAATTTAAAAAAATTCAACTGTACACTTTCAATCTTAACCACATCACAATACACAAAAGGTGACCATACTGGAGATGCATATCCTAACACTGGACGCACCAAAGTTAAATAGAGATGTCTTAGTGTATTTGGAGAGAAGTTAACAGAAAAACGATTGACGAACCCAAGTCTATTTTTTGCTTTACAAACTATTGAAGTTATGTGCTGTTTAAATGACATTTTGCTATCAAATAATACACCTAAGTCATTTATAACATCCACATTTGCGAGAGAATTATTGTCTATCATATAGTCGTATGCAGCATTGTTCTTTTTACGAGAAATCGTGATTTTGCAACATTTTTTAATATTTAAATATAGTTTATTACCAAAACACCATTGCTCTAAGGACAATAGGTCTTCTTGTAATGCTTTGCAGTCGTTCGTATTTGAAATTGTTCTAAATATTTTCAAATCGTCAGCGTACATAAGAAAATTAGAGTTGCGTAAATAAAGAGCAATATCATTAATAAAGATTAAAAATAAAAGTGGTCCACAGTGTGAGCCTTGAGGCACACCTGATGAAACATTTATACACTTAGAAAGACAATTATCCACTTTAACAAATTGTGTCCTTTCACATATAACACTTCTAATCCACTTAATTGTATTACCACTCAGACCTGCGTTAGAAAGTTTTTCAAGTAACAACTCATGATGCACCCGGTCGAAGGCCTTGGAGAAGTCCGTGTAAATGCAATCTGTTTGTAAACCGGCTTCCATTGCATTAGTCAAAGATGTGTTGAACACTAACAAGTTAGTTAGAGTAGAGCGTCCACTACAGAATCCATGCTGTTGGGGGATTAGTAAGTTCTCACGTGTACGTTTCAACTGTGTAGCAACAAGATTGTCTAACAGTTTCGGAATAGTTGATTGAATGGAGATGCCTCTGTAGTTCCTGATATCACAGCGATTACCTGACTTAAATAGAAGTGAAATGTAGCTTGACGAAGAGGGAAATGTCCCAGTCTTCAATGAGTTCTTAAATAACAACGTAATCGGTTGAGTTAATGTATAAATGCATTTCTTCAAAAAGAACGGTGGAATACCAGGCCAGTAGCAAAAGAGTCTTTTAAATTATTAATGCCATTGAACACATCGATCGTAGACACAGATAATTGCTTACAGTCATCCGATATATTTTTGTATGTAGTAGGCGTCGCAGGCAAATTTTCATTTATGTAAACTGATGAAAAAAATCGGCAAATAAGTTGGTTGGTCCTCGAGGTCGTCAGATTTGTCTCCATCAAGGAACATGCATTTGGAAAGCCATTAGTTTTACGCGATTTGTTCACAAAAGGCCAAAATCGTCTCGGATTTAGATTAATATTTCCTTCAACTTTCGTCAAATAAACATTGTGTAAACTTTTACTTAAAGTATTACATTCAGATCTTAACCTTGCAAAAATATGATAATCCCATGGACTTAATGTACTTTTATATTAAATGTGTGCCAGTTTTTCTCACGAATTAAACGGATCAGTTCAGAGTTAAACCAAGGTGGGTAGTTGCTATTTTTTATTCTAATCTTAGGTATGAACATATCCATGACGAAGTAGATAATTTCATAAAACATGGATGTTGCATCATCTACATTAATATTGTTATATTAATTATTAATATAGAAAGAAGTCATAGACTAATGGAAGATAAAATAATAGGTAATCGAAAAATAAATTATTAAAAATTAACAGATAAAATACAAATAACTTTTAGGAGACATCTAGAAGACTCGAAAAATATGCTTGGAATTAAAAAAAGATTAAATAGGAAGACATTTTAGAAATTTCGAAAGCATAGAAGTTGATGGAAAACCTTAAAAAAGCTGAAACAAACATTTCTTTTAGAACCCTTAAAAACATTCTCCCATTTCAACTGTTTTAAAGGAATTTATAATGTTATTATTTTCAGAAACTATTACTAAATAAATTTGAAATTGTTGTTTGCTTAGGAAAGTTCAATTATATTTTTACTGCCAAAATTTAAGGTTAAAGTATTTTACAAAGTTTTTCACAGATTCTAACTAAATATCAAAATATAAAATATAGAACATATAATATTTCCAACTGTTTTGTAATAAATTTTTAATTTTATTTTAATGATTTTTTTTAAATTGTTGTTTAGTCACTTGTTATTAGGCAATTATCATTTGATATGAACCACCTGTCATTTGTTTATTTCGTTTCGTTCAACCACACTTTCCCTACGAAGTCATTGAATTTATTGGACAGGCACTCTTCAAGACTATAAAATGACTTTTTAAATAGGTATAATTTCAGCCTGCCATTAAACTTATTATCTGGCAGATTCTTGACATTTATAGGAAGTAAATTGTACAGCTTTGAACCATAGTAGGTGGTAGCATTTCTATACGTGATACTGCAGATAGGCATCCATTTACTAGCACTTGATCGTGTCTATCTGGGAGACATTCTATGATGAACATTGAGAAAATAGAGCTTACGCAGAAAAATGGCATGCGATACACAATCAAAAGCTTTTCTTTATCGAGGAAAGATGACATTGTGCTCTCTCCAGAGTTAAAACCATTTAAGGATATTCTCTGCGTCTACAGTAGACAACCCACCCGGAAACCTAACTGATTTGTATTGCAAAAAGTCCTAAACTCACTAGCACCTACAAAGTTACCAACCATGAGCACAATAGAATCATAATTTGAAGGAAGGAAATTTTGTTTTTTTTCTCCGCGACTGAGCTAAAATATATATTAATTTCGTCAGGTAAAACATCAGTATCATTGGGGTATTTATGATCATTACTTTTTATTAAGGACCATAGGGCTTTAGGGCTGTTATATGATTTCTTAATACATTTTTCATTTGCTAATATTCTGGCCTCTTTTATTGCAGTATTATAAGATTTTCTCTAATTTAAGTAACAATTTTTTCCCTAGGCAATGCAAGGGTTTCTCTCATATTCCTTAGGTTATTATTATACCAAAGGATCCTTGTAGATTTAATGTGATATTTTTTCTTTGGAAAGCAAGTTAAGAATGATCACTAATAATACAGTCGACTCTCTATATAGTGAAGGGCTAAAATGTTGACCGAAATTTCACTATATAGAGTTTTTCACTATATAAAGAGAAACAAAAATTTCAAAATTGAATTACTTATTAAAAAAGTTTATTAAACATTTAAAAGTTTAAATACATAGCATGTACATAATGTACATACTGTACACATTACATATGTATGTAGAGCGCTAAATACTACAAACGAAATAAAAATAATACATAATACAAAATCTGTTAATACATGCATACATATGTAGATTTAAAATTTGTGTAGTCTCAATAAATTGCTAAACAACATACATATTATGTACTAGGAAAAATAATCAGCTATTTTTTGAACCTGTTAGCGAATGAATCTACGCATCGACTACATATAAAATGGGTTTCCTCGGGGTACTTCCCCGTGTTTCTCACTGAAATCTATTATACTTGATTTACATTTTGCCTGTTAGGCGTTATAAACGCTTTAAGAACCTTTTCAAAACAGTGAGTCATCAAAATTCAGTTCGTGCTAATGTTAGGTAGAAATGGGAAACCCGAAGTAGCCAAAATCTCAATAAGTTATTAAAATTATTCATGAAATTCCGGTAAAAATTTTATTATATAGAGTGTTCCTATTTTACAGATTCACTATATGCAGTGCTTTTTACATGAAATTTCATTAAAATATTTTAGGGTTTGAAAAAATTTCACTATAAAGAGTTTTTCACTATATAGAGTTTCACTATAGACAGTGTCGACTGTATTAATAAAAAGATTTAATTTAATTACAATGTTTATATTGGTATTATCAACAAAACAACACTAATTCTGTTATTGGACAAATGTCACGGATGACGTTAGTTCATTCCAGTTGTAGTTAATAATATCATTGCGAAATACTAATTTTTAAAACAACTTATAATGTTGCGTATATATGAAGTTTGGTGTGTAGTTGAGCCATCTAATTATTTCGCAAGTAAGTACCTCATTCTTAACTTGTACTTGGTTCCTTCATACATAACCTCTACGGCAACGTAGGCGGCGCCAAACCGAATCGGGCATGAAACAATTCTTAGTGTACCTTAATTGTCCATCTCTCCGAGGCCTTGTTATACCTGTGCTGTGCCCAGTGTTGTGAAGAGAGTGTCCCCAGTCCTTTCCTTTAATTAGATTAACCTCTGTCTTATTCTTCGCAAACGATATTATTGTCTTAAAGAGTAATTCAAATAACCATGTTGTGCTATAGATGCAAAATTACTGTAACCACCGGTATTAAATGCTTAACTTACAATGGCCTAATGCATAGAAGCTGCATCAAGCGCTATAAAGGATTTATTAATCATATATCAGATATTCACACTGTTCCTTCCTTGCCCGTCTTGTAATCGATCTGATCCGAGGGATACTCAGTTGATGAATTATCCAGCAGCCCCTCTCCAGAAGTACATGTGCGTGATATGGAATGCGCAAACCAATGTAAATCCCCGGAAGCGCAGCGTCGTAGTTGCGCGCTCTGAGGCACGAGATGCGGGCGCTGAGACAGGAAATGTTTGATTTGAAATCCGCGACTCCTACCTCACCTATTTTACGTTTAATTACAGAAGGGAATAACATGTTGCGATCGGAAATTGATGTACTATTGAAAAGTTATTTTAATATAACCCAAAACCAAAACAAATAGCTGTGACCACAGATATCCAAATTAAAGATATTACTGTCAAATAATAATGTAGACACCTCAACATCTGGAAATAAGTTACCGAAAATAACAGCGAAATTGCGAAATACGGTAAACATTGTAGATGTGGATCATGGCACCAATGCAGGCAATTTATCTTCCACGTTAAATTCCCTAAATAAACATATAATCGTCCTAAATAATGACAAAACTACTGTGAATTACAAAAAGAAATCAAAGCGAACAAATATCGGAGAAGCGGATAATGCTGCTTTCCAAATTAGGGGCGTACAGAAGAAAGCGCATTTACTATAAACCCTGATACCACACTTGAAAATATAGCCGCACATTTACTGGAACGAGATGATTTGAATGTGAACAATTAGTACCCAGTACCCGTATGAATATGCATCCTTCAAGATGTCAATTCCTTACGAGCAGCTGAAAACAATTGAGGATCCTAAGTTATGGCCCAAAGGTACGAGCATTAGTCGTTTTTTATTCGGACGCCAGAATCCGCAAAAAACGAACAAGTAGAAATAGGAAAATTATTTTATTTTAAATGTACAATGCTTAAGGAATAAGCTGGAAGAATTAGAAGCCTATATAATTGGTAGAAACGTCAATTTTATTGTAGTCACTGAACATTGGCTTGTTCAGTGTGAAGCAGACTATTGTATTATTAATAATTTTAAACTGGCAAATTGTTTTAGCAGGCAGATTTATAAAAATGGGGGATCACTTATTGTTAATGTCTCGTATAAGTCAAAGACTCCAGGTGGTAATTTTCCATGGCACTTCTCAGTTTTGTGACATTCGGCATGGTGTTCCTCAAGGATGAATATTAGGACCATTATGGTTCCTAATTTATATAAATGATCTTCGAGCATATTTAAACTATACTTCAGTGGCTTTATACGCAGATGATTCTACTTTAGCTGCAAAACATTAACTGGACCACGAGGCATGAAATTTAGTGGAAAGTGATCGAAACCAAACTGAAGCTCAACCAAGACCACTGAATTAATTATATCAATAAAGCGAGTAAGTGATACAAACTTTGCCAATCTTTTAGTACTAACTATCGATACCAGGTTAATATGAGCTTGTCACAGTCTAGCCCTTCGAGCGAAATTAAACAAAAATATATATCTCCTAAGAAATCTGGCACGATCAGTAACAGTCGTTATGCTAATCTGCATATTTTTCTTTTATCCATACTCATATCTCGTATGGTATTCTTATTTGGGGCCATTCTACAACTATGAATGAAATGTTTAAATGCCAACGTAGGGCCATAAGGATTATTGCTGGTCTTAATATCGAGACGACTGTAAACCAGTTTTTCATAATTTGAACATCCTAATTCTTCCATGCATTTATAAAAAATGTAAATGAAAATAATTTTTAAGTTTTAATACCACTATTATTGTATAATATACACAAACAAAGTTTACAATATATTATCAATTTTGACACAACTATAGTTTCGACCTTTGCAGGTCATTATCAAGTGTTGAATGAAGAAGAATACAGGGTGTTAACAATTTATAGGTGAGGTGTGAATTTTTAATGAACCTAATTAGGACTGAGAAGATTTATTACAATGGATTAACTAAATATGATTAAGTGCGGTATTGTGGTGAAGAGCGGATTAAGGTGCGGTGTTTTCAGAAGAGGTATATGTCATTATAAGAGCTTAAATAATGACGAAGAAATTAAATCCGTCTGCTCATTAAGCAGATTAGAATTAATATTCTTGCTTTGGCGGTATATCTCTAATGACTCCAAAAGATTAAGCCTTTGGCCTTTATTGCAAAAATGTAAAAATTTTAATGATTACATTCTAAGATATGATTTGAAAAAGAACTTGTTGTCTGTCTAAGTCTGAATGCTCTAAAATGTTCATTGTATCTCTTTTCAAAACTCCTACCTGTCTGTCCTACATATGTGCTGTTACATTCGGAACATGAAATTTGGTATACTCCCGATTTTTTAATAGATTGAATTTTGTCTTTCGCGTTAAAAAGTATATTTGAAAGTTTGCTCGCTGGTCTAAATGCAATTTGATGATTTTGTTTTTTGAAAATGTTTGATATTTTATTTGTTACGTGCCCAAAATAAGTGAATGTTATAAATTTTGTGTTCGTTCGGTCTACAATATTTGGATAAATATGAGCCCTCGTTGATTTGTATAGTTTTTTGTGAATTAAATTTGGAATGAGATTAACTGGGAAACCATTCTCCGTTGCTATTGATAAAATTTTGTCTAGTTCTGTGGTTTTACTTGAATCAGATAGAGGAATTATGAATTATGAACAATTGATAATGACCTGCAAAGGTCGAAACTATAGTTGTGTCAAAATTAATAATATATTGTAAACTTTGTTTTTGTATTTTACAATAAATAGTGGTATTAAATCTTAAAAATTATTTTCATTTACCTTTTTTAAAATGAACTACCACATAGTAACGGTCGCTACCATCATTTCCATGTATTTATATTTTGGAATGCTTGATATGCATGAGGAACAATAATGGCAAATTTAATCAAATTAATAAATTTCACGAATATAATACTCGCAGGAGGGATGCACTGCGCATGTCGAAATCTTTTACGGGTAATATTGCATAAATTTCTTTAATATCTTACCAACCCCTGTTCAAAATTTTTCTGAAAAATTATGACATTCTTTCAGGAAATTTTGAAATGTAATGCAATAATTAGTTAATTTTTATTTTTAAATCTTTTAACATCAATTTGTTTGTTTTTGTCTAAAATATGTTTTAATTTATACAACTAACGTTTTTACTTATTTATTTATATATTTTTAAATTGTTTTATTTTTGTCCATCATATGTTTTTATTCATACAACAATTATCGTTTCTACTTATTTTATTTATTTACTTTATTTTGTTTGTTTCCGTCCAATATATGATCTTATATACAAAAATTAACGTTTTACTTATTTATATATTTATTTATTTATCTATTAATTTTCTTTCCGTTCATCATATGTTTTTATTTATACAACAATTATAGTTTTTACTTATTTGTGTATTTATTTTAATTTGTTTGTTTCCGTCCAACATATGTTTTTATTTATACAACAATTATCGTTTTATTTATTTATTTATCCGATGATTGTTTGTTTTAATACTCCAAATGTCATTGCAACCTACTTATATTTAATAAATAGAAAAAACACGAAAATATTTTCGTAAAATCTACAATGAGTCTTATTAAGACTACAAGAACAAATCACTTTTGAAACAACTACTTCGACAGACATTGAATAATACAAAAGTAATTTGCGTATTACAAAATAGCAAGGCTATCAAAGCAACACTAGTTTGAACGTATTTCTTTCTGTAAAATGAACTAAAAATGATTGAATGTACGTTAAAATAGTTTGTGAGTGACTATACTATGGTAACTTGGAAAAATTTGTTTCTACGTAATTAACTTTATATTTCATTCACTTCTATATATATATACCCATTGACCTGTGTAACACAAATGTTACACATAAGTACCAATACATTATTAATATTATTATTATTATCATTTGCCACTTGTCATTAGTCATTTGCCATTTGACATTTGTTATTTATCATCCATCTTTTTAATTGGCATTTATCATCTGTCATTTTCAATTATCATTTGTCATATGTCATATATTATTTGCAATTTATTACTTGACATTTGTCATTAGTCTCTTGGCATTTGGCATTTGTTAATTATCATTTATCGTCTTCCTTTTTTACATGCCATCTAATATTTGTCATATTTATTTTTATTTGCAAATTATTAGTTGTCTCTTGTCATTTGTGACTTGTCATTTGTCACTTGTCTTTGGCTATTCGACATTTGTCATGTATCATTTATCGTTTTCTTTTTTCAGCATGTCATTTAACATTTGTCATTTATCATGAATTATTTGTCTTTTGTCATTTATCATCTGGTTTTTTAATTGGCATTTATCATCTGTCAGTTTCAGATAATAATAATAATAATAATAATAATATATTTACAGTATATATTGTAACAAATATTTTACAAAACATAATATATAATATAAGTATACATATATGTAATAGTTATTTATCTAACTAGTGGGATAAGAGCATCATTAACTGACGAATGCGGTGAGTTGCTGAGACGAGGGCGTAGCCCGAGTCGAAGTAAGAGCATGAGTCTCAGTTAATATGCCTTATCCCACGTATTAGATACAACTTTTTATCTACGACTGCTCAGAATTACGGAAATTATACTTTTGAATTGAATTCGACGAAAAATCGAAATATCATAGTATGTATGTAGAACCATAGCAACATGTAATTTGAATGTCAACAATTTAAGTCAAAACTTCAAGAATTAATTTTCTAATTTCTGTTTTTCTGTGAAATAATGAGCGACTCCGAATCTCTGCCTTCGGATATCGAAGAATCGGCCACGCAGGTAGTTTCAACGTTATTGCCGGAAAAATCAAAAATTAAATATGAGCAAGCTTATGAATGTTTGCGGAAATGGTGCAATGAGAAGAAAATAAAAAATGAAGTAAGTGAAAAGGTACTTCTAGTATATTTTGAAAATATTTCGAAACGCTATAAACCTTCAAGTCTGTGTGATCGTTAGTTGGTATTAAAAAATGAGTGTGTTTTTGATTTCATTACCTCACTAGTTAGGTAATGAGTTTCATTACGTAACTCAAATGAATGTCAAATTCGTCACTTATCTAAGCAGTCGTAGATAAATATATATAAAAAACTCACAGAAGTATTTAAAATACTTGTACGTGAGATCATATATTAATTTACTTAAGAACTAACATATCTTAACTTAAGTAATATGAGGATTTATTAAATTGTTTATAAAGTTGGTAGGGGTTGCATGTAACCACCGCTTTAGATACTTTTTAAACGTCTTAATTGATTTTATGTTTTTTTATAAAATTAGGGACTTTATCAAATAATTTAGGACCCAGGTAAGAACAATGTCTTTTTCCTATATTTTTTTTAATAGCTGGTTTGTGTGTAATATTATATTTGTGTCTCGTGTTATGTTTGTGTTACCTTCATTCTTTTTTAATTGGACTAATACAGTAATCGCGTATAACTGTCTTATTGTGAATACACCTAGTTCCGAAAACAATAATTCTGATGCATATAAAATATCTTTATTATAAATAACCTTTAAAATCAATTTTTGTATTACTTCAAGTCGTTTAATGTATGTGTCTGCTGCACTTCCCCAGGCGATGATTCCATATGAGAGTTGTGATTGAATGAATGCACGGTACAGTTTTTTTTAATTCTTTTAGATTTAAGATATTTTGAAGATATTTAAATATTGATATTTGTTGTCTGATTTTGTTTATAACATCCCATCTCAAATGCCTATCAATAATAATGCCTAAATATGTTATTGAACCACTTTCACAGATATTGAAAAATTTATTTACTCGTAATGGCCCTAAGTTCGGTAAATTATTGGCATAAGATGTAAATGGCAAATATTTTGTTTTTGTTGCATTTATAGTTAATTTATTGGTATCAAACCATTTTTTAATTAAACAAAAATCTGATTCAGATTTCGTTTTTAAGTCGGGCCAGGTTTTATCGCTATAGAATATTACTGTGTCATCAGCAAAACTTAAAATATGCCCCGAGGTGTTCAATTTAAATAAACTATTCATATATAGAATAAACAGCACTGTACCCAAAACTGTGCCTTGTGGTACCCCATATCTTACCTCTAATTTTCCACTTTTCTCATTCTCAATTTTAACAAACTGTTCTCTTTCTGAGAGATAACTTTTTATTAAATCGTAGGCTTTCCCTCTAAAACCGTATGTATATAGTTTGCATAATAGTATTTTAATGACACACAGTATCGAGCGCTTTCTCGAGATCAACAAATATACACAAGGAGGGTTGATTTGAATCCATAGTATTTGAAATAAGTGATGTAAGATGAGCTATAGCATCTTGTGTAGAGGTATTCACTCTAAACCCATACTGTGTCTCGGAAAGTATTCTATGCTTATCTAAGAATGACATGATTCGTATTTTTAAAACTTTTTCTAATACTTTAGCAATATTTGATATTAAGGAAATTGGTCTGTAGTTGACGATTTCCAATTTACTACCTTTTTTGAATAATGGTTAAATTTCTCCAATCTTTAGACTTTTTGGAAATTTTCCAGATTCTATGCAGTTATTAAAAATATATTCTAAAGGAAGAGCAATTTCCTCTGCAATTTGATGCAAAGAATCAGATCGTAAATTGTCATGACCTGGTGCTTTATTCGGTTGCAGACTTTTAATAATATTTTCAATTTCTATTTTATTTGTTGGGGCGATAAAAATTGAATCATTCGTTTCGTTTTCTTTAACTTGTTCACTAGTGTCTGTATCGTTAATTTTTTTTGCCAATAGTTCACCAATACCAGTGTAGTGAGCATTGAATTCATTTGCAATGATTTTTTTATCATTTATAAGTTTGTTTTTAACTATAATTTCATCTATCTTGGTTTTATTCTTTTTTCGATTACATATTTTATTTACAGTAGACCATAAGTTTTGGGAGGAATCAGTGTTACTTATAAGCCTTTTATAATATTGTATTTTTGCAGATTTTATTAATTGCGTTAATTTATTTTTATATATCTTGTCTTCGTTTTAAAATTGTTCATTGAACGGATTTTTAATCATTTTTCTATATAAAGCCTGTTTCTCGTTAATAGAGTTTATTAGCCCGGTAGTAATCCATTCTTTCCGAGGTAATTTTTTATTATTTTTATTAATTTTTATTATTTTCGTATTATTATTTATGTAATTCTGTAATCTATTAATAAATATATTTGTTATGTCATCAACATTACAATTGTTGTAAATATCACACCATTTTTCGTTTTTTTAAGTCTATTTTTAGATTTTTATAGTCTGTATATGATTTGGTAAATGTTTGAATTGAATTTAATATGTTTTTCTTTAAATTGATGTGAAGAATAATAGGAAAATGATCAGTAATAGATATTTCAAAAATTACCGGGACGAAATTGTCTAAATTGTCTCTACTCTTTATAAACATATGGTCAATAATAGATTGTTCCTGATTTTCAATTCTAGTATACTTATTTATGTGAGATATAAAACAATATTCACTCATTATATTTAGGTATTCCTGTACATAATCTCCTTTACCAACAAGGTTGATATTTATATCTCCCACAATTATATGTTCTTTGGCATTTTGTTGAGCTTTTAGAAACTTGTAAAGTTCTCTATTGAAGTCGAGGACATTTAAACTAGGTGGCCTATATACAGCACTTATTAAAAAAGTTTCATGTCCTGTTTCTACTTTTAGATTAATAATATTTAAATCAATTTCTTGTATATTGTGTCTGATTTTATGTAATTTATCGATGTGATATGTGTATTTAAGAGTGGTTTTTACGTAGATTAAAGTACCATCATTTTTATTTATTTTGCTTTCATTATAAATAATGTCATATCCTGGCATTTTGAATAAATTTAAGTTGTGAATTTTAAAAGTTTCTGTTAATATAATGATATCGAAATTAAAATCGAATTGGTTAATAAAAACAGTGAATTCGTCAACGTTTCTGCATATGCTACGAATATTATTATAGATAATACCCATAAATGTAGCATTACCATTATCCTTTTTTATTTTTATATTATATTCATGAATGTTATTTATCGTTTGCGTCTGTATATCATTGATTTTAAAGTCTCTAACATATGGATCCATTGAAAATGATTAAAGTTACTAATTTTAATACAATTTAATTAAAAGTACCTATATAAATTACTAATTAATAACAATTATTACAAAAAACCTTTGAAATATAATGCTAATGCTAATTATTTTCCTGATTTTACTAATGCTCTGGTATTAGGTTTATGTAGTGTTGTTTTTGTAGTATTTCCTTTTCCATTTTCCCTCAACCAGCTGCTACTATTGTTGATTGGTTGATTAGTTGGGGTATCGATTTGGAGTATACTATCGTGGTTGATCTGATTGATATCATGTATGATCTGTCATTTCCTGTTGTTATTTGCCATTTTTCAATTATTATTTGTCATTTGTCATATGTCATTTGTTTGTTGCCATTTTACATTTGTTATTTATCATTTTTCATCTGCTTTTTTGTCATTTATCATTTGAAATTTATCACTTGGTACTTGTCATTTGTCATTTGACATTTGCTACTTATCATTTATCGTCTCCTTTTTTGAAATGTCAGTTATCATTAATCCTTCTTTATAATGCTTTTGTTTGCCAACAGCTGGAGTATTATTCAGTGTCTGGTCTCCACCCACAAGTATAGATAAGGAAAATATTGAGCAGGTTCAAAAAAAGTTTGTACGGCTTTTGTCATTCAAATGTAATGTACCTTACAGTTAAACTCATTGAACTCTAGATTAGTTGTGGTTGATATTAATGTATTTAAGATTAGAATCATACTCCAGAAATATTTCAGAAGGAAATAAAAATTGAATCAATTTTATTAAGTATAATGTTACATAATAAGATTGTATATTATTAAGATATTAAAATAAATATATTTAGAATTGTTTATAAGAAAAAAATCAACAATACTATAAAACACATTAACTCCCAACAATTGCATTAGTAATTTCAAGCTGGAACTGTTTCTAATCCTTGGCACCAGCAGCAAGTTTGTTTAGTTGCGGTGACAATACACATACATACGTAGATTCTGCAAATAAACATGCACTAATGCAGTCCAATAAGATGTCATTGTAGGGTGCATGGTGTATTTGTTTATCTCACGGTGCACGTTTAGTGTTCACCGATGGCTGGAGGCGTCCGTCGGCGGTTTGTCGCCCCGTTTGCGTTGTGGTGACACCCGAAACTCTAATCCGGTAATCCAATCCGGTGCGCACAATGAGCTCCGCTGAAATCTTTCGCCCCGATATTGAATTGCCACTGTCCGCAGGGCATTTCTCCGCAGATAAAATACCGCCGGAGAAAAGGGGAATGAGAATGACAAAAAGGGATTCCATTATTCCCAGTTCGCGTTATCTGTCCCGCACAGATAGGTCAATACAGAGATCCATTGTTATTTACACTAAGTGTAAGATGTTGTGGTTACTTTAGATTGCACAATACTTTTTATTACTTAATGGACAATGCTAAATCTTATGTTTGCAGTATATCGCAATGTATAATTACAAAATAAAACCTTTAGTTAGTTTGTTTGAACAACATTTTTTATTCCTTGTTGACTATATAAAGACATGAAGTAATTGTAAACTACATATTGCAGGTAGGTATTACATACGAAATAAGTTTTTTAAACTCAATAATGTATAATAATGTATAATTTTTAATATCTAATAAAAATTTGATTAAATGTAATGGCCATATGAGATACTGATATACTCGTACTAGTAAATCAGCCTAGTGCACGAGAATAAAAAGAATCTACAATATTCTGGAGTGGCGGTGATGTAAGGGAAAATGTGAATCCGCTGTTCCCCACCGTGAAGTATTTTTCTTTATATATTTGGAGGGCGTTGGCTCTTAAGCAAATTAGCTACGGTTTCCACATAACTCACCTTTAAGGCGTTCGTTTCCGATAAACCGCCGGATTCGTTCGAGCGCTTCAAAGTGACAAATCGTTATATTGTGCAAGAGTCCCCACAATTATTCGCCTCCTTTCGAGTACGTGTGGGCCATTTGCACGCAATCTTTGCAGCTGCATTTCGACATAATATATTCAAACGGAAATATTGTGGGGAATGTAATCAAAAATTAAACAATTTTTAGATAATTAAAGATTGTCTCTCTGTCAATAATTAAGGTTTAATAGTTGTCCAATAATACACACTACAAAACAAAATCATTACCTTCAAATAGAAATTCGTTCTCGAGTTACGTGAATTAATTATGATTAGTTTGCTATTGATGTATATATCTAGCTCAAATATAAATTATTTTCGAAGAAAGTGTTACTACCTTAAAACTTATATAATAGTTGTCTTTAGAATTGTTAATAATTATATTCTAATTTATTTAATATTCCAAGCATCCAGTCATAAGTTACAAACATAAACTACGAATTAATTAATTTCTGGTTTAATAATACATACTGAGATAATAATTAATTCATAATGCACTGTTGTAGTGAATTAGTACAGAATAACGTACCGTATCTTAATAAATCTAATCGACTTCAGCTATCATTAAATTATATGGGCCAGTCCAAACATATCAAACATTGAAAGACAAATAAGCTCCAGCCGGAACACACACAGAACCCTCTCAATCAAACCATCCTTAACAAGGATCGGATTTCCATCGTTCAAATCGACTGGTTAGTCAAGACAACTCTTAACTAAATTACCTAGCCGTATTAATTACATAAACTAATTCCTATTATGAAATATTTTGGATAAATTAACGTCGACATGCGAGGCTAATGGGGTTAACGTGTAAACTACAGGCGATATAACAGATGACCCGGTGCGGAAAGTTACGGACGATTTGTCATGGTGTGACAGATTTTCATAATATTTTGCGTTAATTGTGATCAATCATCGATCACTTTACACACGGTTTAATTATTTTAGTTTCAGGAAATATATTTCGCTGCGTCTATATTCATCCCAAGTAGGGTGGGAAACAGTGTCAGTTACACTTGGAAATTTCCCAAGGAATTGTGTGCATCTTCCCCGAAGCGTTTCTGAAGATGAAGGAAGTTTATTGCTGTTTGTCTCTTCTTTGCTACAATAAATTATTTGGTATATTGTAAATAACTAATTTTTCTAAAAGCGAACGTTTCCACGTTTCGCCATCAATACAAGAAGCGGAAGGAATGACGATAATGGGACGAGCGGTCATAAAGCATAATGACCACGTATGTTAGAGTACCGATAAAAGATGGATCTCATAAATAAAGAAAAAGCACACCGTGCGATTGCAGATATTATTGGCCGTAAAATAAACTCTGCGCCCATTACATATTTAGTTATAGACCGGTTTTCCACGGGGTGGGAAATGAATAAAAATCGCTTCCGTGCAAAGTTACTTCTCAGTAAATGATAATGTAATGTTATAAACGACCCAATACACTAAACGATTATATTTCAGAACTAGTCGTACTTTTAGTTCAGTTCTGATTTAACAAAAATAATGATTATTACATTATAACTAAAATAAACACTAAGCCTAAAACACTTACTATATTTCGACACTAAAAAATATGTAATATATAGATATTGGGTTGAGTCATATGCGATTTCGGTTTTTACTATTAGAAGCAAACGTGATTTTTGTAGAAATGATAATAATTTTATTCAGTTATATATTAAAGGTAATGCTTGTTATGCTACATTCTTGATGGAACCGGATATATAAGTTTGGTGAAGAAAAGCGCTGTATTACCTTTGATAATGAACTGCAAAGTTCGAAACACATGTCAGGAAACTCTAAATAAAAATATGGAACATAACAAGCGCTTTTCTTCACCAAACACAGTTATATATTGACCAATTTTTCCATGACCTTTCGTCATCTTCCAAGTAACATCATGACGCTCAAAGAACTTCTATCCTTTCTTACCAAAAAATGAAGGAAGTGCTGTTTGAAACCATTGTCTGAATTTAATTATCATTCAAAGAGTTATACAAAGATTAAAACAAATAGTAGTAGAACGGCTTAAGGTCGAGTGAGTATGGTAGATTGTCTATCAAATTTCATCAAAGTTCGAAGAACATCTGGCGGGTCACTAATCGTGTGTGTTGTCTCGCGTTGTCATGTTGGAACACAAAACCCTTACGTTTTGCCAATTCTGACAATTTCTTTGATGGTTTCATTCAAATTTTTCAATTGGCGACAGAACTACGCCGTATTAATAGTTTGTTTCTGCTGTAGCTGCTCCATATATACGATAGATAGAGGCCACCTACCCACCATATATATGCATTTTAATCTGAAATACAAATAGACCTTTATTTACAAAGAAAAGAAAATCGAAATTATGAATGATGATTTCAAAAAATGCAACAACAGTGTATTGAAATGGAAGTTTAAGTGGTTGTATTTTTTATTTTTTTAATGCAAATAAATTCTAGAAATTTATTAAAGTCATGTGAATAGAATAAAAACATACGGAGGAATAATTTCTCACAATTCCTGGACCTTTCTTTAATTTATAAGAAAACTGCTGAAAATTCTGATAAAATAAAATAATATTGGCTTAGCTTAAAGATTCCGATAAAATGAATACATGAAAAAATTCTAGAAATATGTAATTAAAAACCCAAACAAATTAAGAACACTTATCCAAATGATAAACAATGTTTAGTTGTGGAAGTAAAACACTTAAATTTTCAAAACACTTTATTATTGCTTTTTTGAATACGCAACAATTGTTTCGCCACACTGTGGCTTCTTCAGGCGAAGAAATGGTGACAATAAAAGTTTGTGACAGGTTTATATAGTAATTGCTGTGGGGGGTAAGGGGGTTGGGGTATTATTCTGTATTTGATTTATGTTAAGTAGTGGTGACCGATTGATGTCCGTTTGGTCGTTCAGCAGAAGGCCCGTGTTTTTTCTTTTATTAATTTCTAGATTCTCTAGTAGGTCTAGTTTCTTGCTTTTTTCTTTCTTGGTGTAAAATTTTGAATTCTTCATTGAAAGAATGTCCTTCGTCCAGCAGGTGGTTAGCATATGTGGATGTCCTTTTATTGTTGATATATGCGGCGCGATGTTCTTTAATTCTGTCGATGAAAGCTCGTCCTGTTTGACCGACATAAGTTTTGGGGCAGTCTCCACAGGCTCAGAAAATCTGGATTGTTACATTAAATCATGTTTTGTGTCTTTAAGTAAGGATTACCACCTAGTCTCAACCATTTTCTTTATTAAAAATAAATTTGTTTCTGTCAATTACAATTATCACACGGTAAGAAAATATTGCTGTGAAAAACTATTGGAATTATCTTTAACAGTGGCAAAATATAAAATCTCATCAAAAAATCATTACTGTTTTCCTTTGATTAATAATATACTTCAACCTAAGAAAATCTGAATTATAACCTTAAATAATTTAGTTTTTGTTTATATCAAATTGAAAAAACTTGAAAATGCAAATTGAATAGCAATCGAATTGTAAAAATAATAATCGATCGGAAAATCATCTTCATCGATAAATTCACGTTTCTTGTAAGAAACGAAATTTAGAACGTGGACATCAAAACATATCTCAAGTATAAAAATAATATATGACAGTTGACTCTTGACATATAACAGAAGACAGTTGGTAGTTAAAAGTTTACAAGTCACAGTTGACAAATGACATTTGACTGATGACAAATGATAGATGACAGATAACAAATGACAGTTCACAGTTGACAGATGACAGATGACAAATGACAGATGGCCGATGACAGATTACAGATGGCTGATTTATTATCTTAGTAGCTCCATACTACCATACACAATAAGTTAATTTTTATAGGCAATTATTTCCTCCGTATCAAGTGAATACCAACATTAAATTTAACACCATCGTAGTTTCCGTACATAAAGCTAGTTACAATTCTTGTAACAGGCATCAAATGATATCCTAATGGACTGCACAATTCCTTCCATCCGTCCTCAGTATACTTTACGATGTTCGTGCTTTTATTTAAGTCACGCAATTCATTTCTCCTCCACTCGATTTTTCTGCTTCTTTATTTTTTTCTTTCGTCCGTTCTTGATTACGGCCGCACGAAACCGGGCCGTATTTTAACTTGAACTGTGCACATTCGAAATGTTTAATGTTCCGATACGATTTCGCCCAGGAGGACTTTTGTTTTTTTTTCTGTGTCTGTTTCAACAGTTTTAAATATTTCCGTTTTATCGTAAATGACCCGTCCATCACATCGACCGCAGCAAAATCGTTCGACTATAGTTTAATCGAATTATTATTGTTGTTCATGGCGTAACAATTTACTTCGAATAATAAAATTGTGTAAATTGGATGTGCAGGTGTGGGATTTTATCAATAACGGATTGCTTTTAATTAAATTTCAAATTTTTAGAGATTATTTGTGTTAGTACCTACAATCATAGAAATGAATAAAATTGACATAAATAAGCATTTAATTCAAGCCACGAGTATGCTAGGCCAATGCATAATTATTTGAGTACGCTAGGACAATACGATGGCATTTGAGGTACGTTAAGAGTGCACGTTTCATAATAAAATCACGATGGAAGTTAAATATTTAACTTGAGGAATTATACAATACTTTCATAATTGATTACTGTACAAATAGATTTGTGCTTTAGTCATTAAAAATAATTAAAAAGTGAGATAAATTAAATTCAAATAATTGAAAAATGATGCAAAACAGTTGAATTTTATAAATTAATAAATTAAAAACCTCAAATTCATAAATTAATTTTTTTTTAAATTCGAAATTTCGAATTAAGAAACAATAGAAACAAAAAATTACAAATTAATTATTCTGACTAGACTAACCACCTAAACATAATTAAAAAAGGGTTTAATTTTAAAAATTAATTGAGTGAAAACCCCTATAAGCCAACAAAATTAATAGCAAGTTGATTTTTGACTGCAAAATAATGTTACAAATTAAATTATGACTAAAAAACTTTAATTTTAATGTGTTTTGTATTATGTATTTGTTTTATATATTTTTTTATATTTTGTAATTTGACGTTCTAATCCACTTCAAAAACCACGTTGTTACTTCTATAATGTATTTTTGTATATAGTGGCTACGAAAAATAAAGGATTGATTGATTGAAAATCAACTGCACATCATGACAATTTTCTTCTTTTTAGAAACCAAAAAAAACACTAAAATAATTAAAACAGTTTAATCTGTTTAAAGAAATATTAAAATTTAAAAATATGAAACCCTTTACACATTATTATTAGATATTATTAAGTTAGTTATATTCTGCAGAATTTATAAAAATAGTTCAATTCTGTCTAAAAAAACTGAAACAAATTAAAAATTTATAAAAAATTAAATTCTGAGAATGGATAAAAACAGTTTGCAAGAATTAAAAAATATATATCAAAATATTACTTTTTAATTATATTAAAAAAAAATCGCGAATAAAAATCGAACAAATTAAGAAGTTTCTGAAAACTTATTTAAATAAAACAATCCAAAGTTGTTGAAAAGTAAAAAATTATTTAAAATCTTCAAAAACTAAATTTAAAATTTGCACAAATTGAAGTATTAAAATTTGTTAAAGACAACTCTCTAAACGCGATTATAGATGTTGTTAGAAAAACAGCAGCCTATTTGATTATAGTTGAATGTAACGACTAAAAATGAATTAATAAAATATCAACTGACAAGCTTCGGAAAAATTCTAAATGTACAGTTTAAATATGTTTAAAGAAAGCAAATCAATACGAGACTATGGAGGATTTGACTGTTAATAATTCACACGTGTGATTCTTACAAAGGTATTCATTTTATTGGATTTATTAAAGAGTAATTTCCAAAATAAAATGAGTAAAAATTAGATAGAAACACAAATTTTTATAGTATTAAAAATTTGCCTAAACTTGCCCAAAATCATAAAATTCAGTTTTAAAATTGCTTAAAACTACAGGGAATTGAAATAATTATAAAAAATAATACAATTGATTATTTTTGCGCTACACTCTTGGTGAAATCGGATATGCAAATTTCGCAAAGTTTATACTTTGAAAATGATCGTTACTGATTGAAACACGTGCTAGACAATTGTAAATAAAGATCAAACTATGGAACATAAAGGATTTCATTATCAAATTTAAACTATTTGAATTTGACCTTAAAATAAATTAAATATTTACTCTAAACTATTTAATAATAATAACTGTCAGTATGACAGAAACCACAATTTCTTAAACTGAAATAAACATGCCGAAATATATGGCTAAATCAAATAAAATCAGCTTCTTGTTTGTCATGGATAAATGAAGAAGACGAAAGTGGAAGATCATCATAGGTGGACTGAGCCCATTTCATATGCGGTTAAATGAACTTTTAAAGGTATGTATATGAATATTTAGACCATTTTGTTTTCACATTGAATAAAGCTAATAAATATTGAACATTAAGGGAAAAAATTAAGAGAATAATTGCGAATTGAAAAGCATTTTGATTTAATGACCAATTTTTTGGTTGAAAAAAAAAGAAAATAAGAAACCTTGAATAAATGTAAATTTTCTTCTTAAAATTATTTGCGGCTGTTTTCAATGCGAAAGATAATTCAAATGTTCTTTATTTTCTTTCTTTCTTTATAAACTCATACAGCAGGAAATGATCTTAAGGGCAACATATCACGCTGAAAGATGTCGATTTCACCTATTCCAATTGCCAAAATCAGTTTAAACAAATCTACGATGAGAGAATTTCCTCAGCTTTACAAAACAAAACCACCAGCCCACAAATATCTCTATCACTTCAACCAATTGGAATTTGACTTATAGATCTATCAAATAATAAAAACAATTATTATTTCCAACTAAGCAGATTAGAATAAAACCTCACAATAATAATCCTGTCTTAAAAAAGATAATTTCAATGTGTGAAAATTTGAATTTTAAACAAAACCAAACGAATATAATATCAAATCCTATTTTTGGTAATGAATAAAGATTTTTAATTCTAGTGTAGTCTTAAAATACATTTCGAGTTAGCCTATAACAATAAACTGTATATTAACCATACGTATTCCCGACCTACGTCAATAAACTTGAAATTAATCTATAGAGGCTTAGATTATTCCTGATTAGCTTCACTAGAATGTGGCCTAGTTTCTGCACTAAAGAAATGAAACAGTTAAATTATTTTTATACTAAGATTATAATAAATTTTAATAGTACATATATACAATTATTCCAATTTTAATTCAGCCTTTATGAATTTATATTATTATTCGAAAAATTACGTTGCCCCCTTTCTTTAACGTTGTTTGTAAATTTCTGTTTCTAATTTATGCACTTGTAGTGATTTGCATTGATACCGAATACAATAGGCGAGCAATTACGCCAAGTGGAAATCACCGGTATCGATTACCCATGTGCAATAATTGCTCCGACTTTATTGTTGTGAAAGAGGTCCGTAAATGGACTCCCTCTCCCCAAGCTGGTGTTTGCTGGCTTCATTCAGTGCATTGTAATTTTGTATAATTGTGTTTAAAGTGAAACCCTTCTGCGTTGTCGAGCCAGAGGGCCGCCCATTGTGCCGCCAATATAACGATCAGAACTTTAATAAATATATGTATGTATTATTATGTACTAAAAGGACCAATTTTATGTAAATATGTTAAATATACCTAAACAGTTGAATGATGAGAATAGAATAGTAAAGGTGGCTTAATTTAAATAAGGTCTTTTGTAAAGTGTAATTTATAATCATCATCGTAAAATATTATGTGCTTTAACCTTTAATGAAATGAAAAATCTGGTTGCACCATAATACCCTTAATTTATTCAAGGACATACCACTTTGATAACTGTGTAACGTTGAGTGGTCGCGTTAAGCCAGTTCCGCAGTTTGATAACTTTATAATTGACCCATACAAACAATGACGGAACGTAATTAAAACTGCAGGCAATTTTATGTCTATTTCTTTTATCTGTTAAATTAAATTAAATTAAATTATAAACTCCGAAACTAGTTTTAATACTAGCGGGGATGGGTAAACATTCAGTATTTATCTCCGGCGCTCTTCACTCCGGATTACCCGGAAAATCCAGAGCTGTGTTTCTCAGGCGGGATGAGGGGGGAAACAATTTCTGCACTCAGACCCTCCTAACTGGGACGATTTGTGCGCGTCACACGAGCAATTTTCTGGTCGTTTGGTTCGGCTTACGTGCGGACACGTGTCGAATATAAAATTTCAAACGTCATTGCGGTCAAAATTTCAGCCGACAGTTAAATGCACGCTTTACTCCGCATTAATCAAAATTAACCAAGCGGCAGACTAATTTGTTATAGGAGAACAGACAATACGTGCCGAGAACGTTAATTGTATTAATATTATCATCTAACGTATGCAAAAATATTATATTATACGCGCATATTGAGTTGCATAAGATACTTATTATTTATTTGTTATCTCTAATTGATTTCAATTGAACTTATCATTCTGTATATGTATATTTAAACTAGTTGCATCAACTGATTAAGTTTTGATGCACTTACTTTGTGATACATTTCAATTAAATAAAAATATATACTTAATATAAATGTGCTATTAACTAAGTGAAAGTATTTTTATTTATTTGCATTGTTTGAAGCACTTACGTAATTGAATGATTAAGTATTAAACAATGGATTAATTATTTAAATGGCATGCACTAATTTCTTAAAATGTACGTCGTTTGCATGGATGCAGAACGTCATGCATATTTATTAGGATACAAAGGAGGATTTTCTAAGATGTTTTGGATATCTAGACGGAATAAAGTATTTATAGAACTTGCAATGTACTGAGATGAGCAATTCAGAAATTATTTAATGATACTTGTTAAATCCTCAATTTATCGTTGTAATGTGTATTGTTAGATATAGAATGACCAGTGTTTAATCAATCAACATAAAATTGATGACATTTTAATGATGAAAGAAAAATTATTGAAATATTAAAATAAAATCCCAATTTTAAATAGAAATTGCTGGAGTATTTAAAAAAGTTGCTAGATATAGAAAATTCAATAAACCTGAAAGTTAAATTTCTGCAATTTTTTTTTTTGAGAAAAATTTTGGCACGTGAACAGAAAAAATCGCATTTAATACTCCTACTATAAAATAAGAAAAAAAAACTTGAGCAATTTTAAAATATTCTAAAAATTCTTGAAAATAATTCCTGGAAAATTTTGGAGGTCTCGAAGAAAATCTTTAGAATGTAGAGAAAGAATAACGAAGCATAAATAATTTCTAACAAATTAAAAAAGTTACCAGAACATTTTAGAAACATAGACAAAATATATATTTTAGCAATATTGAATTTATAACAAAAATTGTTAAACAAACAGCAGAAATTGCAACATAAAATACGTATGAATTAAAATCTGGAGGAGAAATTGTTGAAATGTCTAAAAATCTTGAAGAAAATTCTAGATCCTTCGAAGAAAATTTGAAATTTTGAAATCTAAAGAAAGAAATCATTTGACAATTAAAAAAATATATATTTAAAGTTGCGAAAAAAATAGCAAATCTACTTCTACATTAAATTTAAAACGTTTTGATAAGATGAGAAGAATTTAGAAGTCTTGAAAAATAATTTTGTAATTGAAAAAATAAATGGTAGAATAATAAAAAAAATTGTTGCAAAAAAAATTGTAAGAAATTTGATTTAAAAAATATTTTGGAATCTTAAGAAAGAAATGTAGTAAAACTATGAATTTCTAGCAACCTGAAAAATGCTGGGTTATTTTAAAAGCTTTGAAGAGTAATTTTGAATCTAGAAGAAAATTAAAAAAATAGTATAATAAAGAATAAATTACTAAAAATTTTATATACCTGTAAAAAAATGTGTACACTAAATATTTGTTAAAATAAACGAAACATTTTAGAAAGAATGTTAGAACAAATTTGGGAATAAAATACCAAAAAAAAATGAACGTGAGAAAACTTTTAAAAAATTATAGAAGACCTAAAGAAAAATTTAAAATAAGATAATGGTCGAAAAGTGGAAGAGTCTAGAAGGGAAATTTTTAAGAATTCTGGAGATTTTATTGAAGAACATTCGCTCGCTTAACGTTGTCCTGTGCAGACGTATATAGAGTGCTATTAAGTGAAAATAATAATTTCCATGGAAAGCATGGAAACATGTGCCGAGAACGGGAATGAGGAAGATGATGAGGTTTTCATCACCCCGAAAAAACCTAAAGGTCGAGGCAGACCCAAAAAAGTACACCCGGAGGAGGAAACCAGCAGCTCAACAACCGAGGTAAATTCCGAATCACAACGTCGCCGACGTAAAAAAAACCCTACCACTATAGCTTCCCAGACAACCACCACATCAACATATCAATCGATACAGCTAGCAACAATAAAACACCGACACAATCAAACACACAATACAACCTCAAATTCAACTTTGCCACAGTCGCAGACATCACACGAATTAAATTCGCACAAATATGGCATGGGGCATGGTCCACCAAGTGTCCTAAACGCTCTATGGAGCCAATCAAAGGCATTCCGAATGTTAAAATTCAAACAGTTAACAAAAAATCAGCCGACGTAGACACCAGCTTGACAAAAAACTCACGCATTCATTCACCCATCACGCATCATGACTTTATAATCGACGTATACACGACAGAAATCAACTCACCAAATAATTTAGACAGGCAAGCTTTATTGAAGAAACTTAAATCGAGATTCATAGATACATATAAAATGGACACACATGTTAACTTTTCTGGTAACAGAGTGTTTATAGTTATGTTCGATCTCAATACACCAGACGCCATATCCCCTGTCGAACCATCGATAGGAGCGCGAACAAGCCTCGTCCAAGTTACCAGAAATGGCTAGCATGAATTTCATACACATCAACATTAATTCCCTTCCTAGAAAATCCTATTTCCTGTCAAATTTCCTCAGTTACAATGACATACACATAAACATGTTGATGGAAACTAAAACTAATAAGCCATACTCAATAGTAGCGTCGAGACCCGAAGTTAAACTAGGAAAAGCTAACCCACCTAAAATTAACAACAATATGAACGAATGCCTGCATTGCACAGTTGAACTGCCATTATTTACCCTTCATATATTCCTAGTTTACATCCACCACACATCCCTTATAGAAGATACTATCCTAACGGAAGCTTCCCTATACGACCACGTTGTTATAATCGGCGATTTTAACGTTAATCAGACCAAACTGAAACAGCTGTCCTCTTTTATATCTAACTCAAATTTTATTCGTGTCAAAACAGCCCGCACGTTCATTATGTCAGAAAACCAATCCTCTACTCCCGATGTCTTATTGTGTACTAGTAACATTCAACACCTAATCCAAAATGTCTGTTTAATCATTACAAATAAAACCACCCATCCCAGCAACCCCGAAAATAATATATAAATATAACGACTGCGACATTAATAAAGTGACAAAGAACATGACAGATTTAATCTCCAATAATATACAAATTAACCCCATCACTATTTCACATTTTATGAATACACTGGCAGAGCCCATCAAACGAAACACACCTACATATATTAAACAACCTTACAAATATCCCCTTTCCAAATTCATACTTAGACTTATTAAATATAAAAGACAACTGTACAGAGACCTGCGACTAACGGACGAGGCTTATCTAAAACAGAAGTATAATAAAATCAATAAGGACATTCATAACCTCATTCGTGAATATAAGACAGACCTGTGGATTAAAGCCTGCAAAAACATCAATAATCAGCAGGGGAAACAGTACTGGACAGAAATTAAAAAAAACTGTCGAAATATAAAAAAACGGACTATCTTCAAAGTATACGATACCCAACAACAGACGAAACACTAACGGACGATAGAACAATAGCAGACACTTTTGCGGACTACTTTGAAGAGACATACCAAATAACAGAAGACAGAACATACGACAAAGACTTTTTCATTTCTATTAACCACTGGTATGCCGACTTTAAAAAAAATCCCTCCCCTCATCCTTCCGAGGATAACATAGAAGAGAAAGAATATTTTAGCGTTCTATACAAAGGCAAAAATTCAGCACCTGGTTTTGACAACTTGTCTCGTATAATCCTGAAAGTCCTTCCCTACAACATCCATCAATATATCATCGAAATCTTTAATTATGTGTATAAGTATTAAACCATACCTCAGGAGTGGAAGCAAGGCATAATAACATGTAGCCACAAACATTATAACGATCCACTGTCAGTTTCAAGTTACCGATCTATTACACTGCTACCAGTCCTGAGCAAAATATTTGAGACAATTCTCAAAAACAAAATATTGTTTCTCATTTCCGACCGCATTCCCCTTATTAGTTTGGTTTCCTCCAAAATAAATCTACCACACTTCCCTTATTCTTACTTCCAAATGCCAAACAGCAAATCTCGAAGGCCAGAAGTCCGCTATTGTATTCTTGGATATAAAAAAAGCGCTTGACTCTATCTGACATCGAGGTTTGCTGTTTACGTGCAGTTCCCTCAAAATACCACCACATCTCCTGCATTTAATCGATAGCTTTTTAAATAACCGGCTGCGTAATGTACGATTCAGAAATTCCCTTTTCATTCATTCCTCATCAAGGTGTACCCCAAGGCTCTCCCCTTTCCCCACTCCTATATAATATCTTTTTTCATGACATATATAATCCCAATCCTCTACATCTAAACCCTTCAGCCTGCTGTCTTCTTTTTGCAGACGACACCGCATTAATTGCACACGCTCCCACAATACCTAAGGCTCTGAACACACAAGGGCTGATCGACAATCTAGAGCATTGGTTCGCCAAATGGAGAATCTCAATTAACCCTAATAAATCCCATCTGTTCATTCCTTTCCATCGCGTGTCACACTCCCCCGTTTCTATATCTTTAAATAACACCCAAATACCTCCATCCCAAAATTGCAAATACCTCGGAATATCGCTAGACCCCAAATTTACTTTCAAGGCCCACACAACGAATATTAAGCTGAAAATCAAGAATAGGGCTCGACACTTCAGAACTCTCACTTATCATAATAGAGGCATTTCTATTAAAACTGCGATACGCATATATAAAATGATTTGTCGGCCCTTACTTGATTATGCAGCTATCCTATGCCTTAATCCCCGCCCCCGATATGACAAAACCTCCAAGTGGGTGACCGATCAGCCCTTAGAATATTAACAAAAATTAGGCATCCTTATAATCCCCTCTACAACCCTTCTAACACCTTACTATACGAAAAAACACAAGTAATCCCAATAAAACAACGACTCGTACACCTAGCAGCCAAATTTGCCACTAATCCCCACATTTGTGATGTCCTAAATCATCTATGTATTCCTCGTAATCCTAATATACCTCCTTAATCCAAACACCCCAGCACCGCCATTTATCAATTCATTTCATCATTTCATCTTGATTCATATATCAGAATTTATTTTATTTTATTTTATACATTACATGTATTATAATTTATTTCCTTCTGTAAAATAAAGATGTTTAGTAGCAGTAATAGAAGAATATAGATAAAAATATAGATTATAAAATCAAAAATAAATAGAAAATCACACAAAAAGATTAATTAAGAAAAAAATTTAACAAACCAGAAGGAAATTTTCTGAAAAACTCCAAAGGTCTGGACAAATTTCAAAACCCTCAAAAAACCAATGGAATTGGAAAATAAAAATATTAAAAATTAGTATAAAATTTAAAGCATTTATTTTATTTAGTAGTAGTAGTAGTGTAGTATATTTGTGTGTGTGTAAATGAGCTTGTTACTTTAAAGGATCGCCCCCGTCACTTCAGAGTACCATTAATTGTATCCCAATGGTGAATGGTACCGGTCACCCATCCAACTACTGACCCGAACTAACGTTGCTGCACTCTCACTAACGCTAGTTCGGCCGCAACCGATGGTTCCACCACCGGCGTGTATTTTATTTATTTTATTTATTTATTGCTATAATACACAGGAAACCCCACTTAATATAAATTATATTATATTATATTTATATTAAATTCATGTGTCACATAGTGGGTTGTTAAGTAAAAAATTGACTTATAAGTTTTTATCAAAAATAAATTATTGTTTGTATTAAGTGATTGGAAGTGATTCGAAGTACAAACGTTAATGTCAGATAATAGGGAAGGACAGATAATATAAGAGTTTAGTAATCCGTTCAAAAATTCCCATAATATTCCGATAACAGCCTTGTACATGTTGTATTCTATATTTCTTAAAAACTCATTTTGAATAGATTCAAAATGATAAATATCAACTGGTGCATAATTTGACCATACCGAAGAAGCATATTTTAAATTACTCCTTAGTAGAGAACAAAAGAAAAGAGAGCTATACTTCGAAATATGCCACACAAAACCCCATAAACCCACCGATTTATCACATATGCTCTGAATATGATTTTTGAAATCTTTTACTCATTCAACATATTTAAAAAGTGAAGAATAAATACAATACGACTCGCGAAATATGCGACTTCCTCTGTAAAATGTATGGAAATGTATTTTTCACAATTTAGAAATAATAAATTAGCATTACACCATTCATTTTCATGTACATTGTCAACTGTAGCAAATTTAACGTCAACTGCTTTATGCATTTATGCAGAGGATAAAATCCTTCATAAAAACTATAATATTATCACAACAGCAATATCTAATAATTAGAAAAAAAATGGGCAACCAGACCATATGCCATTATAATAAAAACAATAGATTTATTTCCCAACAGACAATACATCTAATTACAGGGAAATCGTATCAATAGCTATAAATTTAATATTAGAACTAGAACTAAATAGTAAATAATTGAAATTAACAGCTAAATAAGTATATGAAAAAATACAATATGTTATAACGCAACTAAAGTATTTCAGATATTACACTGGAAAAAACATTTAGACTACCATTATAAATATCAACAGAATGCTGCACAGAAGCATACACCTTAAACATGTTATTAATAGGCGAATTATATCGGATGTTAGTTTGTGACTTGTTACATGTAAATGTTAAAGTATTTCTGCTTGTAAATCTGGGAACACGAATATTAATTAATGACAATAAATTTGGATCATCAATTCCGTAATTTATAATCTTAAATAATAGTGTTACCAATATTAATACACGGCGACAAGTTAAGGGTTTTAATTGAAACATGTACAACAAGTCACTGTAATGTATGGAATTATCAGCATATGCACCTGTGAGCTTAAAATATAAATACCTTAAGAATATTCTCTGAACTCGTTCAATAGCAGCGATATGTACATGATAATATGGTGACCAGATTACAGAGCCATATTCAAGTTTAGATCGTACATATGCTATATACAAGGTTTTAATTACATTAATATCATTAAATGGTAAAGTTATTCTTCTTATAAAACCAAGCAACCTCAACGCATCTTGTACCATATTATTAATATGCGGTACAAAAGTCAATTTATTATCAAACAACACACCCAGGTCACGATAAGTATATACTCGATCCACAATTGTATTATTAAGAACATAATTATATAATAAAACTTGGGTCTTGCGAGAGAATGACATGCACTTACACTTACTAATGTTAAGATCTAGCTTATTCATTTTGCACCACTTTTCTATAGTTATCAAGTCAGCTTGAAGCGCCAGGCAGTCAGTTTCCGACAAAATTGACCTATAGATCTTAACGTCATCTGCATATGCCAATATTTTTGATGAGATATTATCAACTATATCATTCACAAATAACAGGAATAATAGAGGTCCTAGGTTAGTGCCCTGAGGTACACCACTAGTAGAGTAAAAACGCTTGGAACAAAAGTTGTTATATTCTACGTACTGAGACCTATCATACAGATATGATGCCATTAGTTGAACCATTTTATCACTAAACCCCCAAGAAATTAATTTAGCAATCAAAGTGGCATGGCGTATTGAGTCGAAAGCCTTTCTAAAATCGGTATAAATAACATCGACTTGTGACCGCCGATCAAGATGACACGACAAAAACTCAGTAAAATTCAATAAGTTAGTGGTAGTAGATCTTCTTTTCATGAAACCATGCTGTCTTGTTGATATACGTGATTCAGCATAGGAGTAAATTTTACTAGATATAATGATTTCAAAAATTTTTGAGAAGTTGTTGACTATGGAGATAGGTCTATAATTTTTTATATCTTGCTTGTTACCAGACTTCATTACTGAAGTGACACGAGCTACTTTCCAACAAGAAGGAAAACATGCAGTATTAATTATTAAATTGAATATATGTTTCAGTGGAACCAAAAGTGAGTGAATACAGTCACGTACAATAAATGAAGGAATTTGATCAGGGCCAGATGTTAAGTTATTTTTAAGTTTTGACGAAGCAGCAAGTATGTCCTCATCAGATATATGTTTAATATTAAACGAGGTATTTATATTATTAGAGAAGGCAAAATGCTCTCCACTTTGAGAGTCTACGTCACCGTATACAGAGGAAAAGTAGTCAGCAAATGAATTCACTATATTTAACGGAGAATCGACTGTTTTATTCTCATAAGTCATGACACCAGGCAAACGGGTTCTAGATTTTTTACAATTGACATAGCTCCAAACATGTTTTGGGTTAGAGCTAATAGTTTGTTCTGCAATTCTTATAAAGTTCGCATGGTCCCTATTAATCATCCACCGAATTTCGCGCCTTAGTTGACAAATTTTAACATGGTAATAATTTAACTTACGTTTATTAAACAATTTTCTAAAATGATTTTTCGTCCTAATAAGTCGAATAACTTCATAACTAAACCAACATGGAAAACGATTTGACCTAACTCTATATTTTTGCCTCGGGACACAAATATTAAAAATCTCATCTAAAATTTAATACATTGCACTACAGGAACTTACATACAGTTACTTCGGCCCAATTATGTTCGGATATTTTTTTATACATAAGTAAAAAATTAGATTTGCGAAAGTTTATTTTATGACACATTCTATTATCTTGAGCATTTATATAGCCATCCGAGGGAAAACTACAAGAGAAAATAAGATATGGGTAGTGATTATCAATATTGGTGATAGGTAAGCCCTAATGAAAAGAACATTCAATATGTGCTGAAGTAATAACAAGGTCAAGAAGTCGATTATTGAAATTTTTAGTCTGATTATGTTGAATAAGATCATTAAGTGCCATAAACTTATTCAACTCTAACGTTTTATTGTCAGGCTTACTATCATCCAACACATTAGTATAATCTGGGATATTAAAATCACCACATATGACAATGGATTTAAACTGATTTAAAATAGTATCAAGCATGTCGTACACAGTTGCATATGTTGAGATAGGTTCGGATGGAGGAATATATAAACACATAAAACCGACCACCGTAGTTTTAATATTAACCTTAACAATAATAATTTCGCACCTCAAGTTTTCTGACATATAAATTACATCACACGCATATTTATTATTAATAGCCACCATAACACCACCGCCCCGACGATGATTGCGGTCGCATCTAAAAACTTCATAAGTATCAGGAAATCATTCAGAATCCAAGATGCCGTCATGTAACCACGTTTCACTTAGCATGTAAATGTCATCATCATTTGCAACAACATTATTGTAAAATTCATTTGTTTTAGTCCGTAAACCGCGCACATTTTGATAATATATACTAGTGAAATTATTGTCCGTTGTCCGTTGGGCTTGAACCCTGACGATTTTTAATACGCCGCTAATGAATTTTAATGAAATATTTATTTCACCAGCATCTTTCCTTCGTTTAAACTCCTCCCTAATAAGATTTTCATGCTGAATCTGTAGCGGTGTTCAGTAATTCTTAATAACAATTTTATTAAATATCTCCGAATTTTTTAGCCGTCTGGAAACACGCAGTAGGGTTTTAGAATGATGATCAATATTAAATATAAGTTTTATTGGTCTTATTTTGTCTGGCGTTCTTCTTCCAAGTCTAATGATTTTCTTTGGCTCATCGATTGTAGGATCAACGGTTTTAATTATATTCCCGATCGTAACATTGTCTTGATCATCATCGGTCTCGGGGACATTAAAAACTATAACGTTATTAGCCCTACTAATTCGTTGAGTGATTTCCTCAAATATTGAATTTTCATCGAGTTGTGGTGGACTAATGACACTTGAACAGTTGTGTTTTAAGTTACATATCTCTTTTTTCATGTCCACATTTTCCTTTTCAAGTGCAATAATTTTGCTACTGAGAGAATCGACTTTGCTAATAAGATCAGAAAAACAATCTTGCATTTGCATCTTAAAATCATCAAATTTTTGGTCTAGTATACTCCTTCAATCTGTTATTGTACTGGTATTTGATGCAACTTTATTTTGAGCCTTCTCTCCGGCGCGATTGAACTTACACATCATGCTACAGTACCACTTATTTGCGCTACCATCTTTTTTACTTAGATCTTGGAGAGACTTGAACTCATTTTCCGATAGATTAATACACTTTCCATGAAACCAATTAGAAGAGTTGCCATTGCACTTTATTGCAGATGTTATCATTCACGGGTTCAAAAATTGATTACAAATCGCACAGTCAGGCATTTTAACTTTATTATTAATATATTATTTATTAATATTTATTAACGCAGAAAATAAGCAATAATTTATTATAAATTAATCTGGATAACAGCTGATCAGTTCAATGTACTAAAGTAATTTAGTTTTTCGTTTCACATGGGGATTCCGCAAAAACTATCCGTGATAAAAACGAGTCCGCGAGCAACTACACAAAATAGCACGTATTGTCTCTTGAATTAAAATCGCGTCGGTGCATTAACACTCAATTCGACTCCCAGATAAAAGTATATGAATAATCACTTTTTCCAAACTATGCAGAAAGTCTTCAAGATGGCACACTCCAAAAAGTAACTCTCACTATGCACTAGAATTAATGTAAATTAGGAAAAACTAACAACGTCCGATATACACGTCCACCATGCTGCACTAGTATCTTATCTTGTTCCTTTGGTCTGTGTGTAGATTCTACATTATCTTGGAAAATACATGAAGATCATCTTGCGAGCTCGCTTGCAAAAAACATTTTATGCCTGCGAAATCTAAAAAATATAGTTTCAGAAAAAATTATTCAAATCGCTTACTATGGTCTTATAGAGTCACGCCTACGATATGGACTTCGTGCATGGGGCCATGCATCATGCAGGCATATAATGTTCCGGTTACAACGAAAGTCTATTCGTATCTTAGATGATATTAATATAGAGACGATTGCAGGTTAATTTATAAACGTTATAGAAACCTGACCTTGCCATGTCTCTACTGGAATGTGTGATATATATGCATAAAACTCGTCACAAATATTCCAGTCTGAAGGATACACATTCAATCAGAAACAAAAACTTGATACAATACAAGAAGATAAGACTCGCAAAAATGATTTATAGCACTAACTAGTTGGCTATTAAATTTTTTAACAATAAAAAAAATCAAAGAAAAAGTTTGCATTCACTTGGAAACACATGCTTTTTATTCTTTCAATGAATATTTAAACTCTGATGTATCGCCAAACTAAATTTTAAGACATGATATTGTTGTTTTCTATATTTTTTATTACTATTATGTACATAATAATGCTCGTATAGTATTCCTTTGCGTTATATAATAGTATGATATGGCTTATAAATTTTATATGTAGTTTTAGGGGATTTATGAATTTTATCAAAGGATTTAAGGTATTTTATTTTGTTATTTTTTGGTATTTATGATTTTTTTTATTTTCTCTTTTGTACTGGTTTTATCTAGTTTGTTTGTATTTTTATTATATAATTGTATTACATGATGCTGTCGTATTTAAGACATTATTATATTACATTATGTTACATTACATTAATTCTATCGTTCTACAACAGTTTACAATTCTCTTAATCCTCATAATGATAATAAGATGGCGCCGAGTAAACATTTAACCAAGTGTTACTCGTGTGAAATTAACATTAGTGAGACAGAAAGGAGCTTAACATGTTTTATATGTGATCTGAAATTGCATGTGTAATGTGAAATTAAAAGAACCTTAATAACTCCTGAAAATAAGAACTTCAAATGGATCGACTTCCCTAAAAGTAAGTCAGAAAAACTATCAAAGGAAAATATCAATAAAGCTGACGGAAATACGGTAATCAATGTGGATATTAACAGTAAAATTAAACAACTGTTCGAAATTCTTCACCTAGGCAAATATAACACGACAGGTGAAAATTCGGCAAAACAAATTCGTATTAATAACTCAAGTTCTGCTACTTCAAATGAGATGGAACCAGATGTGCCAAAAATTAAATCAACACAAAAGCAAACCGCACAAAAAATCCAACCCGGACCAAGCCAACATGATACTAACAAAAACAGAGCTGGGTCAACGACCGAAACCCAAACAATATTAAATCTCGAAAATACGGATTCCTCCATCGACGTCGATGGTTTCCAAGTCGTGACAAAAAATAAGCAAACACGGCAACGGGCGAAATCGATTTACGGAATCTCCGATGCATCTACGGTAGTGGCAGCACTAAAATATGGATACATACATGCTCTTCGCTTTCATCCAAGTACAACAGTAGAAGATATAAAAACATTATTAACTAATACGAATTATGAGAAAGTCCAATGCGAAAAAATGGAATCAAGGAACCCATCGGAATATTCTTCTTTCATAATCGGAGTGCCGATGGACGATCTACAAAGGCTCAAGGATCCAGCTACGTGGCCGCGAGGAATTCGCATCTACCCTTTTTTTCAATGGATTCAAAAGTTAAAGGAAGTTAAATTAGAACTAGTAAAAATAAAATTCGCTCAATGCACTTAAACGCTCAATCGGTGGGAAATTGTATAAACGAACTAACCATATTTTTAAACGACAATAATATTAATATTCTATGCTTGAAAGAGCACTGGCAAAAAAACGGAACAATTATTAACCCTTATTAAATTATAAATTGTCATTATATTTCTGTAGGGACATTAAAATACACTATGGTAGCATTCTATTAATAAAGGAATGTACTCGTATATTTAATGGAAGTAAATCATGTATAGATAATGTTATTACGAATCACCAGCATATATTAGACAGTCAAGTATTAATATTATTAATTTGTGCGGCTTCTAATTCGTTATACATGTTTGAGTATAAATAAAAAACACTTTGTAACTTTGTTTGTATAACACTATTTATTTTCTGTTTTTTATTTATAGTCAAGAATTATCTACTGGATTTTCGGGCCATTGTTTTTTCGACATTCACAGAAATTAATAAAACTCGACTGAAAACAACACTCCTTTCAGAGAAAAGCATGGAGGCGTTTAATTTAATTTAATTTAATTTGTTTATAAATATTTTCTTAAAACATTGTCATACCGGTTTTCCTTTGGTTTCAATTAATAAGGGCAACACTAAAGTAACAATTACTATTTCGAATGAGACAAGAGAGTATAAAAAATTAATACATCTGTTTGAGATAATAACAAAATGCCTACCAACCCATTTACCACTGTTAAAACATTATAGGCAACAATATTGCAAATGTTATTTTAACTTTGGTGCTGTTTATATTTTTGTAATTTATTTTCCACCGGATATTCTGCTAGCTTTATTTGAGTCAATCTTAGATGCAGTTGCTTTTGAATTTTCAAATAAACCAATCCTAATACTAGGGGATTTTAATATTCCTTTACTGAATGATGATAGCACTAATAATTCAAAAGCAAAAGCATGTAATGATTTTATCAACTTACTAGACATTAAGCAAATTAACACAGTTTGTAACTCACAAAACAGAATGCTTGATCTTGTCTTAACTAACTTATACTGTGTTACACAGCGCGATGATCAACCAATAGTACCTGAAGACATCTATCATCCACCATTAATTGTTAACATATGGCATAATAAATTAGAAACGAATAGATTTCCAGTTGATTCAAACTGCGTATCATATAATTTTAAGAAAGCAAACTACATAGAACTTTATAATGAATTATCTCTCACAGATTGGTCTTACCTCAACTCATATACTGATGTCAATGATGCAACTCAAGCCTTTTACTTAAATTTATACACTATTATGGATAAACACATACCTAAATCTAAACGAGTCAATCGCACTTATCCTGAATGGTACACAAAAGAAATTATATCAAATATAAAATTAAAACATTTTTACCGAAAAAAATATGCAAAGAGTCAAGACTGTTTACACCTGAGCGAATATAAAAGACTACGCAATTTAATAAAAACACAAATATCACTCGCTTATAAAAAATATCATGAGAAAATTGAAGCCAAAATTAAAAATAATCTAAAACAATTGTTTAGCTTTGTAAATTCAAAAAAAGGTATGTCAAGTATACCGAACCTAATGAATAAGAATAACATAGAATACAATAATCCACAAAGCATAGTTGATGCATTTAGCACTTATTTCAGTAGTATATCTGATCAAAACATCCAAAACCCAACAAATTACAATTTTGAATTTAAATATCATGAGCATATATCACTATTTAATATCACTGAAGAGGAAATAATTAAAGGTGCTAAAAAACTGAAAAATACTTTTACATCTGGAAATGATAAACTGCCGAGTTTTTTCGTAAAGGATTGTGGTCCTATACTTGCATATCCGCTTAAGATAATATTTAATCTTTCCTTGTGCACTTCTACCTTTCCAAATATATGGAAAATTGCTAGAGTGTGTCCTGTATTTAAAAATGGTAACCGTGATGATATAAATAATTACCGGCCAATTTCAATTTTAAATAATTTTGCAAAAATATTTGAAAATGCTATTTACTTGAATGTTTATCCAAAAATAAAATTAAATATTTCAGAATTTCAACATGGGTTTGTTGATCGTCGTTCAACAGTAACAAATTTAGCCCATATAACACAATATATATCTAGTGCCATAGATATAAAACTCCAAGTTGATGTCATCTATCTTGATTTTAGTAAAGCATTCGATACCATAGATCACCTTTTATTACTTAATAAATTTTTTTAATAGTTATTTAAAAGAGAGATATCAATATGTATCTTACAATGGATTTAGTTCATCAATGGTTAATATATCATCCGGTGTGCCTCAGGGATCAAACCTTGGTCCATTACTTTTTATAATGTTTATTGATGACCTAATTAAATCTCTTTCTTGCTGTTCTTTAGCTTATGCAGATGATCTTAAAATATTTGCAGAAATTAATAATTATGACGACTCGCTAATTCTGCAAAATAACCTAAACAAAATTAACTCATGGTGTGGATGTGATGGTCTTAAATTCAATATAAATAAATGTAAAGTAATGACGTATACTAAAAAAAAACAAGGCATCGCTAATACTTACAGCGTAAATAACAAAGCACTAGAACGAGTCTTCCAAATTAAAGATTTAGGTGTTAATTTTGATACTAAACTTACATTTAAACTACATGTTGATCAAGTATGCACTACTTCTAATCGAACCCTGGGATTTGTTATACGAAATTGCAAAGAGTTTAACGACAAATATACTATAACAGTACTATACCGCTCACTTGTAAGATCAAGACTGGAATATGCGTCCATCATATGGTACCCATTGTACGAATGTCATAGTAATGCGTGTGAAAAAATTCAAAGACGATACCTAAAATATCTCACATACAAATGTACAGGTAACTACCCGTAAAGAAATATTGACCAAAATATATTGCTTCATTCGCACAATGAGTGTTCTCTTAAAGTAAGACGCAAAAGAGCTAGTGTCATATTTTTATTGAAGATACTTCATAATAAAGTTGATAGTCCATACTTACAATCTTTAATAAATTTAAAAATTCCTTCCTTTTTTTCTAGATCTCAGTGTACTTTTTATATAAACACTCCCGAATCTAATATAATGCACAAAGCTATTATCCATATGTTAACAAATGCTAACGAGTTATCCCTTAATATTGATTGTGATATTTTGTCAGATTATAAAACCTCGATGAGGTCTGTGTTACTGTATGAGTAAATAAGTTCGTGTATATGTATATATTGAATTATATTGTATGTTTATTATCTTGTTAATTTTCGCATTTAGATTATGTTAATTTTGTCCTGTAAATGGAAAACTGTTGGGCAAATAAATACCTATTATTATTATTATTATTATTATTAATATAACGTGCATTTAAAAATGGACAAGACCAACTTCTACAGCAACAAAATTGCATGTGCTTCAAATAAGTGTAAAGCTTAATGGTCTGTTATTAAGGAAGTAACAGGTAGAAAAAGTAGAATCTCTAAAACAGATAAAACCATAGACCCTGATCAATTAAAAAATATTTTATAAATGTAGCAAACAGCCAATCTATAACACCGAAACTACAAAATAATATCATTTCGACCAACAGTAGCATGTTCTTGCATGTTATAACTGTTGATGAATTAAGAGATATAATTCGAAATATGTCGGCAAAAAAATGTTTTCCAATAAACGAATCACTGGTCAATGGAATCTTCCCACAACAATTAAAACTAATTAAGGTATTATCATTACATAAAAATGCAGACCCTGAGGATGAATCGAATTACAGAGCTATAAGTCTTATATCAACTTTCTCAAAAATATATGAGTACGTTGTAATTAAACAAATGACATCCTTTTAATTTAAACACAATATATTGTCTCGGTACCAACATGGGTTTTGTAGTAATAAAAATTGCAATACAGCGCTATATCAATTTACAAAATTTGTATATTCATCAATCGAAAAGAATCAATTAGTATGTGGTGTCCTCCTCAACTTGTCTAAGGCTTTTGACAGCACCAATCATGACTTACTGCTATCAATACTATACCAGTAGGACAGACAAACGTTTAACTTTTTATAGTACTTTTTATTTTTATACAACACTTTGTGACTAGTTTCGAATTACACAGTAATCATTATCAAACTAAGTCAAGTGTTGTATAAAAATAAAAAGTAGTATAAAAAAGTTAAACGTTTTTCTGTTAATTATTAAGAATGTACTACGAAGTGAACGCCTCCAAAATTCAAGATATACCAGTATAGTTTAAGAGGGGTGGCACACATGTGGCTGACATCTTATATAATATGCAGGAAACAAGTGGTTGAGATATAATATATATATATAATCAAAAGTATTAGATATTGCAGTGGAAATACCACAAGGGAGCATTTTAGGTCCTTTATTATTCAACATTTATATAAATGACTTATTTGTTCTTAATAACAATAACACTCATTTTGAAATTATTAACTAAACTAAATTGTAATTAAACGTAGTGACATGACTAACCTATATTAAAACGGGACAGAGACACTGCAGCTGATATTTAGATGGTTTCAGGATAATAACTTATCTGTAAATAAAAATAAAACAAAATGTATTCTATTCTAAAAATGAATCTGTGGCTACGCCTTCATATTTGAAGTTTGGGGACTACACACTAGGAGTAACAAATATTACAAAAGTTTTGGGAATACATATAGATGACCAATTAAAATGGAATGACCATACAGCTCATATGTCCAAGAAGTTAAGCAAATCTAGCTTTATGATCCGGTCCTTGAAAGGGACGGTTGACTTCGAAGTTATAAAAATGACATATCATGCAAACTTTTGAGTGATTCATTGGGGTAGTTCCACACAATTAAATAAAATCTTTATCATCCAGAAACGTACACTCAGAGTCATGTTGGGACTGACATCTACGACTTAATGTAGAACATTATTTTCAAAAAAGGTATAGTTACGGTATTAGCTATTTATATACTGGAATGTTTGCTATTTACTTGGAAACAAAAACATCTATTTTCAAAAAGTGCACATATGCACGATACTAGATACAAAGAAATTTATATATATCCTATCCATAAATACTCCTTTACTGAAAAGAGTCCGGAGTACAGTTGTATGAAATTTTATAGTACCGACTAACCTAAAAATGGAAAACAAAATAAAAATATGCGAATTAAATATTTAAATTCGTAGTACAGTATTAATTATGTTTTTCTAATTTGTCTTTCTTCCAATTCCACAATACTTACATTAATGTCAAAATTTTGAACAACATTATCATGAATTTGTTCTAATTTAGGAATTAGAAATCGCGAAAAATCTACATAACAAGGGATTGATAATGTCTTCTTTCAAGTTAAGTATTACTTGTCTAAATGCGTTTAATTGACCAAAAATTATTTTATTTAAGTTATCAATAGAAACAATAGCATTAATAGAATTATGTGCCTCAATTGATGTATTACTACAAGAATGGCAAACCCATTTAGTTTAGCTACTGATAATTAAAGTAATTTCACTATCACTTAAACGTGAGCAGCGAATATGTATTGATTTGCCACATTTCCCGTGACATTTTAAGTACGGCGTGTTTGGTGTTATTCCCTGATCACGAAATTCCACACCTAAACACCATATTTTAATAAAATTATAAATAGGTAAAATGGGAATAAAATACAGCGATACACTCTACTATTTTTTAAACGAACAGAGAAAACAAAGACCATTGATGTAATAAACAAAGTAAAACAAAGGTTTAAAAAGGTAATGAGTGATTAATATTAACATACAATTAACGGAGCATGGTAGATAATATACCACACGTGACTTCGTCACTGATGTTGTTTGAAGCTGGACGGCTGCGCAAAACGAAAATATTAAGACCGAATCGGCGTTAAAAATGTGTGGTTAAGAAAAGTTTATTGCTTACCAAGCACTTCCATATGACGCAATAATGCAGAATATAAAGAACCGAATATCACATAGATCTTGCCCACTAAACCCAGGAATTTAATGCCAAGAATAAACTTTAAATATAATAGAAAATCATATCACACTTAGCACGTTCACTCTCGAGACTTACGATTTATTTCCAAACAAATGAAGAGATTTGTTTGGACCTTTACTACGTGCCACGTGGTAATCCTTACTTACACTAATTTGAAAAACTCACCAAAAATATTAATTGTGGTTAACACCTAGTGAATTGTTCCAAACTAATATGTTAATTTTTTGATAATTTGCTGTATATTTTAGAAGCCTTGAAGAACACTTTTGAAATCAAGCAGAAAATAGAAATGTACATTAATTTTCATAGGATCTATCAAGGGATTTTGATATAATATAAGATTCTTAGAATGTGGAATAGAAGTTGCTACAATATTGTAGAATCATGGAAGGAATATGTTAGACGATTTCAAAAACAATTACGTTAAAATTACAATATTTGCACTAACTTGGTAAAGACTAAAAGAAACATTTCAAACATGGTTCACCACGAATTAAGTGAGCAATTAATTAAATTTACAATGTTTGCGATTTATCTTTTAAATTTTAAATATATTCAGAATATTGTTAAATGTTTCTATTATTTATTAATTTATTAATTCTCCAGAAATTAGTTTTTAATTTTCTGCGAGTGTTTTATTCTTGTTCTTTTTACGTTTTTAGAATTCTTTTGTAATTTTTTATCATGTTGTAATAATATTTTTTAGGTTTTTAGAATTTTTCTGTGATTAATCTTCTAATTATTTTAATTTACAATATTTTCTTAAATTTTTATATAGTTTCTATAATTATCAACGCCATCTTGTTTGAATGTTTCTTTCTTTTTCTAATAATTCTTCAGGAATGTAAAATAAAATTCTTTAAATGATTTTAATACTTTTTGTAAATTTTTTCTCAGATATGGGAAATTCTCTGTAATTCTTTTCCAAGGTACAAGTTCGTTGACGTTTAGAAATTTTCTTGTATTTTGTATTCAAATTTTATCGAAATTTCCAGCTTTGTCAAATATTTTGCTGAATGGTATTTATAATTTTAAAGTATTATCAAAATGTTTGATTTTTTTAGTAATTCTTTAAGTTTTCTAGATTTGTCAACATTCCTCGAAGTTCTGATTATTTTATATTTCATTTTTTAATGTTTTCTTCAGTAAACAACAACTATGGACCGGTTTTAATCTATTCGTGTATCATCAGATGAGTGGAGTTGATTAATTGTCGTTGTTGACACTGAAAATTGTCGGTAGTTTCTTCACTTGGTTAGGAAAATCTGTGCAAACATTTTTACTTTAATTCCGTGTGAACTGAATGTTTATATATCAAATTCTAGTTTCTTATATCGCTTTGTGAAATGTTATGTTAATATATGGGTTTAATACTTAAAATTCACATGGTTTGTTTTACTATTAATAGTGAAACAAACCAAGTGAATTTGAATATTTATAAATTTCGCACATTTCTTTTTATTATCGACAAAATTTGAAGAAATGATGATGTGAGACCTGAATAGTTCTAAACCGATCCGTAACAAAAATAATTTTAAATTCAAAAGATAATAAATACATATAGGAATATTTTATAGTGTAACGGTACTGTAAACAGTGTATAAAATTACGTCTATTCTCCGTGTAAAGCTTTCTAGATTGAAATCGTTCGTGTGTCAGGATTTCGATCGAAGTCTGCGGAGACCTGTAATCAAAAACCCATTTACTATGTGGTTTTAATAGATTGATAGATTCGGAAAATAGAAAATACTTTGCCCACTTATTTACCACACACCATTATAATTATATACTGAGGTTATGTATACACAACGTATTTCTCTCATAAACTATAAGTAATGGAATATTTGATTGGGAAGGCGTTTATATCCTGTATATGATTAAATTAACCACGAAAATAGTTTTGAATTATAGTTTTTCTGTCAGCAATTAGTTTTAATTTATTTGTATCTCATCAAATTAGTACAATAATAATAATTCTTATAAATACCATTACTTGAAGTTTATTTACATTACCTTTAATAAGATGAAGAAACGTAGAAAATCATCGAATAACACGAGGAGGTCATTAAATTTCCGTAAAGCAAACTGCAGCACGAGTCAGTTGACAAACAAACGTTTCATTTAGAATTGAATGGAATACTCGAGATGCCCTCGACCTCCCTTCCTCCCCACGGGAGATAATTTATATAATTAATGATGTAATAAAGTGGTGTAATATCGGCGATTGGGGTGGATTAATCTATTAACATGGAGGGTGGCTAACACGAGGGAGAAACATATGGAACGCGCCGTGGGGTGCGGACCTGCTCGCTAACAATGCAATAATAACAGCGCTGAAAAAAATTACATGCAGTTTTTTTTAGCGAGAAAATGATAAAATTCGTCATTTATATTCATTAGAAGTTAACGATTACGCGCCTCTTTGGTTATGCAAATCGCCAGATGTGCAATTTATGTATCAATCAATCAATCACATTTTTTACGTTACTATTCGTTACAAGTCTTTCTTCAGGTTGATCGATAAAATTAATTAACTTCAAGCTGGAGTATTTATATACTATGGCGTGATACAAGTTACTTACAGGCAATAACTTCTAACAGGAAGGATGGTGGGATTACATATATACACTAGACTTATTGATATTTTTTAGTGTTATTATTTAACACGTAATAGAATTTGCGTGGTAGGGGAGGAATGGCAAGGTGACATAATTGACTCTGTTGGAGCGTAAAATGGGCTGATAAAAGATGAACGTGAGGAACAGGAGGAGCGGATCGTACTTTGGGAGGAGATTTAAAGCCCATTGATAAAAGTCCTGGAGTAGCTACAATGGATATGCACATCCATCATTCCACATCATATACCATTAAATAGGTCCGCCTGAGCGCGCGGTGACAAACAATATCCATCAAACATCGAGCAGATTGTTTTTTTATTTTATTTTTTTAAGTAACACCATTATTATTATTATTATTATTAGCCCTATATTCCACGATAACAGATTTATTTTTTATCAATTTACCTCAATATAAGGATATAAATTAACACAAACAAGAAAGGCATCATTGTTGCCACTACTTAAGGTTACAATTCACAAACACCCCCATTGATCGGCGAGCTACAAATACCTACCATATAAAAGTCGACGTCGTGTTAACAACGTGTTAAATTCCGACAATGCGTGTTCGGGGCCTTTCTTGTCCAAATGGCCCGACCATTGATGGAATCCGTTTAGCGGGTGCGTGTGTTTGGTGTGAATGAAGCTTTGTGACTTTTTCCACTCGAGTAAATAATTGTGAATGTCTTTAGAGGGTCTCGGGCGATCTCGATCCATCGATATCGTCCGGCATTTCGTTATTATTGGAAAGCTCATTTGTCGCTACGGGGGTGCACCCGAGCGGCAAACGGGCACAAGCACCTTCTTGGACCCGAGAAAGGTGCAATTTTACGCTTCGAGTGGGTCATTGTTGTAAATAGGAAATATATTTTTTCTGATTGATGCAATAAAAATGAAAGGATTTTCAACGACTGCATGAAAATAAATAATCCATTATTGAAATATGAGATTCACCAAGTTAGAGAACCGAATTCCTTATTTATGCTATGTGAAATTTGAGGATAGGTTAGAGGCCACTCACTCACCTTCATAAGCATTATATATTTTAAGTATATTAAAACTTACATAAAATAAATAAGTAATTGTGGAGGCGTTCACTTCCTGATACATTTTGATAATTCAAAATAAATAAAACAATTAACTATGTTGGAATTACTTTTTATTTACTATAATTATATATTATAGTTACAAGTGTAAATAAAAAGTGATACCAACAAAGTTAATTGATGTATTTAATTCAAAATCTCCACTGTTGACTTTGTATCTTTGATCTTGCTGTAAATATAACATCAAAAAGTGGTTAAAATATGAATATATATGTATATATATATATATATGTCATATGTAAGCTATAATTTTTCACCACGTTTCCGTGAAATTAACATTTTGTATTGGAAAAAGGAGATAATTTCTTAAATTAAATAAAATTCCTCTATCAATTAAGAAGGCAAACATTCGTGATGTGAAATGCATTCCCTTCATTATTTTGCAACCAGTTCGGCCTTTCACGTAACCACCCACCTTTCCCTCTGAAACATTAAAAACGCCATCCACCGCCATTAGTGTCTTGGGGCAGATTGGTCACGTCTACGCAAATGTAAAAGGCATTAAAAACAAAACCCATTTGGCGTGTCTTTATTTTTTTTCTCTCTCTGTATTCCATTCTTTTCATTTCGCCGTAACATAAATATTCAAATTTTCTTGCGGCATCGACCGGACGTCGGGCATGTTTATTAATGTCGCGTTGTCACCCCGAACGGGATTAAATAATCCGAACTACACTGGATAACTAAATTTGCATGTTAATATTTATAATACGCTCGGTGCAGTTAATATGACTTTGGTTATTCATGAGCAGGGTGAATTGTCTGCACATATTTTATTACATTAATTATTGATGAAATGTTAATCGTCTAGAATGATTATAATCAAAGTTGCACACTCACCTTTGTAGCATCGATTGTAGCAGGTGGTTGGTAATATTTTGAGGTATTATACCCTAAGAAATTAGTAATCCGTGCTGAAGAGTTCGCAGCGTCTGCGAAGGATGCAAGAAGTTCTTTAGACTTTCCCATATATGCTTAAGGGGTGTAGATCATCTAACTTAAATACCATAATATATTAATACTAATCAATTGAATCCATTCAATACGTCACAATTAATCAATATGATTACAATAATAATACGACCCAATGACGAGAAAAGCGAGCGGATATTTTTAGAATATAGGAAATCGAATTTGGCCCGGGGGTGAAGTTACTTCCATCGTTCGGGGTCATTCTCCTGCGCCGGTATCAAAACAAACTGAACGGACCTTATCATAGTTTCTAGGGACGTAAACGCAGCCGGCGAGGGCGGTAAATCTCACGAAGAGAATAAAATATGCACGACAGTTTGCCATTCCAACATCGATCTGCATTCTGGAGAAAGCCGCGGATCGATACTCACACGAAACTTTGTACCTAACCAACAGCCGCTAGTAAACTAGTAAACATAAACAAATTCGAGGGAGGGTATACAAGTTTACAGAATTCGCTACATTCGTATTTAAAAAAAAAATATTATTAAAATGATGAAAGCATTCGGGGAAATAATACAAACCGCAGAATCTATTGTGAAAAGTGGGCTAGAACACGCATTCAGGTAATACGACAAGAGGGACAAATAATAATGTACCCATTAATATTAACATGACAGTTTAACTCGTAATAAAATTTTGGAGAGGTTGTAAATTCGTCACGGTTGTAATTTCACGTGGAACTCGTTTTATCCCCCTCACGAACGTACGCAATGGGGTTATACACTACCTAGGTATAATATTCAGTGTTCTCACAATATTAAAGTGTCACTTAAGTGGCTGTCAATCATCGATTAATATAATAAAAAGTGTCGCCTGAATGGGACAATGGAGGGAAGGGCTGGTCGTACACAGTGCAACTAAAAAAATGCATGTTCTCTCATTCATGTAATTATTTGTTTGATGTCTTAAATCGGATGTGATTATGAGTAATTTTTCAAACGTCAAAGGGTTTATTGTCGTTGAAGAAGGTATAATTATTCGAATACGCTTAAGTTCCGTCGTGATGGTCATTATTATTCATAACAGTCAAGTGGTAATTATTTACAACGCGAATATTGCTTCCAGAATTAATGAAGCGAAACATTAAGAGGAGATTGATATTCCTTGTACATTTACATTAATTTCTATTATAATTTTCTGTTGTATTTTATCGACCGTAGAAAGAAATTGATTAAAATTTTGTCGCTTTAATTTTGTATTTTGTATACCTCAATCAGTCAATATTTGATTACAAATTAAAATTTTCTTCGTAAAACTTTATATTTGACTATGTTAAAATATTGAAGTAGGTTAAACGAAAGCTTGTGGCACCGTCTGGTTTAAACCACATATTGGTTACATCAATATTGTTTAATTTATGCAGAAAAAACTGTACCATATCGCGATATTGAGCACCAATAATAGTCTTGAACTTGATCAATCTTATTTTACAAAAAGTATAATCCATGCCAAACAATAATCCTTCATTAGGCTTCAGTTGTTGTGTTAATTCATTTTTTTAAGCATGTAGACACATATTGTTGTGAATACGCGTTGTAGAGAGCTTTTAGAATTGATGTACTGGTATTTTCACACACTGCTTAAATATTGATATCAAAACGGCTTATTTTTTAATTAAATAAACACATTAAGTATTAGTTTAGTTTAGAAAGTATTAATTTAATTTCTTTTTTAACAAGAAAAGATCAGATATTTCATTTGCACTATTTTGCCGACAAACTGATATAAATCTGCGCCGTCGCACAAACGCTTTATGAATTAAAATTTAATAATTCACCTGATACCTTATCCACGTTTGCAGGACGACCGTTTTTTTTCTCTCTCCCTTGGCGTTAGCATTAAATTTTAAAATCACATCTGTGGAATTCGCATTTAAAAAGGCCGTGCTGCCATTTGACGTATTTATCGTGCAGTCGCATCAGGAACGTTTTTCAACAAAGGACGAAAAACGCCGAATCACTTTTAACCCACCCTCGAAAACGACGTTAGGATTAAAACGTATTTCCGGTCGCGTCGAGTGGACATTTAAAATTTTTGATAGGCTAAAATGAATCAACATTTATATTTCATGTTTTAATCATTAACATGGCACAATAATACTTCACCACAATTTTAAGTGAAAAATTATTCAACTATAATCAACATATCTTTTAACAGTGGTTTGCTTCAGATAATTAATAAATATTAGTAGTAGTAATAATGTTTGGTTATCAACTACGCAGTCTTTCGGGCGTTAGATTACGATTTGAATAATTAGTGATTATAAATTAACAATTTATTTGAAAACCTGATTGCTGATTGGAAACTTATGTACAGTGTGAATTAATGGTAAAAATATTAGATCCCAAAAGGCACCAAACAAATTACTTTGAGCGGTATTTCACATTGGCTTTAATTAAAATGTTAATTTACGTTATTCGAGCCCGTCATGAACAAGTTCATCGGACTAGGATAAATATTATTTACGGTAAAATCGGAGAGATAATCAAAATTATTAATTATTTAAGCAGAAATTATATAACACAAATAAAAAACTTTTTAACTTTGTTTGTATAACACTGACTTTATTTAGTGACTATAGTTTCGACAATTTTAACTTGTCATTATCAAACTAGACTTCTTGTTTGATATCGACACGTATTAACTCAAATGCAGATTGCCTTTCACAAATTCCAAACAATAAACAACGTTTATAATATCACATTTACATACACATCATAAAATAACTTCAAGTAAATTGGACAAAAATAGTCACTAGTAATGCAAAACTATTGCTTCAATAGTAATCATCACCTCCTGATCATCATTGGCTACAGGGAATAATGGTTTGAGTGGAAGAACACTACCATGTGAACTCCGCCTTCAAGTCTTGCGATCTAAATTCAAGTCATTGTAAATGTATCTATTTTTGTATAGTCTTTTGTAGGACTTGTAAGTCAATAAACTAAACTAAACTCATGTTTAAATACTAAAGAAATGTTTGATGATTATGATAAATTTTATTACAATACATTATCCCCTAACATGCAATATTACAGTGAAATATCAGATAATATTTTATCTAGTAAAGACTCAGTAGCTTATTGTAAGTCTCTTGACTTAAATTACGAGAACCAGCACCCAGAAGAAATTTTATCAAATTCGATATACGCTGATGTTATTTAACTGTCTCAAATTTTACTATCTTTTCAAATTGAATCAAATATTTTATCATTTATTTTTAAAGTCAAATTATTATGACAAACCTTCATATTCAAATTTCTTCTACACAATTCCAAATTTAAAAGTTCAATTAGAAAAGAACAAAATTGTTTCAATATCAACTGCTAATCCTGTCAACGGATATAACCAATTTAACTATGAAAAATGTAAAAACAGAATTCTATTCATATTTAGATATTCCAAAATTAAAATTATTATTTATAAAGATATTATTCTTGAACCGAAATTCCAATTATTTTAAAACAAAATCATGATTCACCATTGTCAGGTCATTGTAGATTGCATCATATGACAAATAAAATCAAGACAAAATATAAATGGAAAGGAATGCAACAAGCCATACGAATTTATATTTTACAATGTCATTCCTGTAATATTAATAAAACTTCAAGAGTAACATTCCCTTTGAAAAAATGTGCATGGACATCGTTGGTCCTCCACCTCTGACAGAAGATGGACATTAATTTATATTAACACTTCAGGACGATTTGAGCAAATTCTCTTATGCAGTACCAATCAATAATCATACTTCCGAAACTGTTGCAGACAAAAATGTAATTTTTATCTCTATATTTGGAATACCAAAGAGTATTCCAACTGATCAAGGCAATGAATTCAATTCAAATTGGTTTAAAGATTTGGTGAAATTGTTAAAGTTTGAGTATTTTATTAAAACTATTTACCATCCACAATTAAATGGAGCTTTAGATATATCGCATTTAACATTAAAGGATTATATAAAACATTATGTAAACGCTCAACAAAGTGATTGGGATAAATTTGTGCCACTAACAATGCTTTCTTACAATTTACATATTTATGCATCTACTAAATTTACACCTTTTGAATTAATTTTTGGACAAAAACCTACGTTGCCTAGCTTAGTATTTAGCCTTGAATTTAAGGACAGTTATGACGACTTTTCTAGTCAATTCGTATAAATCTCATCAAATCAATCAAAGATAACATTGAAGAAAGTAAAATAATATCTAAAGAAAATTATGATTCTAAAATTAAGGTAGAAACATATAATATTAATGATTTAGTTTATCTTAGGGATTTAGCCACAAAAATTGGACAAAAGAAGAAATTAAGTCCTAATTATAAAGGCCCTTACAAAATAATAAAACTGTTCATTGTTACAGATTGATCTTCCCAGTAGCCTATAGGGCTTATTACATCGACCTAATCACGTATGGAAGTGGTATTTACTATGAGCACCTTTGGCATATAAAGCTTTATTCAGAAAATTGGCAATTAATTACCTCCATTAATATATCACAGTTCGAAAGTAATTTTGAATTAATAGAAAATTCATACGTCTTCGTCAATTAAATCTAGTTTTTATCATTGTCAACAATCAATGCAGGTATTATCTCGTGAATTACCAACATTTAAGGATAAAAAATAATATTAAAAAACCTAATAAACCATAATCGTATGAAACGAGGTAATTTTAATGGTGTTGGTTTTACTTTAAATTGGGCATTTGGAACCTTAGTTGCAAATGATGCCTCATGTTTTAATTATAATATTAATAAGGCTTAAAACGATGATAAAATGATCAAGGAACTAATGAAACATCAAATTTAAATAATTAAATCAACTATTCAAAGTTTTAATGATACTATTAATCACTTCTGTGAAAAAGGAGCTTAACAATAACAAACAGAGGGTAAAGCCAATTATTCATGAGAACTACGATTTACGTTCCGATATTTCTAATTCCGATATAATTAATTCGCTCGTTACGTTATCTAAACAATATGATCTATTGATGGATGAAATTTTGTCTGCCAGATATAATATTATACATCCTTTAGTTATTACACCAAGGAAATTAATAGATCACCTTAATCAAAATATTACTTTATTATCAAGTGGTTTAAAATCCCCTTTGTCTATTTATTTACTTATTTATTTATTTATTGGTTTCTTTGTTTCTCTTCTAAAATAAAATCTCAAATACATACTACTATGAAAACTTTTACTTAAATTTTAATTGAAGAGACCCGGGCGGAGTTCATTTCTTCGAGATGTTCTTCCACTCTGACCCATTCAGCCTATTCTCGTGAAGAATTATTTGTTGGGGTTCTTCCGGCGGCTATTATTCAGCTCGTAAGCTCATTTGTATTATTAATTAAATACTATTTCCATCAAAGTAAATTTCAATGTAAAAATAATTTGTATATTCTGTCAACATGACATATTTCTTGACAATATGTACCTTAAAAGAGTATTATATTAAAAAACAAACTCATATTTATTATTTAAATTCCATTAACTAATTCCAAAATATTTAATTTCTATAAAGTAATTCCTTTACCTACTCCACAAGCTTAATTTAACTTCTTCTATTTCGAACCTTCATTCCCGTATGTTGCAATGTCTGGTAATAAAATGCATTATATACAGATGTAAGACAGATTGGCAAGGAAATCACCGATAAAGCCTACATTTTCCAAAACCACATGTTATTTTCAACACTACATCTGCCAGTATATGAAACAAGTCTCCATATTCTGCCAAGGGCGAGATTCCGGACACATGCAACATCAAACATCTGAAAGGAAATTTGGCACCAGATCAAATTTAACAAGCGGATTTATATCCTAGATTAGTTATATGAGTTGTTATATGGGTGACACCAGCGCCTGTTCCATTTCAACCTTTTCAGATCTGTTGTGGATCCCTGTTTATCTCAGATGACCAGCTCTAGCTTTACCTCTTTGATTACTCCTATTAGCCCTGCCAGAGGGGCTTGGCTATAGGTCTCCGCGCTTGCGTTTGTAGTGCCCAGCTTTTGATATCTAATCCTTGCTAGGCCCTCGCAGTGGCATAGGATGTAGAACAAGTTCTCTTTTTCCTCTAAGCAGAATCTGCATGGTGCTTCTTCCACCAGGCCTATTTTGCTCATATATTTGTTGAGCTTGCAGTGTCCTGTCATCCGACCTACTATTATTTTGATAATTTATCTGTCTTGGTTCAGAAGTTCGGTCGTGAATTTTGGCGATTGTTTCTTAAGGAACTGTTTCGCCTGTCTCTGTTCTGGTGAGTTCGTCCACCAGGTATGGGCCTGTATCTCCACCCATTTTATTTTTACATCCTAAGCGAACCACAAAGACTAGTTGTCAGATGTGTACAAAAAGCTATAATTGATGTTCTAGTACACGATATGGGCATCCTAACATTAGAGGAAAAATTGCCGTGGTTATACTGATCTCTAAGAATTTCTACCCAACGGACAGATTACCAGAGAGTATCAAAACATTATTCCGAATATGGTGATCCCAAAAGAATACACTAGCTGGTACTTCAAACTTATGGTTTCATCATCACAGTAGTCATCATGTATCCACTCCTAAAATTAGCGATGTTTCGTAAGAAACGACCGACCAGAGTATACAGAGAAGCAGCGAGGACAGTGGCATTCCAGGAGAATCGAACCAAATTCACGAAGCCAACAAAGTACTAAGAACCAAATTAACTGAACTAGCATGCCTTCAGATATCCAACTTAGAAGATCACAAAAACTGAGAAATTCAAATCCACTTGAAGGATTCTCCACTGAAGATTGAATTAATCTTCTTTTTAATAAGTATAATTCAAATTTCAATATCACATAATTACTCTTATTCAACTCCACATTTTAATTTTTTTTCTTGAAGTAGTTTCTCATGTAACTCGTGGTTAAACATTTCGTAATATAGAAATAACATAATTTACGCATGGTTTGTTTCACATTTTAACTTTATACGACGAACTAGCTAGAACTCCGTCAGACCTAGTCTAGAAGTTATTTAATTGTATTCATTAGTTATCAGTGTATAGTGTTTGACGTTGTTTTGTGTATCAACGAAGTTTCCGAAATCCAAATCCATAACAATAGTCGGATGGCGCAAGGTCTGGTAAGTATAGTGGATGGTTCATGGAATACCACCCAAGCTTAAGCAAATTCTGGCGGGTCACTAAAGTGGTGTGTGGTTTCGCGTTGATATAGCTAAACTCTGGTCTGGAAAGTATGGTGGATGGTTCACGGAATCCCACACCTAGCTTCAGCAACTTGCGGGTCATAAATTTGTATGTGGGTTCACGTTGATATGGTAAAACTTAACACCCTTAAGATTTGCCAATTCTGGCCGCTTTTTGTTGATATCTTTAATCAATTTTTCCAAGGCTTTGATAATATTTGCTTTCGAAGTAGTTGCAGCTTATTTAATCAGAATGTTTTTCACGTGACGCTGTCGTAAACTATCTATTTCTCATCGCCAGTGACAATACGTTTGTTGTTCATGTGTAACCCAAATATTGAGTTTACTAACAAATCTTAACTTATGCAAATGCCTTTTCACGTCGTGTGAAAAATGTTTAATATTCCTGCTATATCTTGTGTCTAGGCTGTTTGCTTCGATAAATGCCCTTATTTTATCATCTTTGCCTTCAACTGGTCTACAGTAACGGAATTTGGCAAATCAATTCTGTTAAGAAATCTGTACCGTACACTTAAAGTATATTTAAATTAATTTTAAATTGTAGGATGAGTAAAACCAAGTATTTTATTTACTAATTTATTTTATTGTTTAATATGTTTTATTATTTAGTCTTTATTTAAAAAAAATAATTATTTAATCTATTTATTTAAATTATTATTATAATTATAATTTGTTTAGTGGAAACGAAATAAAAAGGCAATATAAATAGTTTTTAAGGAAAAATTAATTCAATAAATTAACAAAACATTAAAAAATAGTTTAAAAATTGTTAGAAACCTTTCATAAACTTTGCTTAAAAATATCAGGCATTAAAAACAATTTAATATCAACAATTAAATTCAGTGTATTTGCAACTGCTTAAGAATGAATTGCTATGTATTAACAGTTGCAAACATTCTATTCATCTGTAAATATTAAAAAAAAAACACTTTTAAACTAAAGCTATAAAATTTAAAAAAATGTTCAAATAAATATTAACTGATATATTTTTTTCCTACATAAAAAACAATATAAAAAAATATTTGGAAATTCTTAAAATTTTACAAAAAAAATTTACATATAAACTAAAATAATTAAACTTTTTTAAAATTGAAAATAAAAACATGTACGAATTTTCAAAAAAATAAATTGAAGTAACATTATATATTTTACCCAAAACAATTTTTAATTTTTTAATCTTTATTTTGGCGAAACATAGTACATAATAACAATAAATATGATACAGTACAAATATATGGTGTTAGTCCGTCTGGGCAATAGACCTGCGGTCTTTCTGCACTGTCTTGAATTAAATAGTAAAAAGGTATCTTTTTGAATTAACGAGGTGGATACATGATGAAACTCCAGAACAAATTTAAATAAAACAACACAGTTGGGAGGGTTTCACATTTATTGTTGAACACTGCAACATGTTTTGCCACACAGTGGCTTCATCGGCAGATGAATAATAATTATCGCCTGTTAACCATCACTGGCTTGTTTAAGATATTGAATTGACGAGGGGGATACATGATGAAACATGTTGCAGTGTTCAACAATAAATATGAAACCCTCCCAACTATGTTGTCTTATATCAAAAAGTATCTTTGCTAGCTAGCTGAACTGTCCTGATGATTCGGATAAATGAATTAATGAATTGTGAGGGGAGGATGTTGATATTTAGAAGGTATATTTGGATTTTGGGTATACAGCATTGGCGGTTAAGATTATTGGCAAATTTAATACTCACGCTTAATATACGTTGGCAAATGAGTGGGGTTTCGGTGGTTTCATACAGAAGATCATTTGAGGGATTGTGGAGTTGGTTTGCAAGTTTCGATAAGGTTGGTAGAGCGGATCTTTCAGCAACTTAGAAGTGGTGAAGGATTGATGGATGAAGTTGGGTAAAATGGATTGCACCATAATCTAACAAGGGCCGGCATATTGACTTTTATGTATGTGTTGCAGTTTTTACAGATATTCCTTGCCGTTAGTGATGTAAAATGCCGAGCCCTGGTTTTGATTTATCGATAGTGCATGGGATTTAAAGGAAAGTTTAGAATCGAATAGGATGCCAAGGGATTTGCAGGTGTAGGTGGGATAAATTATAGTATTGCTGATTAGGATCCTAGGGGATTATGGTGTGATTTTGTGGTAGGGGATGAATAGTTGGAAGGATTAATTTTGATTCGTCATTATGAAGTTTAAACTATTTAAAAAAATCGATTATTAATATTTTACAAGAACCAAAACAATTTAGATTTTACAAAATGGTTAAAAATTATATTATCTAGTTTCGCTCTAATTTCCAAAAATAAATTACCTGTAAATATTGAACTTTTTACTAAAAAAACAAATTGAAAGTTTAAGCTTAAAATATAATAATAATAATGATTTATTATCACCCTTTACAGATATACAATACTTAAATTTAATTATACAGGGTCCTGCAACAGTGCGTCAGGCTTTTCTAGCGCTTTTCTCGTAAGAGATAGAAAAAATGTTTCGTATAAAAATGTATTGATTTAAAAATCTCTATGCCGTAAAATTATTTTCAAATATACAGGGTGTCCCAATTTTGCGGTATAACAAAAGCAAACATTTTTTTAAATGGAACACCCTGTATATTCTTTCATATTCTAATTTGGATAATATTTTATAACTTGAAACTTTTTTTGGTTTTTAATTTCGATATGGCATTTCCGAGATATTGACGTTTTTCTGAAAAAAATGTAAAAAACGGAGGTTCACAAAAAAAATTATTCTGATGTTCTATTTAAAATTTAAGAAATTTTCTTTTTCCTATGGTTGGTCATAAGTACTGTTTATGTACCAGTATTAAAAATTTTCACTTTGGAGGAACTCTGACTTTGAATCAGACACGCCATTTTCTAAAATTTCAAAATATCGTAACTATTTTTTTTTATAATGGAATCATATATTTTTAAAAATTTTATATTATTCTGCATCTAATTTCCTACAAAAAATATAAAGCATATCCTGTACCTAGAAGTGATATTTTTCAAGATATTAAAGAATTTATATTTCAAACGGTTCTTGAATACGAATTTGTTTTTGAATAGATAGCTATGACTGAAAAAAATGCATCTGTCAATTAAACAATAAGTTTGGTATGTATGGTTGCATTGTAGGTGATTATAACAATGCAATTTTTGAGAAGAATTAATTGATGTGATATATGCTACTGAAGAAGATGGAATTATTTGTTTGCAAGCCTAAAGAATTTATGCTCAGCACTACCCAGATAGGCGAAAACAATTATTTTTCTTATAATTCGATTAGATTAGAAAGAAATGCCAAACTTTGCAAATAATAATATATCTAAACCCCATAGTTCTTAATAGTTTTCACAAAAATAACCATTTAATTATACTACATGTACGGAGTTGATCATGCTAAGACAAAGTAACCAACAAAATGTAAGTAAGTGTCAATGTGAGATAAACAGAAACAGATAATACGATTCATTATTTTATTCCAAAGAAGTAAAAGATAACAAAATTATTAATACAAAAGAGAGACGATACTACAGTAAATGTTCAAAATGTCTTCCATTTTCATTTAGGCATTAATTGGCCGCTGAAAAGACCTTTACACAATTCGTTGGTGCATATTCATTGGTGCTGTTGGTGATTCCTTATAAACAGGTTTTGTTAGATCCGGAGATCTAGCAGGCCATTTGGTGGGTCCATTCCTACCAATCCACTGGTTGGGAAAAATGAAATGCCCTCACGTCTTGTGAAAATTGGGCAGATGATCCGTCTTGTTAAAACCACACCCTGTTTCTTGTTAGTTAGGGTACATTAGCTAACGTTCCGGGTAATTAAATTTGCAAGAAGTACAAATACATAGACCTACTGAGATGGCCCTCGAAGAAATGTTGACTTACTACATAGTTTCCAACAATTCCGTCCCAGACATTCGATGCTGATGATCAACTTGTCTCATAACATGCGGATTATCAGTTAAATAATAGTGAAAATTGTACCTATTGACAGATCCGTTGTTATGGGATGACGCCTCATCCGTGAATAAAATATATTAAAAAACGCAAGATCCTCCTGTATTTTCTGTCTTCCCCAGAAACAAAATTCGGAACGAAATTGAAAATCAGTATTACTCAGTTCTTGACGTAGCTGAATATCATAAGCTTGATATCGATTTTTCTTCAGAATGCTTTGTACTGACCTCTCGCTTATGCCAGTTCCTTCACCAATGTCTTTTTGGTTCACGTTGGGATGCTCAGTTGCTGTTAATAGCACTTTCCTCGTTGATGATAGGCTTTCTTCTTTTATTTTTTGTAATTCAAACCTCCCATTTACATGTCTAATTGTTTAATTGACAGATGCATTTTTTTCAGTCATGGCTATCTATTCAAAAACAAATTCGCATTCAAGGACCGTCTGAAATATAAATTCTTTTATATCTTGAAAAATATCACTTTTAGGTATAGGGTATGCTTAATATTTTTTGTAGAAAATTAGATGTAGAATAATATAAAATTTAAGAAAATATATGATTCCATTTTAAAAAAAAGGTTATGACAATTTGAAATTTTAGAAAATGGCGTGTCTGATACAAAGGCAGGGTTCCTCAAAAGTGTAAAATTTTAACACTGGTACATAAACAGTACTTATGAACAACCATAGGAAAGAGAAAATTTCTTAAATTTTAAATAGAACATCAGAATAATTATAATGATGGTTGCGACCGTTACTATGTGGTAATTCATAATGAACAATGAATAAAACGCTTACTATGTTTTTAACCACTATAATTTATTATAATATATAAATATATTACAATTTGTACGACTTAAGTTTCGACTTTTGACGGTCATTATCACTTGATAATGACCGTCAAAAGTCGAATATATTATAATAAATTATAGTGGTTAAAAACATAGTAAGCGTTTTATTCATTGTTCATCAGAATAATTGTTTTTGTGAACCTCCGCTTTTTACATTTTTTTCAGAAAAACGTTAAAACTCGGAAATGCCACATCGAAATTAAAAACCAAAAAAAGGTTCAAGTAATAAAATATTATCCAAATTAGAAAATGAAAAAATATACAGGGTGTTCCATTTATAAAAAATGTTTGCTTTTGTTATACCGCAAAATTGGGACACCCTGTATATTTGAAAATAATTTTACGGCATAGAGATTTTTAAATCAATAAATTTTTATACGAAACATTTCTTTCTATCTCTCATGAGAAAGGCGCTAGGAAAGCCCGACGCACTGTTGCAGGACCCTGTATATTTTTTATAAAATAATGTACCCTTATTCTAAAAATACATGCCTTTTACAAATACAACCTGCCTAAAATATACATTTCTATAAAGTAAAGTAATGTTTTTCTATAAATATCCAATATTATTTGGCTATAAGCACTAGGTCAAGTGAGTACAAATTCGACTTAAAAGGTAGCAAGTTTGTGGATTATAAATTAAAGCCGCCATACCCTTAAAGCTTATTTACTAATCTCGATGTTCTTTTTAATGGTTCATTAAGTCCGTAGATAGTACGATGATACGGTATATTAAACGCAGTGATGCTGTGGGTAGTTATTAAATAAAATCGTTTAAAATTATAAATATAAGCACTAAGTACTCCATGAACTTGACTAATCAAATACGACTATGTGTACCTGCCAGACTAAGATGCAGCCGCAGCTTCTACTATGGAGTATCCAGGACAAGTGGACATCAAAACTCACCATTTATAATTGTAAGAATATTACATGAGATTACATTCAATCACTATCCTCAGTTAAAATAGAATTATTACGGAATTATCTGATATTATATTATTTATAAGTTGTACACTTTAGAATTATAAGCAACGAATTTTCCTGTTTCAGTTTTTCTGTTGGGAAATAAATTTATTTATTATTATTATTATTATTATTATTACTGTCACCTGCATGACGCCTAGAAACTAAATATTGCATGTTAAAAGATAATGTTAAATTTGTGTAGCAAAATTATTCCATTCCAATAGTACAATGTCTTAATTGATTCAACTAACAAATCATTCCTTGTTCTAGACACATATCCAAGTATTTTCAAACATGTATTAACTGTTTTATTAATGTGGAGTTTAAACGTTAACCTAGTGTCAAATGTCATATATATCCGACCCTCTCTGTGTCACCTTAGAATCTAACCTATATTACCAATTACTTTTTTCTTCACCCCTTCACACACGTTTATCATCTTTGAAATTTTATTATTGATGTGAACTTGCTGGGTTTTATTAGTAATGAAACTACTTAACCATCAAATTATATATTCTTTTAATTCTAATTCTAATTACGTAATTTGTGTATCGGAATTTATCGCGTTAAATTGACCTTGATTTTCCGTGCCTAGTAATAAGTACCGCTGAAAAAGAATTATGTTAGTACCCATGATGTTCTTCTGCAATTAAATTATCATACATTCAAATTAACTGTTAGGAAAGAATATGATCTAATAATTTTGGTATAGCTGATTCTATAGAAATACCTCAATAGTTGGATACATAAGTGCTGTCGCTATTCTTTACAAAACTGTTTTTCCAACATTTTGGGACATAGTATTCGATTATAGATCTTTGAATTAAGTAGGTAATGGGATATGTAGAAGTAAAACTACAGGCTTGAACTTCTTTAAAAATAGTTATGCCAACGCAAGAAATAAAATCGGATGTAGTAGGAATATATATTATCACAATAAACAGTGGAGAAATTATCTGCAAAGAGATCCGCACATTGTTGCCCGTTAACACCTACTTTTTGTGCGTTTCTGCTCGAAAATCAATTTTCTGATTAAAACATTGGCGAACTTCTAAAATTCCATAGGCTTGTACCTCAAGTTTAATTCCACTCATTGCTGAACTGTTTATATCTTGCCCAGAGTTCTTGAAAGCGTATGAAATCAGCCTGTAAAGCGCTAGTTTTGTCGTTTTTAAAGAACTTTTGTAGGTCTCGGATTGTAGCCTTTTTTGACTAATCTAATAACTTTGTACGGTTTCAGTTATACGCCACATGTTGACAAAATATTATTTATTGCTTTAGTATTATCTTCCAGCCGTTTGATTATCACCCTGTTTCCAACTCTTGTAAATTATAAAGAATCAAATGTTTTGCACGATTATCTCGATCCTGAAACTACTCAGTCCAGTCAAAGCTGTTACTACATTTCTGATTTTTTACTTGTTCAATTTTCCTTTCGCAATTCATGATTTTCCTTTTTTATCGCCGTGATTTGCTTCTTTATTTTGTTAAATTCAGATTGAAAAGACTTCAGAAATTCATTTTGTATTTAATATAGAGGTACTTTTTTATTAGAAATATCATCATAAAGTTTACCGAAACATATTTCTCTGGCTTCAGTCCTAAACTCTTGACTATTGTCGACCCTGTATTTCTATGATCTTTAACATCTAAAATAATTTCTCTCACAAAATTTATGGAAAACGGAGTATGTGAAGTGACTTCATGACGAGCAATGCTAAGGCACATGTCCCCTTGGGTAATTTCTCATCCCACTTTCGCCAATTTTCCGATATATACGAAGCAAACATTGTTTTAACGACTCGGTTATAGAGTTCAACAACACCATACTTCTCCATTAGTTGAGTAAACTCTCTAGTCTTATACTGCATTCCAATATTACATAAAATCGCCCGCGGAACACCAAACATCAAAAATGCATCATTTACCAACGTTTTACTACGGCACCGGCCGTGGCTCTCCTCATTGCGAAAATATGCCAAAATTTACTAAAGCAATCGGAAACAATAAGTGTATAGCAATATCCATGGGAGGATCTTGGCAACAGACCTACAATGTCGGTACAAATTACCTGCCAAGGCCTCGTTAATTTTGGTCTCGAACCCATTAACCCAGCTTTACAATTCTGTTCAGGTATAAATTGGTGGAACATAACACAACGTCGAATATATCGAGTGATATCGGCTTTCATACGAGGCCAAAATTTTCGTTCGCAAATTTTTAGGGATTACTAATGTACACTTCTCGCCGCTGTCAGGAAAATGTGAATTATGTTTATACTTGTAAATTTTATTATCGTGTACACCAAAGAAGAATATATAATACTTTTATTAAGACGGACATACCAAGGACCATCAACCTCATTAACAAAACTGTCAATGACTAGATTATAACAAAAATCTGAATTTACGTTATCAATTTTATTTTCTGAACAACAGTCACGGGATAACATGTCTTTATCCTTTCTATGGAATCGAAACTGAAATGCTGAAGTATTAACGTCCACCAACTCAATTGTAATTGGGGCTGGGATAGATTATTCAGCCATACCAGAGAATAGTGATCGGTGACGACAGTAAACTTAGAACCTTCTAAATAACACCTTAATTTCTCCACTGTCCATATTACCGCCAGATACTCACGTTCTGTTTTTGAGTAATTTCCCTCAGCGGCAGACAAAGATCGACTAATGTAGCAAATAATACGTTTGCCGTCTTGATGAGATTGCAAAAAGACAACGTTAATACCATAAGCAGAAGCATCGGTTTGTAGAACAGAAGGTAAGTCAAAATCAGGACATATCAAAATAGGTGCCGAAACTAAAGCAATTTTAATACCTTCAAGAGAACGATCACAATCATCAGTCGAAACAAAACTTTTTCGTTTGTGTAATAAGGCAGTTAATGGTGCAACCAACGTCGCAAATTCTGGGACGAATCGCCTATACCCCAACGCCCTACCCAAAAGTCCTCTAACTTCAGTTTGATTAGAAGAGGGTTTCGTGCTAGCAATTAATTTAGCTTTATCTGGATCAACCTGAACACCACCACGATTATCCAGATATTTTAACTCAGACTTGCATAATACACACGTGCCTTCACTTAAGGTTAACTCAGCTTTTTTAATCTTAGGAATATTTCTCTCAAAATCTCGAGGTGTTTTTTGTACGTTTAAATTACTAATATTACATCGTCCAAATAGATGAAAACATATGGTTCTGGGTCCGGGCCTAATACAGAATTCGCGTAAACTGATATAATCCATGGTCAGGAATAGTAAAAGCAGTATACTTTACTTTATACAATACGCATATCCATGGTGGATAAATATTTGGCTCCTCTCAGTTTATCTAATATAGCAGAAATATAACGAAGGGGGTAACTATCTATTTTAGTTACTCTATTTAATTTTGTAAAATCGATATAAAACCTGCAAGTCCCATCCATAATATTAAAATTTGAGCCCACCAACAACTCGAAGACTTCTCAATTACACCCTGTTCTCAACATTTATTTGTCCCAACGAACCTGACACTTTGTTTTAAATAATATGACATTGTTTTATTTAACTAGAGATCCATCATAATCCAAAATGATATCCCCAAAACTACGATATGCCTTAATTTAGAAACTATATACAAATCAATCACAGTTACTTTATCTTTCAATCTAATTGAGACTGAAACAATTACGACACAAACCCTAGTATGCCCGTTCAAAAGAGTACAAGAGATTTCTTCAACATTCCTAAAACGTAAACCCATTGCTTTCTAGATGTCCAAACAATTTTGTGTTATAAAGCACTGATTGGCTTCAGAATCTAATAATCCATAAAACTCTCTATCATAAATCGAAAGTTTAAAGTTTAACGTATAGGCACCTCTTACTTCCGCTAAAATATAATCTAATTCTGGTTTAGTATTATTCAACAATTCGTTACTCGGAGAAAAAAATGAATTTAAAATATTATCACTACATTTATTCAAAGAATTAGAATTTTTGACTGGATTCTTTGAAGAGAATCCTAGCTGATCCGCTAAGAACTCTTTCTTCTTTTTACTGAACTATTACAGTTTGGACATTGAGGTTTCTTTACGTCAACTTTACCGCAACCAAACCATCTTTTGAACGTTTATTACATGGGGAGCTACGTGATTTAGAACCTTATAAATAAACCATGCTCGAGATTCTACATTTGCATCATTACATACTTGCCTACTAGTTGATTGGTGGCTAAATTGAGGTTCTAAATACGAATTCCTCGAAGGAGGTTTAAACGCATTGATAGAATTCTTCGTAACCTCGAGTGTCATACAGATATCTAATAAGTGAGCTCAGATGTTATATCAATTAAGCTAAGATATCTCTAAAAATATGGCAAACTAATTTTCAGAAGAAGACGCATCCTTATATTCGCACTTCGAGATTTAATTTGTTCCCATAAATTATCATTATAATCATAGGATAAAAATTCTTCCAGTAAAAACTTTTGCAAATCATCCCAATTAGAAACTAAATTTCTATAAGCCCTAAACTATAATGCGGCAGAACACACAATTCATCTACCCTCTCAAGAAAAGAAGTTACACTTAGACTATTATTATCACACGTAAAACGCACAACACGCAAATTTTAATCTAAGAATCATTATCTACAACCGATACACAATTAAAATATTTTCCTTTATTTTTCTGAAACTATTATTATTTTTATAAGACATTTTTTCATTCAATCACAATTACCCTCTGCATCAAAACCTCTAACGCGTAATTCATATTGTAGCTCAACAGCTAATCTATTAGCACCCATATGAAATATGTCATGTTGACATTAATCAAATATTTACACCAATTTTACAAATTTTAAGCAGAATGCTTAATACATCGAATATAAAATAAAATAAATATCTACAGTTGTAGATAGAAGTAGAAGAAATTCTCCAGAATTTCAACAAATGGAAACATTCTATATGGGTTTGACTGGAAGAACATTCCGAAGAATGAAGTCCGCCTGTGATTCCTGTGCTCAAAATTTAGTGTATTTTTTTATTTATGTGTATATTATTATTATGTATTTTGTTAACAGGTAATCCAAAGCATCACAATAAACAATAAACAATCTTTTAAAGTAATTTGAATCAAGTATTATTAAAATCCAAAGCTTTTTTTAAATATATGATGCCATCTTCACTTCACCAATCAAACCAATTCAATAAAATTAATAAATTTAAGAAACCAAATAAATTCAGGGCAAATCCCTTTTGTTTGTGGCACCACGTTGGGCGCCAAAAATATGCTACAACAAGGTGTATTGCGTCGCTTGACTATCAAATAAAGAAATAACATGTATTACCAACAATTGAAGTACTTAAAATATTAACTTATGGAAAGGGCCAACGACGCACCTCGGCCAGCTACAATGAAGGGTTTTGTTGTAGGTTTTAATTTTTTTAAATTTGATAGACGCCACTTGGTTTAAAAAATTACCACCTACTTTAACCAAGAAACTCTCCCTTGCCATTCGCAAGTACTATACTTTTTTATTAACTTTTTATTTAATTGATTAATGGTTGAGGCGTTATCTTCGTGATACATTTTGGAAAATTAAACAAAAACGTTTACTTTGTTAATATCACACTTAAACATATTAACAAAGTAAACGTTTTTGTTTAACTTTTTATTTAATTTTAAATATCACCAACGATTAACGATTCGTGCAATCACAATATTTATCAATTCAATCAAATTAAGTAGCATTTAAAAATTTACCTAAAACAATTATTAAAATTTAATTGTGATTAAAAAATTGAAAACGACTTGATTTATTTCATCTTAAAGAGAATGCTTGCAACAATTACAATTTGTAATAAATATAAGATTTTATCCTACCCACCAAAATACTCAACGATTCCTCCAATCCTCATTTGACTCCATCCAAGCTTAGTGTTTAAAATGGGAAATAAAAATAAATCCCAGTATCCAAATGATTCATCCCTTTCGACAAAATCACTCCACAGTCCTCTACACTTATAATCGGCAACATCATCATTCGTCCCATGTATACTTGCAAATATCTAAACATTCTGTTCGACATAAAAACCCTCCTTCAAACCCCATGCACAATCCATAAAACCTAAAATCAAGAACTGGGCCCGGCATCAATAAAAACATTTATATGTCGGCTCCACCACATCTAAGTTGTAAAAAGATCAGCCCTATGGACTAAACTCCGACAGCCTAATAATCCACTCCATTTTGCCTCCAACGACCTACTCAAATAACACCAATATATTAAGCCTTAGTATTAAATTTACAAATAAACCATCAAATCTATCCTTTAAGTTAAGTTAGCTTACATAGATCCTTTTTCTCTATGTTTAATTTAACTTCAGACCGGGCAGAAGGTCCGCAGATCTATAGCCCAGGCGGAGTGTATCTTTGTCTATGTATATTTATTAAATATAATCATGTAATTATTCTAACTATTATATTATTATTGTTATTATTTATTAAGATATAATATTAACTAGATTAAAATTAAATTCATTGTTATAAAAGAATTCATTAAACATAACTCATATTACAATACGCTTTAAATAGTCTAGTACCGACCTTTAATACACCAGATAGCGATCACTAAAAAAAATTAAATCGTTTCTAGGGTGAGACACGACCTTTAAATTGAATATAATGCGCCACCCCAGAAACGAGATCCATCGTCGCCCCATTATGTTTTGGCAACACAGTTGTCGCGTTTTCATAGAAAGATATCGAGTTACCGCCTCCCCCCTCTCTTTTTCCACTACTAACGTCAATATTGAAACGGTGTTAATTACAGTTGTTTAGCTCCAGATTACCGCCCTTAATTGGTCCCAGATCGGTATCAATCTCTGATACGAAACGGGGTCAGAAAGTGTGCCGCTGCTTCATGGTGGCGGCAGTTGGATCGAAATGTATTATGTGTCGCTCTGCTTGCTACTATGGAGCACGCGAAGTTTTTATTAAAAAGAACGAGATCCTCGTTATAAAGGGATTGTTTCCTCCATTCTCCAGACGGCTAATGATAATCTTAGTTACAAAAAATTGATAGAGTTATAAAAGGGAGTTCTAAAAATAAACGCAATATTTGAATTAAATAGAAAACACAGATTTTAAATTTCCATTTTTTTATTGAATCATAAAATATTTAGGATATGGTTATTTATGGTATAAAACATCAAGCAAAAACGCACTCGGAATTTTAAAGCTGAATTTCGTTAATGTAACGTTTAATTTCCTCCTGTAAAGCATATGTGGTCGTGGGCTTTTTGCCATAGACCTTTGATTTCAAATATCGTCACAAAAAGAAATCTAATGGTGTTAAATCACACGATCTAGAGGGTCAATTTTGATACACGACCAGGAAATGTCTAATGCAGTAATTTAATTATTTCACAGACTGTATGGCATCTTATTGAAACTACATATTAGCCACAAAAATATCATCCAATTTTGGTAGAAAGAACTGTGTTATCATGTCGCGATTTCGTGCAGAAGTTATAGTCACTGCTCAGCCAGACTCATTTTCAAAAAAGTGTTATCCAGTGATACCTCCAGCTTCAAATTTACCCCAGACAGTGATACGTTGTGGATGAATTTGTTTATCAACAACCACACGAAAGTTATCTGAACTAGAAACTATAATTTTAGATATTAACAAAATCATCAAGGTAAAAATGTATATAAATAGCATAAACTTGATGATATTTAATAATCCATTGAACGATGTCTCTTCGTTGTGCATGGTCAATAGGCTTCAGTTGTTGTATTAATTGAATTTTTAAAGCATGGAGACACAGACTTTTTGTGAGTATGCGCTGTAGAGAGCTTCTTGAAATTTGCAATTCTTGTCGACAATGCCGGATTAATGTTCTGGGATTTTCATTAAATGTAGGGTTGAGTCATTTTGGTTTTTACTATAATAACGAGAGAAGACAAAAACAAGGACAAAATAAAAACAATAATCATACCATATGGACCCAACAATGATGGAAAAAGAGAAGAAAAGGATGAATTTTGGAAAGAGTTAGACCTAGTAACCAAAATATGTCGCTGGAGATCTTAATACAAGAGTAGGAACTAAAGACAAGGAGTATGAGAAAGCAATAGGACAATATGGAGAAAGCATTAGAAACAACAATGGAAAACGGTTGCTGGATTACTGCATAATGAATAATCCGATAATAACAAAGACATATTTTCAACAGAAGGACATACACAAATATACAAGAGAAGTTATTAGTAGAAATAAAAAGTCCATCGACTATATAATTATAAAAGCAAGAAACAGTAAAAAGAAGAAATAGTAAGCGACCACTACATAGTTATAAGCAGAATAAGAGAGAAAGCAGAAATTAATCAAATAAGACATACAACGGAATCAATAATAACGTATTTTTGTGTTTACCTCTTTATTTCATTCCGTTGTATGTCTTATTTGATTCATTTCTGTTTTCTCTCTTATTCTGCTTATAACTATGTAGTGGTCGCTTACTATTTCTTATTTTTTTTATTATCAACTAAGAGACAGAGAAATAGCAGACAAATGTTGAGAGACATTAAAAAAAATGAGTAGATGGAAATCAAGTAAGAGAATAATACAAACGCAGTGATATTTAAGAATAAGAGAACAGAACCATATACAACAAATGGAGGACTACGAGAATGATGAGGACTAAGCTTGCGATTATTTATAATATACATGGACGAAATAATAAAAGAATGCAATACAATATGCAATGGTATAACAATAGGGGATACAAATTTCCTAAAAGTGAATATCTGAAGGAGTATTTGTAGATTTGTAATATTTACGAAGAACTAAAAAGAACTTAAACAAATTAAACAAAACTTACAAATATAATTGATACTGGTAGAGCTACACTCTTGATGGAACGAGATATGTAAATTCAATGGGGTAAAACACTTGTTAAGTTCCATAATATTTTTATTTTCAGTTGCCTGACACGTGTTTCGATCATTCCTGATCATTTTCAAAGTACAAAATAATTAATTAATTAATTATTTTTAATATCATTCCTGATCATTTTACCCCATTGAATTTACAAAACTTACAAATATGGAACAAAACATTTGAAAAATATGGTATGAAAATGAATAAAGGAAAGACCAAAACAATGATAATTGGAGAAGAACAAGAGACGATGAACATAGAAATAGAGGGGGCAAAAATAGTACAGGTATCCACAAATACTTAGGAATAAATATAGATAGCAAAGGAACACAGGAACTGGAAATAAACACAAGAATAGAAAAAACATCAAAACTATACCACATATTATGATTTATAAACCAATGACAAATATCAAAAAACACTAAAACAAAGATATTCAATATATAGACCGGTTCTTACCTATGGATGCGAATCGTGAACGCTAACCAAGATACTGGAAAGCAGGACACAAGCATAGAAAAAAGGCAATTGCACTGGTGGGAACATCTACAGAGAATGGAAGAAGCACGGCCAGTGAAAAGAGTATGGGGAACAAAAACACAAGGAAAAAGGAAACGAGGCAGACCGAGACTATGATGGGACCAAGTGACGATAAGAGCAATGGAGAAGAGAGGAATAATATGGATGGAAGCAAAAAGTATATCGAAAAATAAGGAAAAGTGGAAATAATTGTAGTAAATGGGTATTAGATTATATATATTTATACTCTAATAATCAAAGGCAATTTTTTATCGAAAGAAATAATTTTATTCAATTATGTATTGACCATTTTCTTTACATCACGATTTAACGCTCAAAGAACTTCTGGCATTTCTCAGTAATAAAATAAGCAAGTGCTATTTGACATCATTACACACAGTTCTTTGGCAGCAGCTCAAAATACACGATGCTTTTGTAATTTCACCAAAATGAGAGTATTATCTTCTTTTGGTCGATATTTGCTTTCAAAATGTTTGCAGTTTGTTCAACTGGCTTCCACCATGCTGTTTTTCGAACATCATTGTCGTAAACTATCCATTTATCATTACCAATGACAATACGTTTAAGAAACTGATCATTTTCTTCTTGTTTTTCAAAAGCTTTTTTAAATATGTTTAAATATTTTTAACTATTACTGATGAAGGTTTAAAATCTATTCCAAGTGGTAAATGAGAAAGTCATTCAAGAAATATGTTTTAATATCTTGATTAACATACCCTAGCTTGTATAAATGTCTTTTCGCGGTCGTTTGAGAAATGTTTAATATTTCAGCGACCTCTTTATCTTTATGGTCTTTGACTTCAACTGGGCTCCTGAACGTAGCACATATTTGACATTGAAGTTACCGGACAATTTGACAATCCAATTCTGGCACAGGCGTTGTGATAATCAATCTTCACCTTATAAAGCACTTAACTTTTTATGAGCTTGCGTCCCGTTTTGCCTTTTTTTTTTCTTTTTTTTGATGCAAGGAGAGGAAATCCATCATGGGACGCCCTTTTAGTAGGGCAGTTTCGGACTCCTACCGACTAAAACCTCTCCTCCGTGGGTCTATCTGGGAGGGACTGGTTCAATGCCATTGGATTTTCCCAGTCAAGGACATAAGCGAGGAAATCGCTAGATGAATTTAGTCTATATTACCAATCGTCCTGCGTAACGCTTTCCTCGAAGGGGAGCAGCGTCACCGAGCGGTTCACGGTGGCTCATTGAGAGTTTTGGTCTAATTGGGTACCAATTAGCACATTTCGGGGCCTTCGATGTTTTACATCGAAATCGTATTTTGGAAAAGTGATCCCAGAGAGGGGATCATTGTCAAGCTTATCGTAGAAGGCTACTGCAGTCTCTCGGATAAACTCCATCACACTCGGCGTGGATGTTTCTCTGTGGATTTGAGTGTTCCGCATGTAAGGCGGAGCATTGAGGACTCTTCGTAAAGCAACGTTCTGATGACGTTGTAGTCTCGCGATCTGAGTGGGCCTGCAGTAGCCCCATACGGGTGCAGCGTAGGTCAGCTGTGGCCTGATGACTATTTTGTAGAATTTAACCCTGGACTTATGGGCTAACTTGGATTTTTTGTTTATCAAAGGCCACAGCTTTGACAGGGTCGCTTTTGCCTTTTGTAGGATATGTGAGATTGTTTTTGACCATCTTAGGTGTTGGTCGAAGATTAGACCGAGGTATTTAACCTCGTCTCGGATTGGAATTAATGAGTCCCCAAAGGAGAATTCTGGGGCGTCAATAACTCGATGTTTATTTTTGCTGAAGTGTATAGAGACACTTTTATCAGCGTTTATCGCAAGCCGCCACTTGTCGGCCCATTCCTCGTAGGAGTCTAGGGCTTTCTGGAGAGTGGTCTCCAAGTGGGCGGTAGAGCGCCCTCTGTACAGAAGGGCAGTGTCGTCAGCATACTGAGCGATCATGACCGGAGCCAGATTCGGTATGTCGCTAGTATAGATATTATACAGGGCCGGAGAGAGGGCAGAGCCCTGAGGAACACCTGCTAATATCGGTCGCTGAGTGGAAAACTTGGAGTTTACCTTTGTACAGAACTTCCTGTTACGAAGAAAGTCGTACAGTGTCCTTATTATGTATTCTGGGTACTCGAGCCCTATCATTTTATAGATAAGGCTGTCGTGCCAGACTCTGTCAAACGTCTTTGAGACGTCAAGGAATACTGCAGCAGTGTCTGTTTTGATGGCAAAGCCCTCAGAGATGTACTCGGTCACCCTCAGAAGCTGATGAGTGGTAGACAGGCCAGCTCTGAAGCCGACCTGTGAATCTGGGATAATTTTGTGGTCTTCAGTAAAGACCGAAAGACGAGCTAGCAGGACCTTTTCGAGGAGTTTGCCTAGGGCACTAAGCAAACTGATTGGGCGATAATTTTGGGGAAAGGTTGGTGATTTTCCCACCTTGAGAATGCTGACCACAGAGGCCAGCTTCCATGCTGATGGAAATACACCCAATCGCATCGAGGCATTAATGATGTCGAGAAGAGCAGTTCTACCCTTTTGGCCGAGGTTTTTCACCATTAAGGTGGAAATTCCGTCAAATCCGGGGGCTTTCCGATTTTTGGGCCGATTTATCAGACCATCGAGTTCTTCCGGGGTGGCTGGTTCGCAGTTCCACGCCCGGTCTGAGTTTAAAATGTAGGATCGGACGGATCTTTTAACTTCGTTGAAGAAGTCATCGTCGTCGCCAGGGTTTAGCGTGAATTGCCGCTCCAGGGAGTCGGCGAACGCTTCTGCTTTATCAGAATCGGAATATGCGAGTCCTCTCTCGCCGTGTAACGCGTGGCTACAGGGTTTACCTCTCTTGAGTCTTTTGAAAAACCCCCACACAGAATGTGGGTACTCATTGAACGACTCGAGTCGCTTTTCCCAGCGCTCATTACGCAGGTCGCGTAATTGGTCTCTCACCCGGCGAGCGAGTTGATTGGCTTCCGTACGGAAGGATGGATCTCGGGTATTTTGCCATCTGCGACGAGCGAGCTTTCTGTTCCGGATGAGAGCCTTGAGCTCAGGGGGAATATAGAGAGGATCAACCTGTGAGGATGTCCTGCTAGATGTAGACTCTTTGTGAGCCTTGAGGATGACCGAGGAGAGCCTAGAAACGGCTGCGTCGAGGTCAATCGTCGAGTTGATGACTGGAAGGGGAAAGATAGAGTTGCCCTGATGTTCAAGTTCGAGTTGTTGATGCACTGTCGGAGGATTCTATCATTACGGTTAGTAAGTCTGCTGTTCCACTCAGGACTTTTGGAGTTTAAATCGCCCGCCAGGATGGTTGGCATGCTGTCGTTGCCTTTTTACTTCCTTTAAATAGAATATATAGTGGGGAATATATATTGTTTTTGTGATTTTTTTGATTTTTTTGCGGAAATATCCGTTTTGGAACTCCTGAGTCCATTACACTAATTTCTGAAAAAAAATTGTGGCTGTGTGTGTGTGTCTGTGTGTCCATCTGTCGGTGGGCGCTGTATCTCAAAAACGAATAATCCGATGGAAATGAAACTTTAAACTTAATGTTTTATCGTTAAAAACTGAAACTGAAAAATCTTTAGTGCACATTCATATTACGGTGGATGTGGAAAACTTTTCAAACAAAAGTTAAAGGGAATGAGAAACTGAACAAGTTTTATTAAAATATATTTTTCGTAAAATTCTTAACTTTCGAGAAAAAAATAAGAATTGAAAATTAATGACATTTTTTGCCAATTGCTAATAAACTACAGGAATTACATAAAATTTATACTACACATAATTGTAGAGAATTCAAAAGTGAACAAATTATTATGAACAACATTTTTGCGTAAACCTCATAGTTTTCGAGTAAAATATAGGGAAAGTACTATGATGGCCACATCACCATTTTTCTGAAGTAAAACGTAGCGATATTACTTGGTTTACTTTTTCATCTTTACTTACTTTTTTAATGACAATTGAGGGGTCTCTCGTTATATAAGATTTATGTTAGGTAATTGGACTAATTTGGTTAACTCAACCCAATAAATAATTATAATCTTGTAGAAATATATATTTCTTCTTATTCGTGTAATTATTATTATTTTTAGATAATTTATTTACAAAGCCCGTTCAATGATAAAGTGATTAAAATGACGCAGGCAACTGTAAAAAAAATATATTATAAAAACTTTTCAAATTATTCCTTACGAAAAAAAAAAACATTATGGTGGAAAGTTTCAAACTGACCTAAATAATTTTGCGCAATAATTATCGGCAACAATCGATTTATCGATTTTATACAGGAACACATTCCTTACACTTAATTCAATGAAAAAAAAATCGCAATAATTCATCTTGATATAAAAAGTATAATACATATATCACTGCGTGCGTGTTAATTAACTCATTACGAAACATATTCTTCGCAAAACTCCAACAGCTGCCTGCATCTCATTAAGAGGGGGCAATTTTTTTCAACCCCCTTAGTGTCACAAAAAAGGCCGTTTTTGATATATAGGTGCCGTCCGTCAATTAGCGGCTACTGTGCGCTATGTAAGAATTAAGATTCCCTTTTTGTTCAAGCACTGGCCCATTTCGGTAGCGCATAATTCAATTTTTTTATTGCGCCACCGCAGATTTATGTCCGTAATTTAAGGGCTCTAATTTGAATAAACTGCGGTTATTGCCGTTGTTTACATGGAAGCAGTGGTAATTATGAACTGCACCACAATGAAACTGTTTCGGTTTTTTTTAATTTTTATTGTCCCAGTCTTTATACGCTGAAACACTCTTGAATGGTTTTATTGTGGTGATAAATAACTTTGGAGCGTTAACATGTTTATGTTGGTGTGTGTGTTTTTATGATTTATTACCTTCATCAAATTTTTACTAGACCTCTTCACTTATTATTCAAAATTAAAGATTAGAGTTTGAAAGTTTCTTTTATGTTCAACGCGAATTTTTCTTACTTAAGGAATTGTACTGAATAAAAATCTTTAAAAAACAGTTACAATTATTAATACCTTTGAAAATGATAGTCGCTGATCGAACCAATTGTCAAGAAAATAACATTATGTTTCATATTGTTATGCTTAACAAGTGTCCTAATTTAAAATTACCTAATTTCGTTTCATCAAGAGTAAATACATATATAAAATATTTATTTGTCCATAAACCACCCTTCAATTCTTTTGCGCTCAATACATTTTTCTAATTTGTGTAATATATGTTGAATACATTTATATTTTATCTTTAATTGTGTATTATTGAAAATAAATGGTCGGATTGTACGATTTAGTAAGTGTGCGTAGCACTCGAGCGGTTACACAACCGGATGGTAAATAATCACATGAATCAGTTCTGTTTACCGAACGCCGCGTTATTATCGCAGTGTTCTTGTCATTTCTGCGTATTTACAGAGTGAACATAAAGGAGACGAGATGAAATATCGGGGCCCCATTAGCGGGGAGCACGCGTGCCCCTTGTTAAAGTCGCGTGGCCGACATATGCCGCCGGTCTTTGCCGCCAGTTGCATTTGCACCACCCTGCATTTCCCACACACTCAAGTGTTATCTACTGGAGAGAAAAGCCAGGAGAGAGCGAGGAGGAAGAGAGGACTGTATAGCACGAGGATACTTGATCATACCAGAGGTTAACATCTATAATGACCATTGTTCCACCCTCTGGATTATTCAATTACCCAAGAATATTCCGTCCGTAATTTATATGTAGGTTACGAATAATTCGGGATCGTTTTACGTCAGGATCGATCCCGAATCCCTTCTGCTGATCTGACAGATTGTGATGATTATCATATGAATGGATCGCAAAAATGTTAACGATAAAGATCTTGACAGGTAAAAGGAGTTAATTTAATCGGAATAATTTATATGGATGGTTTATTTAACGAATTTTAACGAATTAAATCAAATAAATTTTTGTATCTCATAATACTTCTAATTTATAAGCACTGAATAAAACACTTACTACTTTTTACCACAATTATAATAATGATATAAATCATAGTAAGTGCCTAAATTATGAATTACTACGTAGTAACAGTCTCAACTATTCTTATGTTGTATTCAATTCTTTAATGTTAACATCTCAGCAATTTTTGGATTGGTGGATTTTGGTTGTTACTTAGTAAAATTCCATAATATATACAGAAATTAATACACTTGAATTGATTAATCATTTGCCTAACGTAAACACTGATAGTCGCAGTGTACGGCATAAAAAACTGTAAGAGTTTATTAAATTACTTAACCAATATTTTATTTTTCTCCTCTGCGTAGAAAAAATATACGTTCAATTTTAAATATTACCTCTTGCGTAATCCTCGATGAAATTACGCAATTCACCTCAATTTCCAGTTCACGTCAGACCGTAGCAGAAAATTTCCCACTAACCCTTTAAATGAATTCTGCATTCCGCCTAACTCCATTATCCCTTCAAAATACGGCCATACCCTCGTTACACTACATCAATTCAATTGTGTAATGTATCAAGTCAGTTAACCAACTTCGGATTTGTTTACTTAAATTGCTTAATTTCAAGTAATAGTTTTTCTCTAAAAATTTCTAACGGATTTGAATATTGTTTTTTTAATAGACAGCAGTAAGTTTAAAGCACTTGTTATGTTATGTGGCAAATGACAGAAGAAAAATGACAAGTGACTATTATTATTACTATAATTATAAACAATAAAATATAGTCCTTACGTTGTAGAAAATTCACTAATAATTAGAAAAGACACGAAAATATTTCATAAAATCTACAACTGTTGTAGATTTTACGAAATATTTTCGTGTTTTTTCTAATAATTATAAACAACAAATTATAAACATATTAAGTAATAAACATATGAGTAGCAAAAATAATAGAACATAAACGACAAATGTCCAAATAAATAATAATATCATTTACAGACATAATAACGTATCTATGATACTAGACACATTTCAGTTAACTCATGATAAATACCAATAAGATGACAAATGTCATAGATGATATGTTTTCTAAACAAGTTAATGCAATTGCATTCTTTTATAAATAGTTTTGAGCCCTTTTGAAACTGTACAATTTTAAAAATTACAAAAATATCAATAATTTGTATCTCATTTTAATCAAAATTTTATTTTTTTCTAATTTTATTGTTTTGTCTACTTAATCTCTAACACAAAATTTAAATATTGGAATTTGACATGCAAAATCTTTAAAGAATATTCTGGACACGAAAATAGATAAAAGAGAGGAAATAATAGTATCTGACAGTTACTATCTTACATGTGACAAATGACAAAAAACAAATGATAAATGCCAAATGATAAATAACAAATGATGGAAGGCAAATGACAAATATTAAAAGACAAATAACAAATAATAAAACAAAAATGACTAATAATAAAGGACAAATGCCATAGAATAAATGATGAATAATAAATGGAAAATAACAGAAAACAAATGACAGATCACCAATATTAATTGACAAATGATAAATCATAAATAATAAATGACAAATTACAGAAGACAAATGGCAATTGACAAATGAAAAATAATAAATAACAAATAATAAAAGACGAAAGACCAATGACGAAAGACGAAAGACGGAAAATGAAGGACAAAAGATAAAAGACGAAAGAGAGCTAGAGGGTGAAGATTATAGATGAGAGATGACATATGACAAGTGATAAATGACAGATGTTCTATTTGTCAGAAATTCCAACAACATTTTCTTAGAAAATAAATATTTTGGAGTCAACTAATTTATATATATATATATATATATATATATATATATAAAACAAAACAAAAACATCACTATCTTACCGGCGGACAAAGAAAACGCTACAGTAGTCCTAAACACGACAGAATACCAACAAAAAAATGAACAATTTGTAGGCCGACACAAGCTTTTTGATTGATTGATCGATTCTGATCCAACAACGAACCTGGAAAAATCTACCAAAACCAAAATCATGCTGTCACCTTTAGATAGCGAGACCAAACAATCTTTAATACCACGCGAGAAGTCCTCCAAATGTCCCAAGTTATACGGCTTACCAAAAATACATATACCCGATAGACCACTCCGATCCATCGTCAGTTCTTTTGACTCACCCACAAAAAAATTAGCTAAATTCTTAGACCGACAAGTACAACTGAGAGCCGAACAAGCCAAATCCTATGTCAAAAACTCTTCACACTTCCTGGACCTCATCGAACAGACAAAACTTTCTAAGACGGACATACTGGTCAGTTTTGACGTTAAATCTCTCTTCACCCAAGTTCCCATCAACGAAACAATTGAACTTTTAAGATCCAAATATAAACAACCTACCTCAACGATAGAACTCATCAAACACTGCCTCACAAATATCTACTTCATGTTTAACGGAAACCGCTATAAACAAATTGAAGGCGCACCAATGGGATCCCCACTCTCACCTGTGATCGCCAATCTGTTTATAGAGGATTTCGAAAACATCGCACTAGATTCTGCCCCTTATACTCCATTCTTATGGCTACGTAATGTTGATGACACCTTTGTCATTTGGCCCTATGGTAAAGACAAGCTAAATAATATCCTCGAGCACTTAAACAATATTCATCTCAAAATTAAATTCACAATGGAACTAGAACAAAACAACTAATTGCCTTTCCTCGACATACTTATCTATAAAAACTCCGACGGAACTCGGCCACACCGTATACAGGGTTATTCACGCTATACGGCACGGAATATTGTGGCCAAAATACGTGACTTTCAAAAAGTTTCACTTTGGGGATATATGTAGGTCTATTAGGGCTACTTTTTAAAATTACTTTCATAATATACAGGGTGTCCCAAAAACCCTAAAAGTATCAAAGTTGTGTTTTTTTTAATAAAACACCCTGTATTTGATTGCATTTTTGGATCCTTCGATAAAAATAAGTGTGTGTTTTAATAAGGTTTGTATTACATAAACCTTAAGGTTTTTCAAATAATTTGAATTTTGTAAAAATGTAACCTAATTTTCATGTTTCAAATACTTAAAAAATAATTAAGTTGTGTATACCAAATTTACACTGAAATGTAACAATAGATCATATTTTATTTTCCAAGTATAATAAACTTGACATCTTATGCCGGATGTAAAAAAATTGTAATTAAGCAAATGAGAACTTTAAATGGATATAACTTCATTTATTTAAATGGAACGCTATATTTATTAATTTATCAGAAAATGCACGTTTTATTACCTTTCGAATGGTATTTAAATCTTAAGTGTTAAGTCTTCTAGTTTTTGCAGAAAACGCCAAAATATTGTTTATTGCACCGTTTTAGTACTTTTTAAGTAAAAAATTTTATGTATCTAGTTTTCTATGGTATTTAAAAACGTCAGATAATTAATTTAGTCTGTCATTTTAGTTTAAAAAGCCTGTCTTTTGTTATAGTTGTATTATTTTGCATTTTTATGTTAGATCGTTAGTAATCGTTATTGTTTGAACATCGCTGTTGTATTTTTTGCTAAAAACTGCAGATTTACTCAAAAGAAGGGGTTATTGGCATTATTTTTATGCTTGGAGAATGTCATCAAAATTGTTTATTGGCTTGTCGAGTTTATACTTAAAGGTTTCCCGAAAGAAATCACCCTAAGCCAGCCATTTTTGAGAGACTATTAAACCAGTTTAAAGAAATTGGAAGTGTCAGTTATAAAAACCTCAGTATAAGAAAATCTGTGTAAATTTTCATTTTTTATTATGACATACAACAACTATATTCAAACAATAACGATTACTAACGATCTAACACAAAAACTCAAAATAACACAACTATAACAAAAGACATCCTTTTTAAACTAAAGTAACAGACTAAATTAATTATCTGACGTTTCTAAATACGATAGAAAACTAGATATATTAAAATTTTTACTTTAAAAGTACTAAAACGGAGCAATAAACAATATTTTGGCGTTTTCTGTAAAAACGAGAAGACTTAACACTTAAGATTTAAATACCATTCGATAGGTAATTAAAACGTGCATTTGCTGATAAATTAATAAATATAGCGTTCCATTTAAATAAATGAAGTTATAGTCATTTAAAGTTCTCATTTGTTTAATTCCAATTTTTTTACACCCGGCATAAGATGTCAAGTTTATTATACTTGGAAAATAAAATATGATCTATTGTTACACTTCAGTGTAAATTTGGTATGCATAACTTAATTATTTTTTAAGTATTTGAAACATGAAAATTAGGTTACATTTTTACAAAATTCAAATTAATTCAAAAACCTTAAGGTTTATGTAATAAAAACCTTATTCAAACACATACTTATTTTTATAGACGGATCCAAAAATGCAATAAAATACAGGGTGTTTCATTAAAAAAAACACAACTTTGATACTTTTAGGGTTTTTGGGACACCCTGTATATTATGAAAATAATTTTAAAAAGTAGCTCTAATAGACCCCCATATATCCCCAAAGTGAAACTTTTTGAAAGTCACGTATTTTGGCCACAATATTCCGTGCCGTATAGCGTGAATAACCCTGTATAGAAAAGAAACTCATACAAACAGATATCTAAATGCCGCCTCACTCCGACTAACAGACAAGTCCAATCTAAACAATGAACTAACCACCCTCGAGACAGCTTTTGTTCAAACCGTTTCTTCCCAGGTACTGTAACTCTCTTGCTAAAACAAAAATCGAGCCCCAAAAACACCGACGAGTCCAAAGAATTACAAAATATAACATTTCTTCCGTACATACGAGGTACGACAGACAAAATCTCTAAAATACTAAAAAGACATAATATCAAAACAATTTTTACCACTTCGCGTAAAATTGGACAATTCCTTAATTCCCCAAAAGACATCATTCCCCTTGAAAATCAAGGAGTATACAAAATTCCCTGTGCCGATTGTAATAAAGTTTATATCGGACAAACCAATAGACGTATGAATATATGACGAGATTAACATATCAGAGCCGTCGAAAAAGATCTACCATCCTCATCTCTAGCCGAACATTCTAAATCCACCGGACACAAGATAAATTTCGACCACACGACTTCCATCGCAGCATTAGGACATTTCACGAAGAGGATTATCCGCGAGGCAATTGAAATAGAAAAATACACCGATAATCTCAATAAACGCGACGACGCCCAACGACTACCCCCACTTGGAAATCCATTTTATGCAAAATGCATATCTCTTTACCCGCTCCACATATTTAAATCCCCACAGGTACCACCAACGTAATCCTGGTTAATCCGTCCGGCCCTATTACAAGAAGCCGCACACGCGCCGCCAGCAGGATCGCAGCACGATCGCAGTTCCCCATCGAACACCGCCTGAAGAAGACCAATGCGACTTGGTCGAAACGTTGCAAATCGGTTCTTTTCAGAACCATCAAAACTTCGAAGATTAAAGCCGAACATTGACAACCCCCATTTTTTTCTATGGATTTGAATACTCCGGGAAAAAATAAGAAAGTTTTATCTGATTTTTTTTTGTATTCGTGACAGGCGACGCTATAATCAACAAAATTGAAAATTGGCAAACATCGTTGAAAAATGGGGATTTCCTGAGAAATGCGAGGGGGATCATAAAATAAAGCAAGTTTGATAAAGTACTAATAAATAAAATAAATAAATAAATAAAACGCATAGCGCTTAGATACCGGCGTAAATTAAAATGGCCGCCACCGAAAAAATCATAGTTGCAGTTGCTAGCGTTTTGAGTTATTCTACATAAGCTAAAATTCTTAGCACAATCAGTTCGCATAAAGGGGACATGAAAGATGTATTTAGTTCTAACATACTTGCATGGTACATGCACTCCAAGGATCTGAACTGATTCAGGAGAATTTATTAAACCATTAGCAAGTTGGAAGCAGAAGATAATATCGGCTTGTATTCTACGTGCCCTTAGAGAGGGTAACCTAATATTATAAGGTGTAGTGTCATGAATCGAAGCTAAATTTAATTTGTATGAAACGTGATTGCATTTGTTCAAGCACCGATATGTCATTTGCAATATAAGGAGACCATATTAGCCCGCAGTATTCTAAATGGGGACGGAGGAGGGTTTTATATAGGCAGATTAAAGTGTTAATGTCCGTAAACTGATAAGAATGTCTTTTAATGAAACCCACAAACTTGATATGTATTTGGAGAAGCACCAATTACTATTAAGATAAATGTCCAGGTCTTTGATTTCGTTTTTTGAAAAAGTGATAACACAACATTTTGTGATGTTTAGCTTCATTCTATTAAGCCGGCACTAATCAACGAATCTATTCAGATCCTCCTGCATCATAGCCAAAGCTACCATATTATTAATGGTCGAGTATATCTTAATATAATCGGCGTACAATATATATTGACAATGCTTAAAACATTTATCAACGTCGTTGATGAATACGTTAAAAAGAAGAGGCCCTAAATGGGACCAATGGGGGACCTCAGAAGTGACAGCAGCAGAAACTGTAGCACCAATGCGGACAGCCAAGGTTCGATCTGATAGATGTGACTTCAACCACCTTAGAAATACACCACCGATACCCAATTGAGCCAATGTATTTATCAAGATGTTATGATCAACGGTATCAAATGCCTTAGAGAAATCAGTCTAGAGTAGGTCAACATACTTGCCTTTCTCTAAGGCATCAGTTGTATACTGCTGCCCATACAATAATAGGTTGGTCACAGCTGAGCATCCGGCTCTAAACTCATGCTAGCGATTGTCTAATAAGACACCAAGACAACTAGATAAGTAACTAGTCACATTTTTTCAAATATTTTAGCAATATATGATATGGGACGATAATTGCTGACCATATTTCTTAGGCCACCCTTATGAATAGTTGTAATAAATGCGATTTTCCAGCACGAAGGGAAGACACCTTGGTTAAGAGATTCTCTAAATAGAAGCCAGATGAGTCTACTGAGAGAAAATGCGCATTTTTTAAGAGTCATAGTCGGCAATCTATCGAGCCCAGTGCACTTTGTGACCTGTAGATCTAATAACTCACGTAAGATAGTACATATTTTTATTACGGGCCCATCATGAATATTCAAATGGGTATCACTATATAATAATTGTGATGAACACGGTGTAAATTCATTATTAAAAACAAAACCAAAAAACTTTGCAAATATGTTTACAATATTTTGACGATCACTAATTATAACGTCATTATCATTAAAGAAACTCAGAGATCATAGAGTTATTAGATCTATTAGAACTAATGAATTTCCAGAATGTGCGGGAATCTGACCTTGTGCAATTTTCAATAGGTGGAACATAGATTTGATAGCAAGATGATGATAAACATTTATATTCATTACGTACGCGCTTAAAGTTGTCATAATCAAATTGTGAACCAGAGTGTTTAAATTTTAAGTAGAGACTCTTTTTAAGATATATTTGATTAATCAGTCCAGTGCTATACCATTTTGGAAAGCGATATTCATTACAAATGACGAGTGACAAGTGACAAACCACAAATTGCATATGACATATAGCAGATTTCAAATAATGTATAACGAAAGGCATATGGAAAATAACAATGAATAATAGATGAGAAATGATAAGTATTTTGCAAGTAAAAGACAGATGGCAGATAATGTTTCTTTTACTTAATATCTAATATAAATCTAAGACCATAAATCTTTTAGAGTCCTTTATTTTATAAACTTCTTCTTATAACCTATGAATAGCATAGAAAATGATAACCATGATTTTTTGATTATTTTCCTACCTTTGTGTTTTTGCATTTTATTTGACAATTTTTAGAGAAAATAATAAAATTTTATAAAATTGAACAAAACATGGGAATAAAATAACCATATACTTATTAATGATAAATAACAGATAGCAGCCAATAGTTAAAAAGTGATAGGTGAGAGATGACAGATAAAAGATTATAGATGACAGAAGATGGAAGACAATTAGAAGGATGATAGGCAATAGATGACAGGTAATGAGTGATAGATAATATTCTCATTGATAGAAAATCTAACAAAATGTTCTCAATAAATAAATGTGACAGAGTCCTCTACTATTATTTTTTCTCTCTTGCAACTTTAAATGTTGTAAACTCAAACCCAATGGATTTGCTTTTTATATGCATATATGTTTGGAATTATTATTGTTAGTAAATGTGTTATTCAATTGGGCAGAATTTTAAGAAAAACTAAATAAATTAAATAGAAAGTTAATAATTAAAAATCAACAAACAATCCAGAAGTAAACTTAAATATAACTATTATATTTATTGAAAATTTTAGAAGACAAATAACGGATGACAGATGACATATGTAATATGACAAATAATAGATAGCAAATAATATATGACAGATGACAGATTATAGCTAATAAATAAGTGATAATGACGTAATAAGAAATTATTCCAATTATTCGAAATTCGTTTATTGAACAAATAATGAAATCAATATAACTAAAACTACAGAAATTTAAAATTAAATCGATACTTTAAATATTTAAAAAAAGCATATTTTTAATAATTAATGAAATATTATAGACAACAAAAAATATTCTAATTAATAATAATAATAATCTTTATTTTCAAGGTGTAAACAATTATACAAAATGAAAATTGCGTCAATTTGAATTACATGCTATCTAGATAATCTAGATAATCAAACGATAAATGACAGATGACAAATGATAGATAATAAGTAAAAGTCAAAAAAAAACTGTTTAGACATGACGGATGATAGATAACAGATGCAATTTGTCATTGTATCATTTATTAAATTTAATTTTGTTCATGCTATTATATGACTAGTGATTTATCATTATTTCATTTCTTACTTCGTATTTGTTTTATTATTATTTTGTTATTTCTGCGACTAACAGCAAATAACAAATCACAAATAAAACGATGGTACATGGCAAATTAGACAAAGACAAAGGGGTAATGAAATAGGTAAAGTAAGTAACAAATGAAAAACAAATTGTCATTGTATCATTTGTTAAATTTAAATTACAATGACAAACTGTAATTGACATATAATAAATAACAAAAAACAAAAGTTATATATGATCAAATTGAGTGAGGAAAAATAACAACTGCAACAATAAATAGTATAAATAATCATTTTACATCTAAATCATTAGATGGGATATATTATAAATAAACCAGTAATAATAATAAATATTATTATTGTTATATTAGTTACAACTATGGCAAGTCACAGATGACACAACAAATAAAAACAATTTTTATTAGTTTTTTTTTTATTTGGTGGGTAACAGATCGAAGTTGTCAGATGACTGATGACAGTTGGCAGACAATAATAGATGACAAATGACAGATAAAAGATGACAGATGACAGATGATATGTCACAGATCCCAATTGATAGATAACAAATGACAAATGAAAGATAACAGATGACAGTAATTACAATCAAAGAAATTCCCACAATATATTTTTAGGTTTTTTCAAGCTTTTTTACACTCTGTATGAAGAATGTGTTCCGTAGCCTTTTCATTTTTTTCAGTTAGTTCCGTTTCCAACACACAGGAATAAAATAAAAATGAGAAATAGCCAGTCATTATCGCGTAATTAGGCAATATTTTAAACCGAAAAGTGCTCGGTGAGGTGTATATAGTAATAATGATCATATTTGTATTCATGGGGCGCAATAAAGCGTCGAATCACCTGCTTGTCCTCGTGCGGAGGGACAGATATCATGGCGGTACATTTTTCACGGGAAATAATGGAAATGCTCGTGACGGTGATGAGGCGACCAATTAAATAATTCAGCTGGTAATCACGCAGATTGTCGCTGGGGTGTCATATAATTTGATATTAATATAAACGTTAATATAATATTATAAATATACAAATTGATCAAATTCCCTTACTTTTAATTGAATGTTGGATTTTTAATGATAAACGTGACAAATTACAAATTTTACATCGTGACCACTCGATTGGAAAAAAACATTTCGTGCACTCATCCAGGGAACAACAGCTTGCATTTTTATATTCTATTTGACATGAATTTGACACGTCGAAAACCGCACACGGAAAATGCGTCCGCTATTATGCCGAGGAGTACTTACATATGTTGCCGGGTATATTGAATTACACAACCAAGAAAGGGGAAAATGAACCGCATGAGCTCACCCCGAGAGGGCTCGAAAATTGCCATGAATTACGATGATTTCGTTTGCTCAACATATTTGATCTAATTACGACGTTTAGGACCGTACGTTACCCAGGAATATCATCGTTTCCGTACCCTTATGCAATATGAAAGTCTCCGGGTCAGAAGTTTTTCCTCGATGGATGAAGTTTTTTCTTGGGTAGTTTCGTGCGGGTCGTAATAAATAACACCGAAAGGGATTGAGGATGAGGATGTCGATGAACGATAGTTGACCCCTTTTTTAAGTAATAAAATTATAAAGATTCAGAGATTGAATTATTAAAAAAACAATTTTTAATAATTTAGGGTAACTTTAAGAAAAACATATGTTTCCCATAAATTGTATGTGTTAAAGCGCTTAATACTGAATCGAATACTTGTGTAGATTATATTCCGAAACTCCTCGATGCATTATGTATAGGACCTATCGATATAGAAGGCAACAGGTACCGCCATTCATTAAAGAAGAATTCACTTTATTCCTAATTTCAGGCGATGTCGAATGGATTTCGGAAACGCCCATCATTTAACCCTCCGAAAAGAAGGACCCTTTTTACAAGCCGAACGTCTTGTAATGTTCCGCTGCCCACAAAAGGTGGGCATTATGCAAAATATGTTCCACCATTGACGCCGTGCTGTCTGGGACAAAATTTAAAATGTATTACCGAAAGTCACCTTCATTGTCGTCTAACGTTCATTCATGAGTGCAGGTAGTTGATAGTGGACAATTCCGGTAGAAATTCCACGTTTTTCTGAATGAAGTGGATTTTTTCAATGGGAGTCAAGTACCTTTGTGCTCGTTGAACTAGTATTATACTTTTACGATGGTCGAATGGTATTGTAACGTGGGACTTCATTGATGCTCTCGAGTAGGATTTGTAGCGATTTTGTCACGGACACTTGTGCCAGTCTCAAACTTACCCGAAATCGTAAACTTTGCTGGCCGCATTAAACACCATTAATGTTCGGGGTTGATAATTCGAAGTTGCAAACTCTCACCCCTACCCTCAACCTCTCACCTCACGTCCGTAATTTCCGACGAAACTTTTATTCAACTCGTATCTAACTAATTAATTTAGTATTATATTTATTTCCTATATGAATACTACTAATTTCGTAAATTAATAGATTTGATATTGAAAGCACTCAAATGTACCCATTTCTAATACCTAATTTTAAATCTATAAAATAATCCATCTTCAACTTCTCTAATTCTCTTCAGACAGTTATAATTAAATCAAGCTGTGAATCAAATTACTCTGAAAACTAAAGTCGTAAATGTTTAACGATTGTGCGCTGTAAAAAAAGCCCTTTTTCCATTAAAATAATGCAACAACACAGCTCCCAACCGATCGATAGAATCATCATCCATTATGCACCCTGAATACATTGTCTTTTTTCCCTTTATAAATCGAATAATTTTTTATTTTTTTTATTTCGGCAGCATCAAACGTCGAATCGCGAAATTTTCACGGCCAAGGGGTTGAGGCAAGTTGGCGTGGGAAGGGCGCGGAATCTTTGAAGACGCTCGCAGATCTAGATTTTAATCGAACGGCATGTTTCGAGTGGAGAGACGCTCGACAAATTTTGAAGGGCACTCGTCGCACAATGCGGCCCTTGTGTATAATTGGTGGCGCGTATTTTTTTTAAACGAAGCGTGAATTACAGGTAAAATGCTGGATGTAGATATTGGAACGTTTGCGGTTTTCTCATCTTTTCGCTGGAAACGAGGATACGGGTCGTATTGTTTAGTTTAGTTTTGATAAAATGAATTCATTTTTGTAAATGTTTTATATGCACAATGTTTGAAATTTTCACAAGGGATGTTTATAGATAATTTAAAAAAAAATTAAAATAGAAAGTTTTATCTTGATAGCATTTTTTTCTACTTTTTAACCCAAAAAATCTGACGACGAATAAAATCAATCGTGTTTTAAATTTAAGGATTTAAGATAAGGATTTCAAAAATTACAAAGGGACGAACTTCAAATATTATTTCAAAAGTTTTAGGTACAAACAATTGAAAGTAGGCGTAAAAAGTTTCAGCTCTATAACATTTTTCCCCCATTTTTTAACTCAATATGAATATGAATAAAATTTATCACCTCTTAAATTGAAGAGTGAATAATTTAAAATTTACATAAGGGATATTTATGAATTATTACAAAATTTAAAAAAATAATAATAATTTACTGTACAATAGACGTAGAAAGTTTCAGCTTGATAGCAATTGTTTTTATATTTTTTAAACTCAAAAAAATTATCAAAGAATAAAATTATTTAAATTTTAAATTTAACGGTGACAAATTCCCTCATGTGTCAAATTAAAGGTTAGGAGCAATATGGTGGCACTTCAAATTACAGCAGCTTTGTTTATCTCGATAAAACAAAAACGAAGAAGTGATAAAAAAAATCGATAAAATCCCTGTAAGGTGATAAAATCCCAGTAGGGTAATTGTAGGTGTCGTTCGTTCGCATTTGTCAAAAGTGACAGTACAATCAAACGTTTCGGCAGTTTAAAATCAAAGGAAATTGAAGCAATTATTAAAAGCAATATACCAACTAATACTCGGAATAATTCGGTATGTTATTTTTTTGTATTAGTAACATTCAATATTCAATTGTATTTTTTTAGTAACATTAAATAAATCTCATATAATAATCTATTATTCTGGAATTTGTCTTACCAAAAATAACTCGACCTCTCGTTTTTAATCGGAAAATGGCATGCACTCAAAATGTGTTTCTTTTAAGCAAAATCCCTCATCCTGTTGACAATAAAAACCCTCGTGCTTCGCACTCGGGTTTTTAATATTGTCAACAGGATTCGGGATATTGCTAAGCAACACATTTTTCGTGCATATGATTTTTCGATAAAAACGGGAGGTCTTGTTATTTTACTTGTGACAAATTCCCTCATGTGTCAAATTAAAGGTTAGGAGCAATATGGTGGCACTTCAAATTACAGCAGCTTTGTTTATCTCGATAAAACAAAAACGAAGAAGTGATAAAAAAAATCGATAAAATCCCTGTAGGGTGATAAAATCCCAGTAGGGTAATTGTAGGTGTCGTTCGTTCGCATTTGTCAAAAGTGACAGTACAATCGAATATCCGACGTGCATTCATTTCTTTCGAATAATGAAACGTTTCGGCAGTTTAAAATCAAAGGAAATTGAAGCAATTACTAAAAGCAATATACCAACTAATACTCGGAATAATTCGGTATGTTATTTTTTTGTATTAGTAACATTCAATATTCAATTGTATTTTTTTAGTAACATTAAATATATCTCATATAATAATCTATTATTCTGGAATTTGTCTTACCAAAAATAACTCGACCTCTCGTTTTTAATCGGAAAATGGCATGCACTCAAAATGTGTTTCTTTTAAGCAAAATCCCTCATCCTGTTGACAATATTAAAAACCCGAGTGCGAAGCACGAGGGTTTTTATATTCGGGATATTGCTAAGCAACACATTTTTCGTGCATATGATTTTCCGATAAAAACGGGAGGTCTTGTTATTTTACTTGTGACTATTCCACTCCTATTGATGTAGCCAATGAAAATGAGGCATGTGATATTTTTTAGCCAATCACGTCAATTTTTAAGTGAATAAACACCAAGTTGCTATTTATTCACCTGAATAACCTGAAGTTAGCTATTTCCCGACAAATGAATTGAATTAGCCTTGATAAAAAAGCGAAAAACGTTGTTTCTACGTATGTCAGTTGCAAGTAGGTTATAAAATCAAAAGGTTTGGTAACACTTCATCATCCATAATAAATGCGATGGTGACAAGTTCTGCACCAAAAAATGAAACTTAAACATGATCGTGTGTTTAGAAACGATTTGAAGAAATCTGCGCCGATAAAAACTACCAGTTGTTAGCAAAACTTTAATGTAAACTCTTGCCGCGATTATGATGACTGGGCGTATAATATAAAGAAGGTAAATGCAAATTATTATAAGGGAGGTGTTATTTAATCAATGTCGAATGTTTCCACCAAAATACTGCAGGAGATATATCATAAAAATTTTAATATAAACATTGAACCATTCACCGATATTCGTTTCAAGTCGTGGAATAGTCTTTCCAAATACCATTCATGATGACAATTAAATCGGAATAAATTTGGTTTTTAGCGCATTCAAGTTTGTTGCTTAATCGCGATTTTTATTCGAGCAACTGATAGAAAAAATCACTCGCCTGGCGGCTCGTGATTTTTTCGTGACAGTTGCTCTCATTAAAATCGCTAAGCAACAAACTTTCATGCAAAAACAAAATTTATTCGAGTAAATTGCCATCACTTATGGTATTACTTGTGACTATTCCACTCCTATTGTATGTAGCCAATGAAAATGAGGCATGTGATATTTTTTAGCCAATCACGTCAATTTTTAAGTGAATAAACAACAAGTTGCTGTTTATTCACCTGAATAACCTGAAGTTAGCTATTTCCCGACAAATGAATTGAATTAGCCTTGATAAAAAAAGCGAAAAACGTTGTTTCTACGTATGTCAGTTGCAAATAGGTTATAAAATCAAAAGGTTTGGTAACACTTCATCATCCATAATAAATGCGATGGTGACAAGTTCTGCACCAAAAAGTCAAACTTAAACGAGATCGTGTGTTTGGAAACGATTTGAAGAAATCTGCGCCGATAAAAACTACCAGTTGTTAGCAAAACTTTAATGGAAACTCTTGCCGCGATTATGATGACTGGGCGTATAATATAAAGAAGGTAAATGCAAATGATTATAAGGGAGGTGTTATTTAATCAATGTCGAATTTTTCGACCAAAATACTGCAGGAGATATATCATAAAAATTTTAAGCAACAAACTTTCATGCAAAAACAAAATTTATTAGAGTAAATTGCCATCACTTATGGTATTACTTGTGAATATTTCAAAAATTATATTATAAATGTTGATATGTTATTTCAAAATGTGTAACTATAATCGATTGAGAATGTATGTAAAAATATATTCAGCTTGATAGTAATTGTTTTTCTATTTTTTCAATAAAAAGAAAATTGACAGTGAATAAAGTTTTTTAAATTTAAGGATGAATATTTTAAAAATTACAAAGGGATGTTTAAATACTATTTCAAATTAATAAAGTACAATCAATTAAAAGTAAACGTAGAAAGTTTCAGCTTGATAGCAGTGGTTCTAATATTATTTTAAACCAAAGAATTTGACCATGAATAAAATCAATCACCTTTTAAATTCAAGCCTGAATATTATTATTATAAATTATTTCAAAATCAAAATTATCAAAATTAATCAAATTTTGAATTTAAGGGTGAATATTTCAAAATTTACATGAGGATTGATTAATGATTAATTCAAAATCTCAAATCAGTATTAACTGAAAGTAATAGTGCAAAGGTTTGGCTTCATAAAAATTGTTTTTTTTTAAATTTATTAACACAAAAATCTGACAAATTGGTTACGTCTTTAAATCAAAGGTGAGTATTTTAAAAGTTACATAAGGGATGAAAATAACACACAGTTTATTCCTTACTTCACTTGTTTATTTAAGCGTTAGATGTACATTTCGTTCACAAGGTGAACATTATCAATAATAAACTGTTCACCTTGTGAACGAAATGTACATCTAACGCTTAAATAAACAAGTGAAGTAAGCATAAGGATTGTGGTGACCGTTACTACGTGGTAATTCATGATAAACACTTAACTAACGTACTTACTATGTTTTAACCACTAAAAAATTATGTAATATATATACAACGTGTCCACGTAAGTATGCAACAAATGGGAAACTTTTTTATTATTAATTTCTCAGAAAATTTTATTCTTTATAAAAGTTGGTGCTTGATCTTAAACATACAAAAAAGACAAAACAAATGACATACGGTTTTTTGTTCTTCTGTTAAAATCTCTGATTACATTTTTAAGAATATTGGAATGATTATTTATATATTTTATACCATTTCTAATTTTATTTTCCAAATCCTCTAAATTTCAAAAAGGCCTTTCGGAATAAACTATGTTTTGAATCACCCCCATAAAAAGTAATCAAGTGGATTTAGTTCGGGTGAGCGAGCAGGCCATGGAAATCTTGAATGTCTTCCAATCCATTTCTCATTAAATTGTTTCTTTAAATATTCATCTTCGACACGAGCATCCAGGTACCCATCCTGCATAAACTAAAGAGAATTTCTTGTTGTCAATGGTAACGTCAAATTCATTGTACAATTTTATATTTAAAAAATCTAAATATCTTTCTGAATTAAAACTCTGCCGAAATATGTAGGGCCCTATAATATTTTACACCAAACATTTATTTTTCGAGAATATTGATTTTTTCAGATAATTCAGAATGCTGGATTTTTTGTTGACCACCAACGACAGTTTTGTGATGAAACTACACCATTTGTAGTAAATGTAGCTTCATCCGTCAACAGGATCTTCTTAAGAAATGTAGTATCAATTTCTATTTCACCTTGTACCATGAAACAAAATTCAGAAAAATTATCGCAATCATGTTCTTGCAAAGTTTCAACATATCTTGGTTAAAATTAAACTTTTTTGCCGTTACATAAGGATGTACTGTTGATTTTCCCAATCCTAAACTTCTAGCGCCTTTTTTTAACAGATATTTAAGGATTTTCAACCACGCTTTGCAAGATGTCCAACGAATTCTCCATATTTCTCACACTTGTGAGTAACTGATTCTCTTTTGAGGCGCCTGTCGTTAAAAATATCTGCTGCTTCTCTGCAGGTTTTATAGTTATTATATTAGCACCAACTCTGCTCTGTCTTGTAAAGTTAATTGCTCTGCCATAATTTAGGAGACAACAACTCTTAATAAATTATTTATTAATAATAAATATTAATGACAGCTACGTCAAAACTAAGAATACTTGATAAAATTCGCTTAAAAAGTGCAAAAGTTATAAAAATTGTTCAATATCTTGCTAATATAGCGTCGAATTTCATTTGTTTTGACTTTTTTGTATGTTTAAGATCAAGCACCAACTTTTATAAACAATACAATTTTCTGAGAAATTAATAATAAAAAAATTTCCCATTTGTTGCATACTTACGTGGACACGTTGTATATACATATATTACAAAAACACACTTGATAATGACATTAAACCGTCGAAACTTAAGTCGTGTGTTTTTGTAATATATGTATATATATTACATAATTTTTTAGTGGTTAAAACATAGTAAGTGCGTTAGTTAAGTATTTAAAGTGAAGTAAGGAATAAACTGTGTGTTATTTCCATTTACAAAACACTTCACGTAAACTCAAACCAACAATAGTGATATAAGGGATGATTATTGATTATTAGAAAATTTTAAAGAAAAATCAATTAAAAATATATATTAAACGTTTTAATTTAATAGCAGTTATTTTCTATTTTTAACGCAATAAATTTGACGATTAGTGAAATTAATCACCTTATAAGTGCAAGGGTGAATATTTTTAAAACTACATTAGGGATGTTACTTGATTATTTTAAAATATTGAAGTACAATTAGTTTTAAGTAAATGTATAAACTTTCAGCTTGATAGCAATTGTTTTTTTTTTAATTAAAAAAAAATAAATTTAAGGATTAAAATTAAAGAATGTTAATAGATTATTTAATAATATTGAAGTACAATGAATTAAAAGTATAATTAGAAAGTTTGAGTTTGCTGGCAATTGTTTTTCAATATTTTAACGTAAAAAATCTGACGATGAATAAAATTTAAATTTCAAGGTAAATATTTTGAAAATTGCATAAATATTTTTAATGGATTATTTCCAAACATCAAACCGTAATTAATTACAGTCTCAGCTAGATAGCAGTTGTTTCTCTAATTTATAAACTCAAAAAATTTAACGATGATTAAAATTATTAAGGGTGAATATTTTAAAAATTACATAATAAATATTTATATGTTATTTCAAATTTTTAAACTATAATCAATTGAGAATATGCATAAAAGGATTCACCTTGATACTTATTGTTTCTCTATTGGTTTACAACAAACAATATGAGAAAGTGCTAGAATTCGGACAGTCAGGGGGAGTCGTAATAGGGACCTCCAAAATTTGGAGCTTAGCCTACGCAGATGATCTTGGCTAAAGCGTTCAGTGAACTGTAAGAGATGAGTAAAAGGCTTGAAAGGTACTTTGACAGGAGAAAACTGAAACTGAAATGAATGTGAAGAAAACGAAATGGATTATGCATCGGAATGCGGGAAGAAGAGGGAAAGTAAAAAAATTGTTATGGAAGGGTGAGAGAGTGGAAATAGTGAAAGAGTTCAAATACCTAGGCTTTATATTCTCGGAAACGGGTAGTAAAGCTAGGTATATTGTGTATCTTTGTAAGAAAGCGAGAATGGCGATGGAGCGGTTGAGGAGAAAGTGGGAAGATATGTTAGGAAATAATCTGAGAATGCAAATGATTTGGTGGGATGCATGCCTTAGAACCGTGCTATTATATGGGGCAGAAGTGTGGGGTATAAGTGTAGCGGAAAAGATCGAAAGATTGCAACTGCAGTACCTCAAAAGGTGCATAGGGTTGGAGAGGACCACACCCGGGTACGTGGTGCTGCAGTAATGCAACAGAATGTCTGTAGCTTGCATGGTAGCAAAGCGAGTGGTGAAGTTTGAATGGAGGTTGAGTGGGATGGAGAATGTAAGATTAGTGCAAAAAATTTGGAAAGTGTGCTATAGGGTATGGGAACGAAAGCACGGGTGTACGAAATTGATGCAAAAGAGAGCAGAACTCTATGAATGAGCTGGAATATCTCTGATGTATGTAGAGGAAAAGCTAGGGCGGGGGCAGAAGTTAGAAGGAGAAGTAGTAGAAAAACTGGGGGCAAAAGAACTACAAATTCGACAAAACAAAATAGCAAAGAGTCGGACCTGCCCGAACTACAAAAATCTGCAAGTTTTTGGAACAACCCCGCGCTACTTCTACCTACAGAATAGAGAGGATGTAAGAATGCTATGCTTTTAAGAGCAAGAGTGCAAATGAAGTGTTGTGTGAGAGTGGAAAGGGAACTGAAGAATATAGAGAATTGATGAGAATGAGATCAATGAGGTTGTATCTATTACTAGTCGCATTTCCTTTTAGTTTTACTATTATTTCATTGTTTTAGTTTATGGTTTATGGTATTGTATTAGTTTAGAGCTTGTAATATTGTAGCCAAATAAAGGATATATTCATATATCCTAAAATATCTTACGATAAATAAAATGTATTCATTTTTTAAAATTAAGGATGAATATTTAAAAATTTTCATAAGGAATGCTTAGAGTTTAATGCAAAATCTGAAAGTAATATCAATTGAAATTATATTTAGAAAGATTTAGCTTGAAAAAAAGTCTAACGATGAGTAAAGTTAACCAAGTTCAAGCGTGAATATTTCAAAAATTACAATAGGGTTGCTTAAAGATTATTTTCAAATTTTAAAGTACAATTAAATAGAAATATAGAAAATTTCAGCTTATTAAAAATTGTTTTTCTATTTTTAACACTACAAAAATCTAACGATGCATTAAATTAATCATTTTTTAACTTCAATGGTGAATATTTCACAATTCACCTAATATATATTTTTTGATTATGTCAAAATCCTAAAGTACAATTAATTAAAATTGATGTAAAAAATTTCAGCTTGAAAGCAATTTTTTTATATTTTTATAACTCAAAAAATATGACGAAGTAAAAATTAATTACGTTTTAAATTCTTGGGCAAATATTTTAAAAATCCTTAATAGATCTTTATATATTATTTCGAAATCTTAAAATAAGATTAATTCAAAGCAATTGTGGAAAATTTCAGCTTTATAGCAATTGTTTTCTATCATTTAAATTAAAAAAATCTGACAATGATTAAGAATCACCTTTTTAATTCCGCTTTATGGAAATTTGTTGATTTAATAGAATTTATATATATAAATATAGTCCAGCAATTATTGTAATCCCGGGTGGCCATGAAAACGTCGTTTCTTACTTCATAAATTATCATTAATAACCTGCTATTGTATTTTCTTAAATCATCCGTCATAATTTTGATTTTATTTTCCTTGTAAATAAAGCTCTATTTGTAGTTTAAATTAAAATGCGTATATAGAGTGCTGGGTGGCCTATATCTCACCCTCCACCAGTAAAACGGCAAAAAATGGCATATATTTTATTACATGAAACAATTCCTATTAACACATTATTTCAGGAAAGTTCTCCTTAGAATTTTCATTATTGTTAACGTACTCTGGCGCTGAGCTAATAACCACCCATCAATACTACATATTTTTAGTAAAGTATTTTTATGTTAAAAATAATTAAAATTTGAATTTTTAATATTGATGGGTAGTAATCCAAATTTTTGTAAATTAAAAAATGAAAAATATGAAAAACTGAATAAAACACGATAATAATTAGAAAAACACGAAAATATTTCGTAAAATCTACAACAAATGAGTCTTATTAAGACTACAAGAAACAAATCACTTTTGAAACAACTATTACTTTTGTATCATTCAATGTCTGTCGAAGTATTAGCTAGAGAAGTAGTTGTTTCAAAAGTGATTTGTTTCTTGTAGTTTTAATAAGACTCATTTGTTGTAGATTTTACAAAATATTTTCGTGTTTTTTCTAATTATTAGTGAAATTTCTACAACGTAAGGACTTATATATTTTATTATTAAAACACGATAACTTTGGATAAATTGTAAACATTTTTGTTATGACTAGTTTCGACAAATTTAGCTTGCCAACACGTAGTGTTTGATAATGACAAGCTAAATTTATCAAAACTGGTCACAATAAAAAGGTTATATAAACAAAGTTATCGTGTTTTATTTAATTTACAGAAAGTATAACGAAGTAGAAGCCTCTAACATATATTATATGAAAAACTATTTATCTGGTTGATGCATTTATAAATAATTTAATCAAACCCTGTTTTATGATTTACTGGTGGAACAGATCACCCACTCATCGTACTTTCATCAATACATTGTTGTTGTTTTTTTAAACACCATCTCCAATTTGTTTTTTTTTTCTTCTTGAAAAAAAAAAACACTATTTGTAGACTAAATTAAAGTCTATATGTAGAATGAGTGGGTGACCTATATACCACCTTCTATTGAGTAAAAAATCATCAATTTTTTTATATTATTGCATGAAAAAAATCTTATTCAACATTATTTCTAGAAACTTTTCATTAGAAAAAGGAAACGTCGAATTAATTATTGTTAACTAAGTATATGATAAAAATCGCCAATTACACATTTCTAGTAAAATGAAACATTTTTACGTTTAAAATATTAAAAGTCTAAATTTTTAATGTTGATCGAAAGTAAGTAAAGTTTTTGTACGCAAATATTGCCTGAAATGAAGGAAATGTATGAAAAATTATTAAGTTGTGTGGTTGATGCACTTGTAAATAATGTAATTAAACATTATTGAGGCTACCGACCCATCCTACATATATATTTGAACTTTCAGCAATTCAGTGTTAATATGCTTTTCAATCATCATTCGCCAATTTGTTTTTATTTTCTTTGGAAATAAGACAGTCTTTGTAGTTTAATTTAAACTGCATCCCATCCTCCAAACAATAAAACATCCTTAAAAAATAGGAATACATTTTATTGCATAAACAGTTTTCCTTTCAAAGAGTATTTCAAGAAACTTTTCCTAAGAAAATGTGACATTGATATTAACATTCTCAAAAAGTGCGATAATATTTTTTACGTTAAAAAAGTATAATTTTTTTTATGTTGAGCTTTTGCAGATAAATATTGTATGAAAAGTAGAAATATGGGGAATAACTAATTTATCTGGTTGATGCATTCATAAATAATTCAATTTAACAGTGTTTTATGAATGCATTAACCAGATAAATTAGTAATTTCTCACATTGTTTCTACTTTTCATGCAATATATATTTGCAAATGCTCTACATTAAAAATGCCCACTTTTATTATTATTACAGTGCATGTGTAGGATGGGTGGCCTCTATCGCACCCTACAACCAGTAAAAAATCCTCAGACCATTGAAATAAATTTTATATTAAAAAATTAATTCCAAAAACTTTTTTCTTAGAAAATATATTGCAAGTATTAATATATATTTTAGTAAAATAAAATATGTTCTTCTGTAATAAATCGTTTAAAAACATGCAACTTTTATAAATATATAAAAATCAACTTTTAATTACGCTAAATTTTTCATAATACTTACTATTATTATTAAGCCTTTTATTTATTAATTATTTCAGGTATTTTTAAATTACCAAAAAGGTAAAATTTATATTTTTTTATTATTTTAACGTTTTATAAATAAATAAAAATTGAATATGTCATATAATTTTATTAAAATAACTTTGGCATTTAAAAAATATACAAACTTTATATATAAATATTCTCTCTACACGTATATACAATAAAAAATTCCTATCAAAAATATGCACTATACAATCAGACAATACATTAAAAGGCGATTAATGGTGATGGATGACATCGTCATCGATGTTGGTGACGTCAATGTGATCCTCTTCACACGATGAGGTGGAGGATTTCGGTTTCCTCGCCGACGAACAGGTCCTCAGGCAGCAGCACTTTGCAGAACTAGGAGCGTTTCCCGCTGCCGCCGCGGCCGCCGGCAGATCCTCCTTCTTGTACTTGACCCTCCTGTTTTGGAACCAGATTTTAACTTGTTTTTCCGATAGCCGCAGACACGTGGCGATTTCGATGCGTCGTAAACGGGATAGGTACATGTTGGCGGAGAACTCGCGCTCGAGTTCGAGGAGTTGGGTGCTGGTGAACGCAGTCCGGATACGTTTGCTTGATGAAGAGGAATCTTCCGATTTTAATGGTGGAGTCGGTGTTGATTCCCGGCTGGTGTTCGGCGATGAACGGTGTTGGGGAGATGTATGCGGACTGGTGTAGGTCGGGGAGCTTTCAAAGCTAGGCCTTTTAATAGGTAAGTGTTCGTCGTATAGAGGTGATGGTGCTGGGCGTTTTAAAGGCAACACGGGCATTCTAGGAAGCGGTGTCGGTCTTATTGGAACCTTATGAGGCGTAAACATCGGGTTAAAACTCTGCATTTGTTGTTGTTGCTGTTGTGCAAGGCTTAACGAAAACAGGTAGCTGCTGATGTAACTAGGCGGGTACGGCAGCATCGGCCTGGGATCACTAGGAGGTATATACTCCTTCTTGTTGTTAATCAACGAATCAACTAGGAACGAACGGGACATCTTCACGGCACAAACACTAGCACGTTACTAACTAGCCACCAAGGGATGAAACCACCCTACTGATTTTGAGGTGTTCGATGGTACGCTTTTATACGGACCCCCTCTTTTATTACACGGGGTGAATTCGACATGCATTGTTGCAGGGACCGCCTCACCCGACCCACCGGACCAGTGGGTAAATAAATTACACTTTTACATAATCCCCGCACTACTCAAACATTGGCTGCTTCTTCAAATAACCATTGCTACCCATCGCTGCACCCCGGCTTTCATCAATGCTAATTGCCCCGTTCGCCCAGGGCCACTATTATTAATCCCGTATCGCAATAATTCATCAGATTTGTTCGCTATTATCACCGCGCGATTTGTTTACCCAGCAATATTTAAATGTTGCACCGAGTTATACAAATTTTATTCCAACAATGGAATAATAATAGTCAGGATTGTAGGCTCGGTAATTATTCACGAGTTTAGATTTGATCTTATGTTAATTACAATTATCGGAATTAATATACACAGCTGGATAAATAATTATACTAACCGTGATTATATATCAGTGTGCAATGAATTAAATCTAGTTGAATATGAAAATTTAGTTTAGAAATTTAAAAGCAAATTTTTATGAAAGGTTTAATCGTATATGTAGTGTGGGTGTATGCCCACTTACCTACCCTTCAAAATACACAATAAAAACAAAGGGAATAATATTCGATGGAACATTTTATTAACAAATAAAATTGTAAAAATATATTTAGTAAATATTAAATATAATTCATTCATCTTATAATTTAAAAAAAACATTCAGTAAATCTTGTGATATGATTTATTAATTGGAGGATAAAATAGTGGCTACTTACCCACACTACATATAAATATTAACTTTTAAATCAATGACTGCTTTAATTTATTAGTTTATTAAGTTTGTTATTTACAAAGTGGTTATTGGCTACCCACTACATATAATTTTTTATTTTCACTGAAATTTTCTGTAGAAATCAATCTTATTATTCTGAAGTTTAAAAGTAATTTTGTAGTTTAAGTTTAAATGTATGTGTAGGATGGGTGGGTAGCCACTGTCCTACCCCCAATTACTATAGTATAAATGGGGGTTTCTTAATAAAAAAATATATAAAATAAATAACACTCACTCACCCTAAATATAAACGAACTTAATCTAAAACCCTGTTTTTATTCAATAACATGTTGAACAACACTATTTTATGCTGTGATTTTCTGGGAATCCAAATTCTAAAGTACGGATGAATTTATCATAAATAAATACTTCAATTATTTCTTTATTGTTTTCTTTTATTATTTTAAAAATAATTGTGATTGTTGTTTAAAATAATCATCAACATGATTTCAGTTTAAATTTCTATATATATAGCGTGGGTGGTTGACCACTATCCCACCCCCCAATGCTTATTATATAAACAAAATTTGTACTTTAATATGAGTACAGTGACTAGCTTAATCAATGTTTGTTTTTAAATTAAAATAGTGCTTATTCTGTGCAGTTTCTTTTAAGTCCGTTCGTAATGTTAAAGAATTGGAGAGTGGAATAGAGGGCACCCACCCACCCTACATATATTAATAAACATAAGTTGAAACATTGTTTTTAATTTATTACATTGACTAAAATGACTGAAATGTAACTAAAAATTTTATTAAATGAAAGAGTTGAAATATACAGAAATATGCATTACGAGTATAAGTGACTTATAACCCACCCCTCAATGATTGAAATAAGTATGTTACGTCGTAAATATATACTTTAACTACGATGTTATTGTTTTCTTTCAATAAGTTTTAAAATTGTTTAGATTGTAGTTAAAAATACTTATCAATTTCATTTTTGCTTAAAAAATAATACTTATGTAGGGCGTGTATCCCACCTTTTAATTCTTCTATATAATATAATTAATCTATTTATATAGCTAAACCTATAAATTTTTAATTTTGTTTAAAATAATGCATATCTTTATTTCAGAATGCAATACTGCGCAAACTGTTTATAACGACCGTTTGAGGATGTTAAGAAATTGGAGAGTGGGATAGAGGTCACCCACCCACCCTACATATACATATAAATCTAAGCTAAATTATTGCTTTAAAATTGATTAATTTGAACAAAATACTGGAGTAGTATTAAAATTCGCATATATTTTAATAAATGAGTATTTTAACTATTAATTATACTTTCATTTTATTATATTAAGATAATTTATAAATGTTGTTTAAAGTAATCATCAACATAATTTCAGCTTAAATTTCAATATATATGTGTGTCATTGTCACTATTCCACCCTTCAATGCTTATAGCAAAAACAAGATTTTGACTTACATTAACTAACTAAATCAATGATTTTTTATATTGTTGTTTATATCACGCACACTGTTCATTATTATTTTGATAATGTTGAGAAATTGGAGAGTCTGAATGAGGCCACCCAACCACCATAGATATGCATATAAATTTAAACTGAATCATTGTTTTAAAGTGGATTAATACGTTCAACCGAAATACTGGAGTAGTTATTAGAAAATTGCCAAAGAAAAGATTTGGTAAATAAAAATAATGGAATTATAGGTTTGTAACCAATAATCCACCCTTCAATTAGTAAAATACGTAAATATTTTCATAAATAGGTATTAAACTATTTTTTTTTTTATTTTATTGTAAAAAAAGAATTTTAAATGTTTTTTTTTTAATAATCATCAACCGAATTTCAGCTTAAATTTCAATATATATTTTCCACTATCTATCCAGTGTTTCGACTATAACTTCTAGTTCGATAGAAAATTACCTCAATATTTGTCGAGGTATTAGCCAGATAATTAGTTGTTTCAATACGTAATTTGTTTTGCAGTCTGAATAAGACTCTTTGTTGTAGATTTACGAAATGTTTTATCTAGCTTATAGTCGAAACTACAGTCACTCTAAAAAAAAAAATGTCATTGAATATTGATATATATTCGCATGATTTTTTCTCTAGAATAAATCGTTCTATTTCTTTTAAATCAAAAGATTTTATTAAAATTTCATAAACATTTTCTTGTCTTCTTATGATATTTTTTATAAAAATAAATAATGTAATGGTCTGTTGACATTAATCAAATACGTACACTAATGTTACACAGTATAAGCAGAATACTTAATGAATGAAGTATAAAGTAAAAAAATCTACAGTTGTAGAAAGGAGTCGAAGAAATTCTGGATTAAATGGGAACATTCCATTAGAGTTTTACTGGAAGAACATTTGAAAAAAATGAAGTTCGCCTATGATTTCTGTGCCCAAAATTTAGTGTATTTTTTTTTGCATATGTCTATTAATGTATTTTGTTAACATGTAATCCAAAGCATCATAATATGCAGCAATTTTATATTAAGTAACTTATTTCTTGCTATTAAAAGACACATTCTTCCAAAAACTTCTAGAACTACATTAAATATTAATAAACCTCATTTTAAAGATAATTGTTGTTACATAAACATTTATGTTTTTATTCTTTTTTCGTTTCTAAAGATAAATAAAAAGTTTTGTGTCAGATCTCTTAACTAATTTTACTAACCTACCATTTATTATATTATTTATTTCAACTTTATTTAATAATTCTTATTAAATTAAAAAATTAAAATAAAATGTGTTATTTTCTTTCAGATTTTTTAAAATTAAATTTTAAATAAAAGTAAAATAAATCCTTGACTTACAATAACCTATAGTCTGTCCGTTGGATCTTCCGTCGTACGTCACAAACTATTGCTTCAAAAAACGATGAAAGTTTTACAGTGCGTTCTTTTTCTAACGCATTTGGTTTACTTTATCAGACTGAATGTTTTTGTGTCATTTCTCGAAGCGATATTTTGTGACGTAGGACGGAAGATCCAACGGATGGACTATACTGAATATTGAGTAAGCGTGACCTTGACCTACTGCATAAAACTATTGCTTTCATTAATATAACCTTGAGTAAGGTTAATGCATAGCACGCCGGGTTAGTATATAATTTGTTATGGTAGGTCAGGAATACACCAATTTAAACGATGATTCTGTCAGTATTATACTATATCAAAAATCAAACGAATGGAAAAATTAAGAGCAATGGGTTACAGAAACCAAAAAAATAATAAACCTAATTAATAGCCATTCATCATCAAACAGGTCTTAGATAACAAAAAAAATAAAAATAAAGAAAGCTCAACAATGTTTGCAGAATATAAAAATTCCAAAAGGATAATTTATTTAATCTACACGAACGATATATAAGAATTAGGTCTCGAGGGTAAACCATACAGTTATTTAAATGATACTTGCATCATATACAAATACACAGTAAAAATACTCATAATTTCAAGAAAAAATACAAATATAATCTAAAACAATGAATACTTTAGCAATAATTTTACTATCAACGAACATAATATTTAATTAAAAATTCTAAACAACAGAAGGGTAAAGTCAAATCAAAGATAGACATTAAGAAGAACCAAAGAAGTCGATTACTTAGGATTAACAATCCCAGACAATATTTAATTGGAATTAAAACACAGTCTGACAGTGCTTTAGTTCGAGAAGTAGTTGTTTTAACTGTTAGTTAATTCTATAGTTTTTACATTGTAATATTGTAAAACTGCGGTGCAGAAATGCTCAAAATAATTAATTCTAACTATTACTTTTATTTTTATAGTGCATCTGTAAATCAATATTTAATTTACATTAATAATATTCGAGTCAATGTTCAATTTTTATAATTTATCAATAAAAATTTTATGTAATAAATCAGTGTAGATTATGTCAACTTAGAATTTATTGTCCAGTGGCGATAAAATGTTTTAAATACAATTTAATAATTTAGAGGCCGTTGATCTTACTAATTTATTTATATATCGATTCAGAATGGTACTAAAAGACTTCAGTTAAGTTGCTTAACAGGGAATTTGTTCGATATTTGTTTTCTCCACTTTTTCACACTTCTTAAAAATTCCATATTTTAGTATTACATTATAAACATCGATTATTGGTGACCATAACATATTAGCCCAGCCTTTTACAATTAATAACACGATTTGATCCAAATTTTCGCATTCTTAATCTTTTCGATAATTGATAAGGCGGTAAGATGTTGAAAATCCATTATCATTTGTTCAATAAGGTTATTATTAATTTTGTGATATTCAAAAAATTGTGTTTATTTTCATAATAATGGTTTTGCAAATTTAAAACAATTCTTCATTTTTCTTTAGATTATATATAACCTTCTCTTTCGAGATCACTAAATCCCTAATATGCATGGAGTGAGTTGATAACATGCCATCTCTCTGGATTGTGTGAACCGAGTTACGTTACAGAAGTCAATAAAACATTTGACTATGATGGTGCTTTCTTTGTATTTTGTGCAGTTAAAGGAGTCTTTGTTTTTGTTTTTAGCCTGAAATTAGAGGAAGCTGTATGTAATTATTCTTCAGACTCCTAAATATAAGAATTTTTGGTTTCTATCATTAACTTTTTTACTATACATTTCTGAATATTGAACTTATTTTTATCCGTAATAGTAAGTAGTCCGAACGTAATTTAAAATTAGGTAATTTTAAATTATAAGGCTTGATATGTTTCATATTGTTATATTTATTTTCCTGACATATTTTTTCATCAGTGATGATTATATTACAAAAATTAACTTTCCTTTGAAAATGATCGTCGCTGATCCAAACATATGTCAGAAAAATAAATTCAACAGTGTTCTAATTTGAAATAATCTAATGTTAAAATTTTGTTTCATCAAAAATGCAGCGAACAAAGAACCTACCGAAAGTAATTTATGTTACAATTCATTTTTTTACTAATTATTTATTTAAGTAGGGTGGAAAATAATTATGGTTTCGTTTATAAAAAGATTTAGGAATATATAAATTAAATGTGTGATAAATTTTTTCAAATAATAACTCGCACACATTTTTTAATGTACATATTATTTCAATCAATTGTTCGCTAATAGGAATAGAGTTCTATATAGTTGACCCACTTGAAATTATAATTACTCAAAGTACTATTTTTAAAATTAGGTGACATACTTTTATTAAACGATATTTCACAAAAAGTGGCTGTGCATCTTCTTAAAATTCCTTTTCAACTTAACATTGAAAGCTGTATGAATAAATATATAATTATTCCATGTCCAATTCAAAAGATACGATATTTTGTACTACAAGTTTATGTGTTGTTGTTTTATTATTATCAAGGTTACGTACGCACACGGGAATGTTAAAGTCCACAATAATTATAGTTGGTTTAATTTTAAATCAACTTGACTACTCAAAATATCTAATCATAAAAAATTCATTAAATTCAGATTGTCTAAAAACATTAATATTTATTTAGATTAGAACCTAAAACAAATATTCTTTGAAACTTAAAACGTGTTTCTTATTATAAAACAATTTTAAAAATCTGTTTTTGTGGGTTAATTATAGCTAAAGGGTTGCTTCATGTGAAAGGGCCATAATTATCTAAATTTCATTAATAAGAAACAACTTATTCAAATTGTTATTGAGTATATTAGTTTATGAGACAATATTAAAATAAAAACGTGTATGCTACTGTAAGAACTATTATTTCTAAAAAAATAATACATAGAATATTACCGATAGATTAAAATTAATTATGCAGGAATTTATTTACATTCCTCATTTCGTACAGTTAAAATATCAAACACAAACCGAATTCATGGGTTAAGTGTCATTGTGAACTGTTCTAATTTAATTAACAGTTTCCATGCGGCCCCGAACAAAACGAACAAAACAAACACATTCAAACAGATACAAAACCGCACATGCACACCATGTATTTTAGCAATTTTCATTCCCGCACAGCCATCTCGGCCCTAATCAAATTAATTAAAGGGCCGACGGTATAAATCGCCCGTATTTCCGTTCTCATTTCGCGCTCTCGAGTGTGCAAGCGTCGCGACGCCGAGCGGAAACTTTTTTAATTGGGGAGTAATAACCCGCGTATCTTTTATCTTTTACCATTGCGGGTGGGATTGCAAATGTACGATGCAATAAACGGGTGAAGCCAGAAATTTCTTTAGGGACGAGGAAGGGATTCTTCGGTACGCCGCAAGTGCTATTAAGAGGAGTTAACAGCGGGCAGGGAGGAAGCCAGATTGTAATTCTTGTAATTAAGGTAATCTTTTTGTGGGGTGTCGTCCGACATATTAATTGTCTAGGGTTTATTTCCTTTATCCTAGTCGTGTGATAAAAATAGCAATTAGTACTAATATATCAGATGGAATTAAATTATTTTAATATTAATTATCCAAAATATTTATTTGTATATTTATTTACAACAAAATGAATAAACTTGGAATAATTTTTAATTGAGCTAGGTGCACTTTTCGCTCACAAAGTGAAGAAAGTTTTAGTGTTTTATTCCAGGTTTATTAATTGAATCTTCATATAACTAAAGAATTGATTTCTATACTACAAAATGCGTTAGAATATTCGAAGTTTTAAAGTTATATATCAATTTTTAAGAAAGTAATGACTAACATAATAATAGACGTTTTAATAATCCCACAAAGGCAAATATTCTGCGGTTGACAACAACGGTCTGGTGCCGATAAAAGAAATCCGCATTCAATTCAGTTATTCATTCACCCTTATTACACATTCATATGTGCCGGCGATGCAAAAATAGATGGGAGATACAATAACCTACCAATTAAACATTCCAAATGTTATTATAACGGACGAGTTTAAAAATAATTGCCGACGTGGGCCCCCTTCTTCGGTCCTTTCTGAACCCTTTGCCCGTGACACGGAGGACCTTATTATTGGTAGAACGTGGTGCGGTGCCCCTTTTAATCGCATAATAAATGGGAGGAGCGAAGCCAAAATATGTACGAGCTACTGTTGTACACTGCCGTCTCACCCTAGTTTATGAACAATGTAAACATGGCTTGATTGCACCCCGTGCCAGTGGAGAGGGATAGATCGAAAACACGAGATAGTGTCTAACATCAGGGGTAATTATTGTACTCCGGGGTATGCGGAATCTGTATCTGGCAGTCGGAACGATCGTTTGATCGTTTTGTACTTTTTTTCTTTCATTAAACGAATGGATGTGTAATTTAAAGTTTTAAACTGTATAATATTTTATTCATTCTTGATAATGGCCCAGTGCCGAAACTAGTCGAATATAAAATAAATAATTTAGTGAAACAAACCAAGTGAATTTTTTCAACAACCTATTAATAATATTTTTTATTCTAAATCAATGAGAAAATTAAACATGCAATAATTATTCTTATATTCTACAATAACTTTATCTTGATTACTTAAGAAAATATCTGTTTTCTGTAATACTGTAGCTCTGAGAAGTAAAAAAAAATGTATAATAATTGTCTGAGCCCAGTCATTTTAATAATCCTTAATAAATTGTATAATCAAACAAACACCTGTAACTGTAGTCTAGAAATGATTAATACCATAAGCTCTTCGCATTAGTCGCTATTTTTTGCACTTTTATATGTAAATAAATGATTCCTCGGAATTAACTTTATTGTTGTATTAAATGTAATTAAATGATTTTACTTTTACATTAAAATTCAAATTTAATGAACAATCATTAGGTTATGTTGATTGATTGAAATACTTTTTTTTCTTTCCGACTAGTCTCGACCATTGGTCATTCTCAAGAAGTTATGAAAATCATTAAGCTATTCAGTTAAAATACTTGACTTTATAAAGAAAAAAATCCTACAATAATTTTGTACCTACGGTGGTGAATTCCTCACTAGGATTTAGAGTAATTCCGTAATAACTTAATCAGCTTTCTGTTAAAGGAGTTAGTCTAGTTTAAAACATCTTTATCTCACTCTTGAATTCTTTATGTTTGAGCCTCTTCTAACGAGTCGCTAATACCGCGGAGTCATCTGCGTACATAGTAATTGAAGAACAAAATGAATATCAGTGGGCCAAGGTTACGGCATTAATTTTAATTTTTTTAATTTTATTTTCACCTATGCTATTGATACTGGATTATACTACATTTATGCATACGGATTTGCCTTGCTGAAACCCATATTATTAATAATAATAACTTTATTCACGGGGTTCACCCTATGTACATTAGAAACAATACAAAATAAATTAATAATGATAAAAATAAATAAATAAAAATAAAATAACAGACTCATCTAAACTACTTAACAACTAGACAATAATTAAAGCTAAATAGTAATAATAATAAACAAAAGTAAATAAATAATATAATTTTATACATAGGCGCAGAAGAATCGATTTGAAATCAAAAAGGCTTCCAGAAAATATTATATATTTTTTATCAGATTAGAAAAAATTTGCCGTCCTACACGTAAAATTTTTGTACTATACTCATAGTCGATCCTATTAAATTTAATATTGAAAATACTAATGCTACGTGCTGCTGTTCTACTTTGTTGAAAACGTAAAGTAATTAACTGTAAGATATTGGAACAATATATGAAATTATAAATTATTTTTAATAAAAATATCATGTCTGAACTTATACGCCGATGCTTCAAAGGCATTTAATGGATAGAGAAATAAAGTCCTAACTTGACACGTAAAAATTACTTAGCGTAACTTATACGCTGCTATACGTAAAAATTTGTTTTGGACGCTATTCATAATCGTAATTAAGTACTGCTGGCGAGGGCTCCATACCACAGAAGCGTATTTTAAACGAGATCAATAATTTTGAACATTTTTAAATCATCCACATACAATAACATATTGGATTGTTTAATTATAAGTTGAATATCATATATATACAGGGTGTCCCGTTAATGCGGGGAAATGGATCTAATAAAAACTAAAAAAATACTACTTGAAAGACAATTTAATTTAAAAACTTTTTTATCTCTTAATAATATTTGATATCTTTTACGGTTTTCCCACAAAAAAATAAAATATATATTTTTTATCTAGTAAAAACAAAATAAAGTTTTTCATCGAATCGAAAAAAAAAATGTTTTTCGTGGCCGTCTTTGTTTAAAAAATGTAAATTATGTATAATAATAATTATTTAGTGTCCTTTAACAATTAATTTTTAACTTTATTATAGTTCATAAATATTCATATTTGGAACAAACAGATATCTTGTTTGTATTAGGATTTTGCAAAGAAAATTGTTTAAAAAGTGTTAGATGTTGTTTTGATTTATTTTATTAGTTGATATTATTTAATTTTTAATCAATAGAGTAAGTTTATTTACTTATTAATGGGTGCATAATGAGTATACTATATTCATATTTTATTTTTTTATGCAAAAACCGTACAAGATATCAAAAACTGGTAAGAGTCAAAAAAGTTTTTAAATCGAATGCCCTTTTAAGTGGATTTTTTTGGATTTTATTGGATGCACCAATAAAAAAATATTTTAGTTTTTATGTGGTGGTACTACTGTTTTTTATACTTCCTGTCAATCACTAATGCCAACAATAACTGAAATGATGTATGATATTATGGTACTTATTAATAATAAGTTTCATTCAAATCAAATAAAGCGTTCAATTGTTATAAACAAAAGAAATAAAAAATTTTGAAACTTTGAAGTTAAATTCCGGCTTAACCGTAAATTTTTGGATATAGATAAGTTGCGTTAAATCGTCATATTTTGATCCCAGGAATCTATGGTCTAGCCATTTCCCCGCATTATCGGGACACCCTGTATATAAGTGACCTGGCGTCCACAATAGACATTTCTTTGTTATAATATAATTAATTTTATTATTTAGAAATATATTTTATTAATTAATGCGTAGTTAGGATGACATCACCCGCCAGATGTCAATATGCTTAGTTCATAGTTTTAGTTCACATAAATAGATTAACCGCATGAGATTCAGATCCATTATTATATTAGTACTGTAACGCTTCACATATCAATTATTCTCCGTATAATTAAGTTTTAAGTAATGTAATTAATTGTAAATTTCGGAAATAAACCTTTTTAAAAAAACACAATTGTGAACCACGAAATTTAACTGTCGCAGTCGGTAGGATGTCATAAGGGCACACATTTTGAGGGAATATCAAAATAGTGCACCGTCCGTCTTTACGGTTGAATTGGCATCGAACGAGTTCCACGTCGAAGCAGCACCAGAGGGTCCTCCGAACATCGAGGGACTAACACCCCGAGGGCAGCAGAACGAGGAACACCCCATCACCAGATCCAGGACCACTGAGGGCATATCAGGGCATGGACAACGTGATCTTCGTAATTGAGTGGTAAGCATTGTTTTTTAGAGATTTTTTTTTTCCATATTTTTGTTCGCGTGTAAAATTTTATGTACGCAAGTGATACATCTTCGGACCCAATTTCACCACAAATTCTCAATTCCCCAAACCGCGTTCACTCCCCAATTACTTTTGTACTCGACGACCTAATCAATAAATTAGATAATTTAGTAATTACCGAAAATTTAAAAATGGAAAATATTAATTATCAATTGTTAAAATTAAATGTCGAAACGATTCCTTATTTCGACGGGAGTAACGAACTCACAGAAATATTTATTTCAAGATGCGACGCCGTATTAGATCAATTTAGACCTTTAAATAACGAGTTGGTGAATACGTATCTAATCAACGCGATAATAAGTAAACTTAAAGACAAAGCATTGGTCGCTATAGGTTCGCGTATAGAGTTAAACACATGGCCTGAAATTAGAAACCATTTAAGGCAAAGGTTTGGTGATCTGAGAAATTACGATTGTTTGGTTCAGGACTTAATTAATTTGAGACCTCATAAGAATGAAAAATATTTAGATTTCGGGGAACGTATACAAATTTTGCGAAGTAGACTATCCGCTAAAATTAACTCCTTATCGGCAGTGGAAATGCCGGACGCGACAAAGCGCATTTATCAACGTAGCTATGATGAGTTAGCATTAAAGACGTTCTTACGCGGAATTCGCGGCAACATACAAAGTATTATCAGGTTACGTGACCCTGACACACTAGAGCAGGCAATGAACTATCTGATAGAGGAAAATAATTTTCAGAGTACGCTCGATACGCCGAATGTATCAAATTTTAATCAAAATAATAATAAATTTAACAACCCAAATTATAATAAATTTAATAATCAACCTAGACCGCGTAATTAAAATTTTGGCAACAATAATTTTAATAATAATAATAATCGTTTCAATCAGTACCCTAGAGCACAAAATAACTTTATGAACCGGCCTAATAGTTTTCAATTTAAGCAAAAACAACAACCACGGTTCCTTACTAACAGTCAAGTGTTTGGGAGACCTCAAAACCCCTCAAATCACAAGTTTAACAGACCACAAAATTGTAATAATTACAGTCAAAATTTTAATCGGAACTTTAATCCATTTAATAATGAGCCGCCTGGACAGATTCCCCCGCGTTTACCAAATCCCATACCCATGTCAACCTCGACGATTTACACAAATAAACAAGAATTTAACTTAGATGAGCCAACGTGCTCTAAAAATATTAGTACACGAAGTAACAGCGTCATTGACCAGAACGGGAAAAATGAAGATAATTTTTTAGTATAAGTCGCCTTGGCAAACCGCCTATTGAATTTTTAAGCATTAATAATAATTTTAGTAATTTACCTTTCATTATAGACCCCGAAACAAAATTAAAAGTTTTATTAGATTCCGGCAGTACGCGATCATTTATTAGTTCTCGCCTAGCAAAAAAATTAAACAAAAATTTATTTAAGGATGATCCTTTCGAAGTAACAAGTGCTCATGGCACGTCCCGCGGAACACACAGCGTTATTATTAACCTACAAAAATTATTTAAAAGTAACTTTGCTGCAAAAGTAAAATGCTATATATTCGATTTTAATTCTTCCTTTGATATCCTGTTAGGCGTAGATAACATGACAAAAATTAACGTTTGCTTAGATTTTAAAAGCAAATCAGTAGTAACCTCTAACGTAGAAATACCATTTAAATTTCGGAATGACCAAGGCATATCTAATGAAAATAATGATAAAAATAATAGTATTAGAATTAGTAATAATAATCTTAACGTTAATAATTATAGTATTCCTGTTGCTCCGCCTGTCACTAAGCGAATATTAGTGTCCGCTCGGAGTCAACAGGTAATAGAAGTAGAAGTTTTAAATATTGAAAACGGTGAAGCCGTAATTCCTAGAACTGACGTTACGAATTTCTTAGTGCCTGAATGCGTCACTATAGTTAAAAATAATAGAGCTCTTTGTACTGTAGTTAATAAAACTGACATAGATAGGGAAGTTACATTAAAAAGACCTGTCGTGGTTACCCCCATCAGCGGATATGATGTGGTATCCCACGAACAGAATTATAATGAAAATAGTAATTTAAGTAAGAAAGATTTTAGGACAAATAATAATTTGAATATGATGAATACAAATAAATTTAAATTCGATTTCTCAAGTATTAGAACTGATCACATGAATGATGAAGAAAAAGCTGTTATTAAAAAATTAATAAATAAGTATGCCGATATTTTTCATGTAAAAGGGAATCATTTAACGTTAACCAATAATATTAAACACAGGATAATTACGACCGATGAGATTCCGGTCTATACTAAAACGTATCGCTACCCCGAAGTGCACAAAGCCGAGGTAAGCAAGCAAATTAATGAAATGTTGGAACAAAACATTATTAGACCATCCTTTAGCCCATGGTCCTCTCCTATATGGATCGTTCCCAAAAAATTAGATGCTTCAGGTCAACGAAAATGGCGCGTTGTATTTGATTATAGGAAATTAAATGATAAAACTGTAGGTGACCGATATCCCCTTCCCAATATAAATGACTTGTTAGATAAATTAGGGAAATGCCAATATTTTACAACCCTAGATTTGGCATCAGGTTTCCACCAAATTGAGATTGACGAACGTGACGTCCCAAAAACTGCCTTTAATACAGAAAACGGTCACTATGAATTTTTAAGAATGCCATTTGGGCTTAAAAATGCCCCAGCTACTTTCCAGCGCGTCATGGACAATATTTTGAGGGGAATTCAAAACGAATACTGTCTCGTCTACATGGACGATATAATTATTTTTTCCACTAGCTTACAAGAACATATCGATAGATTAAACGAAGTTTTTAAAAGGTTAAGAGAGGCTAATTTCAAGGTTCAATTAGATAAATCGGAATTTCTTCGTAAAGAAGTAGCGTATCTCGGACATGTGATTACACCCGAAGGTGTCAGACCAAATCCGGACAAAATTATTGCCATTCAAAATTACCCAATCCCCAAAACGACAAAACAAATTAAAGGATTTCTCGGACTGTTAAGATATTACCGAAAGTTTATCAAAAATTTTGCAGACTTGACTAAACCAATGACAAAATGTTTGAAAAAGAACTCAGTTATTAATATTAATGATGCAGATTACCAAAATTCATGTAACTTGTGCAAGAACGTCCTGACTAACCAGCCATTACTCCAATATCCAGATTTTTCTAAACCCTTCTTGCTGACCACAGATGCTAGTACTCAAGCCCTTGGTGCCGTTTTATCACAGGGTAAAATTGGCACAGATTTACCAATCGCATATGCTAGTCGAACGTTAAACGATTCTGAAACGCGTTATTCTACTATTGAAAGAGAACTACTCGCTATTGTTTGGGCTTTCAAATATTTTAGACCATATCTATTTGGGCGTAAATTTACAATTATCACTGACCACAAACCACTTCAATGGTTAATGTCTATCAAAGAACCAAATTCAAAATTAGTTAGATGGAGGCTGAAATTGTCAGAATATGACTATGACATTGTTTATAAAAAAGGTACTTTAAACAAAAATGCCGATGCACTCTCTAGAATTGAACTTAACATTAACGAAGAATATGCCCAAAATTTAGAAGAATATTTGAAAAATTTTGATGAGATTGAAAATGATCAGTCATCAGTTATTGCAGAACCCCCGGAAACTATTCGTATAAATGAAATTGAAAATGATGGCGCTACAATTCATTCAAGTTCGGAAAACCCTATTTTTGGTATACCAATATCAGATAAACCGGTCAACGTTGGTGATAACCAAATTATAATTACAGAGGTGGAACATTCATCATCTAAACCGAAAATTACTAATTTATTTAATAATAAAAAAATGCGAATACATGTTCAATTTTCTAAAAGAAATTTTGTGAATGAAGTCATTAGTTTTGTAAAAGAATATATTGTTCCCAAAATAAATTATTATCTATACTTCAAAAGTCCTATTTACGAAAAATTCATTAGCGTTCTCCAAAATTATTTTAAAAATTCAGAACTTAAAATGACTAAATGTAATAATTTACTTACGGACGTTGAAAATAATAACGATATATTGGAAATTATCCAAAATTATCATGAGGGAAAAACAAATCATCGAGGCATAGACGAAACTGAATTAAAACTCAAACGGATATATTATTGGCCAAGTATGAGGAAATCTATCCAAGAATATATTAATGATTGTGAAGTCTGTTTAGTTTCTAAATATTATCGCAAAACACTTAAATTAAAATTTAATCACACCCCAACAGCTATGAAACCATTTGAAATAATTCACATAGATTGTATTGCCCTCAAAAGTTCCAAATTTCTTACTATAATTGATTCATTTTCTAAACATACGCAACTTTACAAATTAAATTCTTACCAAGCTGTTGAAGTAGCAAACAATTTAATAAAATTCATTTGTCACCATGGAATCCCTAAATTAATTATTTCGGATAATCATTTGGAATTTAAGAACACGGTTATTAGAGAACTTTTGGAAATTCATAAAATCAAAATTCATTTTATTAGTTCCCAACACCCAGAATCTAATGGAATAATAGAACGCGTACATTCGACGATCATTGAACATATACGGCTCCTTAATAATCAAGACACATTTAAAAAAGAGCCAATAGAAATTAAAACCTTATACGCCGTACTAGCATATAATAATTATATCCATTCGACTACAAAATTAAGACCTTCTGAAATTATTTCGGGACACATCGATAATGAATCTCTTTTAGACCTCAACTTAGAAACCTTAATTACAAACAATTATGTAGAAAATCATAAAACTAAAGTCAAATTGTTGTATGAACCAATAAATGAAACAATAAATGAAAATAAAACAAGAACTATTGAAAAACATAACTTAACGCGAGAGGAAGTTCCAGAAATTCCAGAAAAAGTATTTATTAAAAACAAACAAAAACAATCAAAAACTAAAAATAAATATCAAAAAGAAAACATTCAAACTATTGATCCTAATCGTAAAACAGCAGAAATAGAAACCAGACATCATAATCACTCTAGTAAAATTCATTTGTCAAATATTAAACGTCCCAGAGTCAAAAGATCTAATTTAAAACAAACTCCAAATTTTGAAACATTTATTGAGATTTTAAGTAATGATAAAGAAATAAACAATGAAAACGTAAGAGAAATTTCGGATGATTTATTCAATGCCTCTCTAGAATACTCACTCGCTCACTGGTTGAGTAGAGATTTAAAAATGAGTGCAGGAATAGCACGTGAATTTAAATTAAGATTTGGAAAAATTAGAGATTTATCAAAACAGAACGCAAAATTATATTCTCTCTGTCATATTAAAGAAGAAGGTAGATATATTATTTATTTGATCACTAAAGAAAATTATTTCGACAAGCCCACTTTAGAATGTGTGTTTCATACATTGATAAATTTAAAACAATTCTGTTTAGACAAAAATATAACTAAATTAGCAATTCCCAAATTAGGTTGTGGCCTAGATCAATTAGACTATAATTTAGTTAAAGCTATGATAAATTATATCTTCCAAAATTCTAAAATACAAATAAACATCTATTTTGGTACACCAAAAATTGATGACGAAGTACCAGGCCCATCATCTTCGATAATTCAAAATCCTAGTTTAGTCCAGCAAAGAAAGTCATTTTTTGAGAACTATACTAAACCTGAACATTTCAAAAATTAGTAAACGAAAAATTAATACAAAATTTCAATGAAACAATCAAAGATATCGCACATAACCAAAACTTGCTCAAGGCCAGAATAATGCAATTACACGCAATTTATAAAGAGGAGATAGACCACCAGCACGTATTATTCACTAAAGATCTGTATAATCAACTCGTTTTACTTTACACAATAATCGAAAATATTTTAGAAGAAATTATTAACTCATTAACATTTTGCAAATTAAAAATTCTTAATCCAGATATAATTAGGCCCCAAGATTTATTTAATGAACTAAAAAAGATTTCCGTTCACTATAATGAGGAATTGCCTTTCGACCTTAAATTAGAAAACATTTTAGATTTTGAATCCGCGATATCAGTCGATTGCAAAATCGAACAATCAAAAATCTATTATTTCCTATCCCTTCCTATTAATTATGAACATCCTTTTGATCTGTATAAAATATACCCTATACCGCTGAAATATAAGTCCGAATATGTAACTATAATTCCTAATGTAAAAGTAATGTTAAAATCAAAAATTAACTCAAAAACATGGCCTCTAAGAGACATATGCTTGGGTATTAACAAGAAATTCCAATGCAACGATAACTTGCTCTTAAATTACCAGGCTGATTGTGAAACAGAGCTTTTGGTCAATGGAACCACCAAAAAAATGCAAGTTTACAAAATTAGAAATCGAAAAAAATCATTTAGAGAATAAACCCAATACCAACCAATTCCTAGCCGTTTTTAAGAAAAAAGAAAAATTAAAGATCACCTGCCCGAATCAAGAAGAGACCCGTGACCTGGAAGGCGTTTTCATCATTCAACCCAACAAATGCGACCTAGTCTTCCGGAACTATAAGGTGCCCCAAATGGAAACAACGTATGGAACCCCAGTGCTCGTGAGTGCTTCGACCCCAGAACTGAAGAACTACAATCTAAATAACTTTACAATACAATTGAAAGGACTTCAATTAGAAGACATCCCAGTGTATTCCCCGATACCCGATATAAATAATTCGGTGATACCCCTAAAACCCAGTGCATGGACACTAATACTTTATACGTTCATAATAATTTGTGTAGTGACTTTGATTTACAGACGCCTAAGACGCAGAGGAGCAGCCACCCTTGTAAAAGATGATGATTCTCCTCCACAGGTGTGTCGGATCTAGGGGGAGAGGAGTGACCTGGCGTCCACAATAGACATTTCTTTGTTATAATATAATTAATTTTATTATTTAGAAATATATTTTATTAATTAATGCGTAGTTAGGATGACATCACCCGCCAGATGTCAATATGCTTAGTTCATAGTTTTAGTTCACATAAATAGATTAACCGCATGAGATTCAGATCCATTATTATATTAGTACTGTAACGCTTCACATATCAATTATTCTCCGTATAATTAAGTTTTAAGTAATGTAATTAATTGTAAATTTCGGAAAGAAACCTTTTTAAAAAAAACACAATTGTGAACCACGAAATTTAACTTATATATATATATATATATATATATATATATATATATATATATATATATATATATATATAAACATTAAGGAGTATGGGGCCAATATGCGAGCCTTGGGGGACCCCCGAAGTTACTAAAATTTCTTTGGATACACAATTGCCGATTTTGACATATTGCCATCGATTTGTAAGATAACTACTAATCCAGTGAATTACAGTATTGTTACAACCTAGTATGTCTAATTTATGCAACTATAGGTGATAAAGTACTCTATCAAATGCCTTGAAGAAATCGGTATAAAGAGCGCCTATGCGTTTACGATTCTCCAAAGCTTCAAGCAAATACTACTCAAACAAAATTAGGTTGGTAGTTGTAGAGCGGCCCCTGTGAAAACCGTGCTCTTCATCTACAATGATTTAAAAAACCATACAGGTTGATCGGTCAGGATACTTGACTTTATAAAGAAAAAAATCCTACAATAATTTTGTACCTACGGTAGTGAATTCCTCACTAGGATTTAGAGTAATTCCGTAATAACTTAATCAGCTTTCTGTTAAAGGTGTTAGTCTAGTTTAACACAGCTTTATCTCACTCTTGAATTCTTTATGTTTGAGCCTCTTCTAACGAGTCCCTCACTTACTAATACCGCGGTGTCATCTGCGTACATAGTAATTGAAGAACAAAATGAATATCAGTGGGCCAAGGTTACGGCATTATGGTGTACCTATATTCATTATGTATTCGTCTGACACAGCATCCTTATATTTAGCTATTTAACCTTGTATTATTTCCTATAACTGAAATACGATACAAGTCAATTATTTACAGATTCAATTTTAATTTTATTTTCACCAATGCTATTGATACTGGATTATACTACATTTATGCATACTTATTTACCTTGCTGAAACCCATATTATTAATAATAATAACTTTATTAACCGGGATCACCCTATGTACATTAGAAACAATACAAAATAAATTAATAAAGATAAAAATAAAATAACAGACTCATCTAAACTACTTAACAAATAGACAACAATTAAAGCTAAATAGTAATAATAATAAAAAAAAGTAAATAAATAATATAATTTTATACATAGGGGGAGGAGAATCGATTTGAAATCAAAAAGGCTTCCAGAAAATAATATAAATTTTTTATCAGATTACAAGAAATTTGCCGTTCTCAATACACGTGAAATTTGTGTACTATACTCATAGTCGATCCTATTAAATTTAATATTGAAAATACTAATGCTACGTGTTGCTGTTATACTTTGTTGAAAACGTAAAGTAATTAATTGTAAGATATTGGAACAATCTATGAAATTATAAATTATTTTAAATAAAAATATCATGTCTGAACTTATACGTCGATGTTTCAAAGACATTTAATGGATAGAGAAGTAAAGTCCTAACTTGACAGTTACTTAGCGTAACTTATATTTATATTTATATTTATATTTATTTATATTTATAAGTACTTTATCAAACTTGCTTTACAAATACAATTAAAAAAAGATGAAACAAAAATATACGAACAATTTCGACAGCAAGCTGAAAGGCGGAGTTCACTCTTGAAGAATGTTCTTCCACTCTAACCTGTAGGTCCTTTCCTTCACTGTTTCATCATATATGAACTCAGCTTCGGATACATATTTTCAGGCAAAATAAACCTAATTTCTTCTAATAAAGGGAGACATTTAGTAAATTATGTCACGCTGCTATACGTAAAAATTTGTTTTGGACCCTATTCATAATCGTAATTAAGTACTGCTGGCGAGGGCTCCATACCACAGAAGCGTATTTTAAACGTGATCAATAATTTTGAAGATCTTCAAATCATCCACATACAATAACATATTGGATTGTTTAATTATAAGTTGAATATCATATATACATAAACATTAAGGAGTATGGGGCCAATATGCGAGCCTAAGTTACTAAAATTTCTTTGGATACACAATTGCCGATTTTGGCATATTGCCATAGATTTGTAAGATAACTACTAATCCAGTGAATTACAGTATTGTTACAACCTAGTATGTCTAATTTATGCAACAATAGGTGATAAAGTACTATATCAAATGCCTTGAAGAAATCGGTATAAACAGCGCCTACGCGTTTACGATCCTCCAAAGCTTCAAGCAAATACTACTCAAACAAAATTAGGTTAGTAGTTGTAGGGCGGCCCCTGTGAAAACCGTGCTTTTCATTTGCAATGGCTGATTTAAACAAACATACCAGCTGATCGGCCAGATTCTGTAATTTCGGAATTACGGATTGCAAACATACTCCACGATAATTGGTAAGGTCACACCTATTTCAGACTTGAAAATTGGTGAAATATAAGATTCTTTCCAAACATCTGGAACAGTTTTTTCAATAAGTGGTCTTTGAAATAATAAGGTTAAGAGTTGAATAGTAAATGTGCAGTTATTTAAAAAGTAATTGAAAATCATATCGGATCCAAAGGTTGTAGTAGGTTTTAAATCAGATATGGTATTAAATACTTGTGTACATCGACGTGAAATTTAAAACACGAATGTACAGATTTATGCCGTATGAAATCGTAGTTAGAAACTATATTATATGTATATACTGTTGAAAAATAATTAGTAAGTAAATTTGTTATTTCATTAGGATCAGATTTGTTATCATCTAACAAAAACATATGTATTAACGAGAAACCGCTTTGATATTCTGGACTCATTGACAAAGTTCCAAAAAGAATCACTATTGTTTCGAAAATTATACTCAACATATTTAATATAATCCCTATATAATAAATTCATGAAGTGAAGATTTACGAACAGTTGCTCAATTTCAATTTGAGTAATTTTCAATACACTTATATATAAACGTTTTTTGACACCAATTATTACTTCGCCATCAGACAATTTATTACTATTCGAGAAATTGATGAAAAATATGAAATTCAATTAATTGAAATTCGTTGGTATCTAATATGCCAGACATGACAAATTAACGTTATTAGAAAACTCTCTAATTTTAGTATAAATGCCACCGATGTTTTGAAAGTATATTTGAATATTATTTAGAGATGTTGTCTAATGTTTTTGATTTTTTAATAATCTTTGGAAAACCATTTAAGTATTTAATGAATAAATTGTTTTCTCCTGTGCTCAAACGCAGTTTAATTTCCTCACGCAGCAAGTTATAGTCTAATCTTTCTTATTTAGTTTTATCAGAAGAGATTTTTATTCCTTAAGGAATATTTACTTCCAGAACATATAATACTTCATTTTTATTATTATAAACTACCTTAGTGGGGCGAGGTTTACTCCATCCTTCCCCATCTAGGATCACTGCAAGGTTGAATTGTTATGCAAATTGATGATAATACAGTTTGAACAGATATACCGTATGTTTAACAATGTTTGATAGGCGTTTGAATTTTCCATTCATTAAAAAAAACTTTTATCTACGATCGTACAGAAAGTAGACGCTTTTTGCATAATTTTTCATTGTAAAAGTGGCTTTTTAAAGCACTAGTGCTTTTTTACGTTTTTATTGCACGGTAATGTCAAACTGTTTTTATTGCACAGAAATGTCAAATTTGACAGATGAATATATTATAGCACAAATTTTCGACGAAAAACTTACTTTTTTATTAATTGATACAAATAACTAATAAACTATAAATAAAATATATAATACAAACCAAATGGCAGGTTTAAGAACTCTGAAGATTTCATTTAATGCAAGTCGAAGCGATTACAATAAAGCGAACATTTTTTCCATAAACAATAATGGCGGCTGACATTTGTGCAACTTGTTTACTGGTTGCTAAGAAACGCTTTCATTAGTGCACTGCGGGTAAAATATGTTTTCATTAATTGAATTATTGAAATGACATTAAAATATTACTCATATGAATATATTCGTTGAAATCCTTTACGATCGAAGATAAAATTTTGTAAGGCACACGTGTAAAAAGTTTCTTTATTGCACTCCTGGCTTGAAAAAAAACTCGCTCGTTCCTCGCCCGTGTTTTTAAACGCCAGTTCGTGCAATAAATTATCACTTTTTATACTTGTATCTTAAATAACTATTAAGGTTAATACATACCAGTGGCAACACTTTTTAAAGTTTTAAATTTTATTTTTCTATATCATATGCTCAAAATGTTACCCATCTTGATCCGAACATAAATATACCTGTCGTTTCATTTTGTTGAAGTAATGTAATTTTTTTTACAGACCTTCTGACATCTACCGAGCGATACATTTGTCTATGCAGATAAACATCAAAGTAACTCACATCTACTCTTTGCTGAATATCTGCAATGACCGCTTCCGTAAGAACAGTAGTCCGGCCTGTAGATTTTCCTTTGGAAACGCTACCGATTTCAAGGAATCTTTTAACAATACGGCGAATATGTTCCACAAACTAGGTGTTACCGAACTTAGATCAGGAAATTGTTATAAAATTGTTCTTCACATTGTTGATAGAAATAATTCCAATTTCCTTCTACGTTGCTTGTTTCCGTTCAAAAATATACTTCAATAATAAACTTTTTATGGAGCTCAGTGAATGTCATTTTTAATCTAAAATCTCATTACATAATTAATAAGTGCATGCGGTAATTTCTTACTTACCAACAAATTTTTACAGTAGGATGATAGTAAAAACGTAAAACGCAAAACTGAATATAAATATATAGGTTTTATAATTAAAATCACTTGGTTTGTTTCACAAATATTTTTTATTTTCGACTAGTTTCGGCTTATTGCCATTATCACTGAATATAAAGCATGAAGTACCGCAATGGCACTTGATACACGGACGCTAATGATCAAACGCCTATCAAACATTGTTGAACGCAGTGTATTATCATGTTAACATGATGATGCTGATTCTTCCGTATTATACACTATAATATTATTAGCTTTGCTCTTGCGTTCATTAATTACATACATTGTCGAGTCGAAATCAATTGCATTTTTTCATTTCCATAACGCTTTCTACTTTTGGTTTTATTAAACTGATATTGATAATTTATAATTTAAATTGCACAATATGCGACAATATGGAGGCATTTATCACATGTATATATACCATTGTCCTTCGTGACATTATCTAAGAAATAATTCATACAATCTTCTAATAGAGTTAAGCAGGACAAATTATTCCAACCCTTACAGGAACCACATCTCAACCGTAGGCTGCTAATAATATTGTTGCACACACAACACCTAACCGGAATCTTTATTTTAAGGAATAAAATGTCGATATCGCAACGTCGCTAATTCTTGAATTGATCTTAGACAGAGACAGATACAATATGAAGCAATAACTGTGATAAGCATAGTTTAGAATCACCACTTATATGATTGTTTATCATGTAGTAATTTATATTTTTCAAGAATGAAAATACTTTCAGTCCAATATGTAGATATATGAAGTATCTAAACTAATAAAAGAAGCTAAAATGTCTTATATTCACCAGATTGAAGAATAATTACATAAAGATCCATCTAATTTTTAGCCAAACGCAAAAACAAGGATTGCAGAAGGTACACTGCACTTGATGGAACGAAATTATAACAGGAAATTAAAAATTATAACACGTATTATGTTATGTTTCATATTATATTATAATTCCTAGAATATAAGCTACCAAGTCACAAAATACAAGAAATGTACCGACATAGTCAACTGTTTTCTTGTCTTCTTCAACTCCATACAACCCAGAGAGATTGCATACTATCAACTTATTCCATAAATTTGAGGGATTTCATGTTCTCGAAGGGGAAGGTTATCTATAATTTAAATAAATTGAAAAAAAAGATGACAATTGACTTGGATCAAATCTCCTCATTCATTCAAAAGGCCGCGCTAATAAACCATAATTATAATTGAACACTAATATATGGTATTATTCCAGAAGTTTAGGCAAAGCACTAGCGACTAAGTTTTCTTATAAGCAACGTTTCTAAACCTTTTGAGACCATTGTGAATGGATATATAAATAAATGAGTAAGTACTGACATAATCCCGACCCAACATGTTCTCGAAGGGGAAGGTTATCTATAATTTAAATAAATTGAAAAAAAAGATGACAATTGACTTGGATCAAATCTCGTCATTCATTCAAAAGGCCGCGCTAATAAACCATAATTATAATTGAACACTAATATATGGTATCATTCCATAAGTTTAGGCAAAGCACTAGCGACTAAGTTTTCTTATAAGCAACGTTTCTAAACCTTTTGAGACCATTGTGAATGGATATATAAATAAATGATTAAGTACTGACATAATCCCGACCCAACATGTTTTTCTATATAACACATGACTCAATAAATCTCTGGTATAACTAAGAAAAACATTTTATTTTAGAAATTTTGCCTTATTCATAAACATACTCTCCCTCAAGAGTCATACATTCATTTCAACGTTCGAATAACTTTTCGATGCCCATTATATATAAAAAAATTTGTCTTTGCTCTCAAAATAAGCCTCAGCTTCGGAATTCACTTCTTCATTTGAGCCAAATTTATTTCCCTTGAGTTTTTTTTTATATCTGCAAAAAGCCAGTCGTGGTTGGGATCAACTCTAGAAAATACGGTGGATGGGGAATCAATTCAAAGCATTTATCAATGCTTTTCATCGACTTATGACATAGGGCATTATACTGGTGAAATAGCACTCATTTCTTTTGCACGTGGGGCCGTTCTTTCTTGATTTCTGCACTCAATCCAATAACGCTATGTAATATTCACTATTGATGATTTTGCCTTTCTCAAGATAGTCGATTAACAAAATTCCATGTGCGTCTCAGAATATGGATGCCATAATCTTGGCAGCCGACTTTTGAGTTTTTGGTCGCTTTTGACGACTTCCACCGGCTGTTCTACACTCAACTCACAATCTTTTTGATTCAGAGGTGGAGTGGTGGATGTTTCATCCATTGTCACATATCGATGCAAGAAATCCTTTTTATTTTGCTTGAATAGCTCCAAACAGCGCTCTGAATCGTCGACTCGTTGTTTCTAGACCGGTGTGAGAAAACGCGATACCCACTTCGAAAGCAACTTGCGGATGACCAAATTTTCATGTAAAATTGTAAAGACACTACCTTTTGATATTTTCAAGGAATCAGCTATTTCACAGAACTTCATTTTACGGTCTTTTAAAGCTATTTTGTAAACATTTCTAATGGGCGACCAGAGCGTTCTGCATTATGGGTGCTTGTATGACCGCGTTTAAATTCAGCATACGAGTTAATAGTAGTTGATTTCCCTGGTACAGAGTTCCCATGCTTATCAAGCCACAGTTTTGCTCAAACAGTATTTTTCAATAATTTAAAAATACGAAAACGTTTCGTGAATCTACAACAATGAATCTTACTGAGACTACAAAACAAATTCCTTTTTTAAATTATTGGTTAATTTTCTACAACGAACTAAAGGATTTTAATATATTTTATTATTCAATTATGCTCAAAGTGGAGCGTAATTATTTCTTTAGAATTCACTAATTCCTCTCAGGTATAAATTCAGACCATCATTCCACCAAAATTATTAACATTCTGTTGCCGTACATTCCAGAGAAAGTTTTTAATTTTTACATTTTATTAATTTAGTCAATACATATTTTTCAGGTAGAATAATGCAATATTTTAATATTAATAAATATTTTTTTACAATTTTTTCAATATTTTACATAATTAATTATATAATAAAGCATTAACCTCCCTCTGTTTTCATCTCGAAAATCCGAGTCATTTGATATTGACGGATGTATCTTTCCTCTTCTCCTATCTTATTTTATATTTTTACTTTCTTCTAGCTAACTACTGAGAAATTATATTTATATTTACCCAACGTGTCCTTAGCCTACCCCAACCTTATAAGGTTCTAAGGTTTAACCCTACGTGAGGCATAACCTTACGTGAGGTTAATGTATACTTTCATTAACCTCACGTAATGGTATAACCTTGCCGAAGCAATCGTTTTATGCAGCAGGTCAAGGACATGTTGACTCAATATACAGTACATTAGGATATGCCAGGAATACGATATATTTAGTAGAAATTTAGTTTACAATTTAAAATGTATTAATGTACATTTGATAGATCTCAAAAAATATTTTACTTTTAAAAGTTCAAATAAATCATTCGAATACTCTGTTAGTCAATATTATATTACGTTTTAAAATTGCGGCAGTTTAAAACTGAAGCCTTTATGAGCGGCGAAGATTCGCGAAATAAAATCGAAATATATTCAGCCCCGTTGAATTATGCATAAAGGGAGCCTTAAAATTTGTTTAACAAATAAATATTCGAGCGGAGGTAATTCGATGCAAGGAAAAACGTTTCGATCCCCCAAGAGGTACGAGGGGCAGGGGGAGGAGTGGGTATGTCTCTCCACTCGACGGATAGTCGGGATCGATATTTCGCTTGAATTTAATTAGACCACTCAGAAGATTTGCCTTTCTCGTTACGTTGCTTATTATTAATATGACGAATACTATACACTAATCATATTGAGTCTAGTTTTTTACTGTAATAAGAGAAGGCGATTTTAGAAAGAAAAATTTTTCTTGAGTTAAATAACTATTTTTTTATGACCTTTTGCCACCTTTCGAGTATCATCATGATGGCTCAATAAACTTCTATCATTTTTTCAAGAGCTTATTACAGTCGTTTGTGTGCTTTGTTAAATACACCTTTAATTTTTACTGTTATATGATGGACTAGACTTTTAAAATCTATTGTATAAAAGAATTGCACCCAAATAAACACATCCCATCTGAATGTTTAATTAAATTAATCGCCCCCAACAAAAATAATTCACGCTCTCACATCATTAAACATTCAACGGCGGTCCATTTCAATCTCACGCTTAATTCATAGCTTTGAAACGCAAAGCGACCACAGTGCTGTCACTCTATTTAATTAAAACCAAAAATTGTTTATTCACCATTAGAGTGGTGGCCATATGCCGCGATGTCTCTCCTCTTTTTCTCTCTTCTCTCCTCGCCGAATCGTGAAAATAGTGGTATCTGTCCGTTTCCATTGATTAGAAACTGATTAATGACGGGTCGTCGGCATCGACCCGATCGATTCAGGAGTTAATTGACTAACTAGGGGATGTAACAAATTTCATCCATCCGGCGAGGCCAACTTTCATCGGAAACTTTGGCGGAAAATGCCGGGGAATGAAATAAAAAAAAGATCGTCAGTGTGCGTGTGTGTGTGAGAGAGAGGGGCAGAGTAAAACCAGCTATTCATCAAGTGGATTAGACGGTGGGATTACTGAGAGCGCGAGAAAATTGATGCGCTTCCAATTGAAATTTAAGGTTTAAGTAATATTTATTATCGGGATCTACTAGGGTGCCTTAATGAGTCAGGTGAGTGGCTCCTAACCTTTATTAGTTGTAGGGTCTTGCTTTTAAAAAATAATTAGAGTTGATTGCAATACACTTTTATAAAAATCTGAGCTTTTCAACCTACTAAATTATTTATTATTTAATTTAACACTGAAATCATTTTTGAGTCTTTTGTTGGCTGATATTTTTATATTAAATATAGAAGAAAAAACTCAATTTTTACGAAATCACTTATACTTTTTTTGTTTCTGATTAATTCGATTTACATTTTACAGGGTCGAATCCGAAATCATTTTTACGATTTTTTATAGAAAGAAAGAAATTTCTACAATTATGTATTAACATTTTTTTCGACTTCGCCATCTTTCGGATAACATTATGATTCCTCACTAATAGAACATTTGCCCTTTCTCAGCAAAAGAATTACGCAAGTACTGTTTGGCACCATTGTATGAAATGAATTGTTTCGCATTCAAAGATGTTTACAAAAATCGAAACAATTAGTAGTCGAACGACGTAAGGTCTGGTGAGTATGGTAGATGATCCATCAAATCCCATCCAAGCCCCAGCACTAAACTTGTGTGTAATAAAAATAAACATAAACTCTTACGATTTGCTAAGTCTGGCTAATTTTTGTTGATGCGTTTCATTCAATTTATTCAATTGGTGACAGTACATAGCTGTATTAATTGTTTGATTCTGTGAGAGCAGCTCAAAATTCGCGACACCTCTGTAATCTCTCAAAATTGAGAGCATAATCGTATTTTAATGGATATTTCTCATCATCAGTGAAAATACATTTGAGAAATGGATCATTTTTATTGTTTTTCAAGAGCTTATCGCAAGCATTTATGCGCTCTATTAAATGAATTTCTAATAGTGGACACTAAACATAGAGTTTACTAACATATCCCAGCTTGTGCAACGGTCTTTTCACAATTGTTTGAGAAATGTTTAATTACATGCAGAACGCAGAGAACTAAAAAGAGACTAGTAAAATTATGTTTGAAAGAAAATAAGTCTGAGGAAACTGACCCAAGCATGAAGCAACCTTTGCAAAAAATATTTTTATTAGAAAAGTGGTATCTTAGCAAGTTTAACTGTTAAACTAAACATTTTGTATTTCTGATAGCTAAAGAAAAGAGTATGGTAATAGATGTCCACTTCATTTATCAGACTTAGGGTATAATATGTCTCAAAGAGAATTTTAGGTTCAAATGCAATGTGTTTGGTTTTACTATCAGCTCTGAAAGACTAGATGATTTTGCCACACCGCTAAAGCAAGGTTTTGAAAATCACTAGAAACATGTCTACAAACCAGTGTTGTCTACCTCCAAAAATGTGCTGTGTCAATGACGAACACTTTAAGACAGTTTAAAGTTCACTGCACTCTAATTTCTTTTTTTGTTTCCAGTGATCTACAAAAATTTGCTTTAGTGGTGTAACAAAATTATCAAATTAAAACTGATATCACAGATGCGGAAAAAAAGGTCCGTTTTCAGAACATCGACAATGTATATTTTAAAGATGTAATTCATGAGTATGACTAAGTAAAATATGGCGCCGAGAATAACAGTCCTTGAAGAAAGTAGTGTCGAAGAAAATAGTGCCAAATCGAAATGCAGTAAATGTAAACATAGTGTCGTTGATGCAAGGGCCTGTGAAGGATGTCTCAAGTCGTATCACCGATCGTGTTTGGATTTACATCTACCTACTTGTACCGTAAGCCGAAAGAAATCAATCAACCTAAATGAGGTTAACACTGGGGACATTGTGTAAAGTAATTCACCAACATTTTTCCCAAATAAACATCAAGAAATAACTCACCTGCAAGACATAATTAACATAAAGGATGAGCTAATCGCGGAATTAAGGGATAAAATCAACGTTATGAAGAAAACAATATCGTTGCTTGAAGAAAAATGTGAAATCCGTCAACTCCACCTCCCGGTAAATAGCGGTGAAAATAAAGTTCATAGATCTGTTCCTAAACTGGATATGAATATCGCTCGAAATAAAAATAGAGAAATAGGCAACCAATTACACTCAAAAGTGAATGATACTAACAGGAAGACTAAAAATAATTCTGAAGTGAAAACGGTAATTGAAGCAAAAGGAGCCGAGATCAACATTAATAATTCGCCAACGGTAAAAGTGCAGAGCCAGGAACAACTTGATATGAACAAAACAATTAAAAGTAATGAAGAATTTAATGAAATTATAAACATGCAAAATGATGTGTCGAATCAACAAGACAATAATGAAAAATGGGAAGAGGTTAAAGGCCGCAGAGTCAAGCAACGCACTATAATCGGGACGGCCCAAAGCAGTATAATAAAAGGTGTCCCACAGTACAAATATCTCTATGTTTACATGTTAGATCCAAAACTTTCAAAGGAAGAACTAACAAACTACCTCCGATCCTGTAACTTTAAGGAGGTGAGATGCGAAACACTAAAATCAAGACGCCCAGATGAGTACTCGTCGTTCAAAGTAGGAGTTCCATCCAATCAAATCGCTGAGCTGAGGAAACCCGACATCTGGCCTGAAGATGCCCATATCAATAATTTTTTAGTAAGTGTCCAGATGAAACAAAACGAGAAATAAAATTACTATTTATTAATATGCAATCAATACGAAATAAAATCGACGAATTAGATAATTTCTTAATAGACAAAAACTACAATTTCATATGTATTGTTGAACATTGGTTGTCGGAAAGCGAATGTCAAATTTCTTCTGTAGGGAATCTTTTTTCAACTGCTTATTATGCAAGAAACAAGAGCAATCATGGGGGAACAATGATTTACGCGGAAGAAAATTTATCATATAAAAACTATAATTATATTACAAATTCCTTGTCCGTTGATAAAAACTGTGAACTATCGTGCATTTATGTTCACAACATTAATTGTTATATAATTTGTATGTACCGTTCTCCCTCTGGAGATTTTAATGATTTTATTACAATAATATCACAATTTTTAGATCAAATTCATATTGGCAAAAGCAATATCATACTAGATAGAGATTTTAACACACTTTTTAATGCTGGGGGGTACAGGGTATCATATATTTTAGATACTCTTGCAAGTTATGGTTTACATAAAGTAGTAAATTTCAATACCAGAAAAGGAAATTGTATAGACAACGTGTTTACTAATATAGATCTAAACAGAATAAGTATTTATAGCACAAATACGTATTTGTCTGATCATACCGGTATTTCTATGAGTGTAATATTTTTTGAAAATATAAATAAAATCAAACCGCAGACTTTCAGGCCAATTACAGAACAAGGCAAGTTTAGTTTTTACAATTTAATTAATACAGTAGATTGGAGAATTATGTTAGATTCGTCATTTACTTTAAATGAGAAATGGGACAATCTACATAATGTATTAATTGAAAATGTAAAATCAGGTTTCAAAATTAAAACGTTAAAGAAATCAAACAGAAAAATATGTTGGTTTAATTCAGAACTTAGAAATATGCGAGAAACATTACATACATTAAGTGAGATATATAAAAACCACCCTACTGAAGAGTTAAGATTAAAAAGAAATAATTTTCGTAATAAGTATAAATCTTTGATCAAAACTACTCGGAAAACCGAAACCGGTAAATACATAAATAACGCAAATAACAAATCAAAAGCAATGTGGAGATTAATAGATTATGCTAGGAAAATAATTAAAACAGTAAATTCCTGCAAAATATCATGTAATGAATTTAATAACTTTTTCGTCAATATTGCAGGATCATTAATAAAAAACTTGCCTGATGTTCCGTTTACGCATTTAATAAAAACTGTAGAGTCCCTACCTTTTGAATTTACTCAAACTACACCCATACTAGTAAGAGATGCGATCCGGAGTATAAGAAATAGTAAATGTGAAGATATTTATGCTTTGTCATTGTCCCATATAAATTGCGTAATTAATGAATTAGTGGCACCACTCACAAAGATGATAAACGAAATATTAACAACTGGCACTTTTCCTGATGTTCTCAAATTAGCAAAATTTATACCAATACATAAAAGTGGCGATGAACAGGAAGTGAATAATTTTAGGCCAGTTTTAATCTCTCCAAAGTAGTCGAAATAATTATCAAAAATCAAGTACTGAATTACTTTGAAACAAATGAACTTTTTACCGAAAGTCAATTTGGTTTCAGACCTGGTTTATCAACATCAGATGTTGTAATTGCTCTCATTGATCGGATCATGAACGCTTTTGAAAACAAAAATGTATCAGTAGTATCCTTCATTGATTTGAGCAAAGCGTTCGACTGTGTCTCACATGAATTGCTAATTCAAAAACTGGAAGCATACAACTTTTCCAAAAACAGTATTAATTTAATGAAATCATATCTTACTAATAGACATCAATCAGTTTTTCATAATGGAGCAATATCAAAGCCTGAGAAAATAACTCATGGGGTCCCACAGGGTTCAATACTTGGACCCTTGTTATTTTTAATATTCATAAATGACCTTCCGATCCAACCTAATATACCGAATTTTATCTTATTTGCCGACGACTCTACTGTAATAAATGAGGGTAGAACAACGGAGAGAGCCAACATGGAAAATGAGAAAACAATGAGTGCTGTAAAGAATTGGGTTACGCAAAATAAATTAATTTTAAATGAAAATAAAACAAAAAAAATAATTTTCAGCCTTAAGAAAGGCACACCGAAATCCACCCATTGTTTTCTGGGCTTCCATATTGATTCATCAACGGAACCTAGTAGGTAGGGTCCCGGAAAACGTAACCAGAACCGTGTATTACAGTCTCATTGAGTCACGGCTTAGATACGGTATACTAGCATGGGGTCATGCAGCATGTAGACACAGGATATTTCGATTACAGCGGAGAGCAGTCCATATACTGGGTGACATCAAATATAGAGATTATTGTAGATCAGTTTTTATTCATCTTAGAATCTTAACATTACCTTCTCTTTATATTTTACAGTCAGTGCTATACGTTTTTAAAAATCCACACAAGTACTCTAGTCTTGAGCATTGCTACGAAACGAGAAATAAAAGCCAAGTACAACAAAAGAAGATAAGGTTATCAAAATCGTGTAATAGTACAAATTATTTGGCCATAAAATTTTATAACAAATTACCTGATATTTGGAAGCAGTTACCTCTCAAAAAATTTAAGGAGGTACTGTCCAATGTCTTGATAAAGAATGGGTATTATTCATTTGACGAATTCATGCAAAGCAATATATCTAATTTTATTTTACATTAATCTAGATTATATATCTATTTTTTTATTTACTTATTATTATTTATTATTTATTTCTTAATTTAAATTTAATTTTACTAATTTAATAAATATTTTTTCTTTTAATATCATATCACCTTTTACTCTTTTAACTTACATTTAATTTTATTTATGTGACATATGTTTTACTACTATTATATTTTATGGCAGGTTTTAACTATTTTAATTATTTATTTATTTATTATTGATTTCTTATTTTAATATTTTTAATTTTACTAATTTAATAAATATTTTTCTTGTAATCTCATTACATTTTTACTTTTTTAACTTACATTTAATTTTAATTTATTTATGTGACATATTTTTTATTACTATTATATTTTAATGCGGGTTTTAACTATTTTAGTCAATTTTGTATATAGCAGTGTTTTACCATATTATTGTGTTTTATTTACTTTTTTATTATTAATTTATTGTACTAATTATATATTAAAATTGTCTTATTGAGTTTATTTGGAACATAGATTGCAATTTATCTAATGATACTCAGTGATTGCACACCTAGTATGATCTTGCTGGTATTATTATTTTTTTAACATGTTTTTTTTCTCATTTTTAAATGGAATGTACACATGGCCTTTTAGATATTATTGTATTTTGGATCAAAATGTTTGTAATATTGTATTTCTATATGCTAAGTTAAATTATTATGTCTATTTTTTGTATATGGTGACTTATGTAAGACATTATTATTGTCAAACATCAATAAACTACTTACTTACTTACTTACTTACTATGAAGGTGTCAAAGAACATCACAGAAGGGAATGTTGATGTAAAAGGATTTGAAAAATTTAATTAGACAAAAAAACAATTATAATAATTTTTTGTAGATACATTAAAATCAATTTTACAATTCCTGAGAACATGCAATACACAAAATATCTTATAATGGAGAGGGTATTGTGGATTTAATGGCAGATTATCTTTCTCAAAAATTTTAATTAATATTTTTGGGATTTTCTAGCAACATCTATTTTTGAGACATTAATTTTCAAGAATTTCTATTCTAAATTGTATGACTTTTTCTATGCAAACTTTCAAGAATTTATTCGAGGTTTCTACAAATTTGAAACAATGTTTTTGTTTGCGGAAATATATGCCGGTGGGCGCTATATCTCAAACACGAATGATCCGATGGAGATGAAACTTGAAAGTTAAGGTTTTATCATTAAAAACTGAAACTGGAAACCTTTTGGTGTACATTCATAAACCGGAAGTTTTTTTTTCGATATTTTTTGTAAAATTCTTAACTATCGAGAAAAAAAAATAACAATTGAAAATTTTGACATTTTTTACCAACTGCTAATAAACTACAGGAGTTACATGAAATTTACATTTTAAATAATTGTTGAGAATTCAAAAGTGATCAAATTATTAAGAATAAAATTTTTGTGGAAACCTCATATTTAGTTTTCGAGTAAAAATATAGGGAAAGTACTATGATGGCCACATCAACATTTTTCTCTTTCTATCAAAATTTTGAAACAAGTTTTCTTCTAAATTATAAGACATGTTTTTGAAACTGGCTGTTTAACAATTTTACTTTCTCATTTATAGGATGGTTAAGCATTTTCTTTTTCTCCACGAGAACTCTAAAATATTCTATTCTTTTAAATATTTTTTTATTATTTTGCATGATTCTTTGATTAATATTATCAGAATTTTCAAGAAACTTCGCTTTTTTACCTTTTTCAAAAATTAAGGTAATAAACTTTAAATACTTTCCAGAAATTTCAACTTCTAAGCATTTTCCAAAAGGTTTTCAAATAATTCAGGTATTTTTTTAATTTCTTGATTTTTTATAATTCATTGCTTCAACTAATTGGACGTTTCCAGCAATTATAATTTTTTTAATAACTTTTTCTTTAAATTGCGAAAGAAATATTTTCTTCTACAATTCTACAATTTTCCAGATTACAAAAAATTTTCAATTAGAAAAGTTTTCTCTAAATTGTATATAATATTACAGCCTATTTTAATTACATAATGATTTTTACACTCTTTCTAAATCGCGACAATTTTCTTATTGGACTATAAAATATTTTTCTCTTCTAAATATACTGAATTGAAAAATTAACTATGTATTAACCTCAAATAATTATTGTAAAATATTATATAACATTTAGGCACAATTATATAAATCTAAACAACATATAAAATAACTTGCCTACATGTTATATAATTATTTGTGGTTAAAACGTAGTGAATTTCAATGTAAGTATGGATTCCCACGTAGTAACGGTCGCAACCATTCTCTTTATCTTCTAAATATTTCTAGAATTTTGTTTCCAAATTGTAAAGTTACAAAAACTTTCACACATATTGTTTCAAAGAATTCCACTTTCAATTTAAGAACATTTTGATTTGGTATTGAAGGATTTCTTTTCTAAATCTTTTCATTCGGGGTGTTTCAGTTCGCATTAAAATTTGAAAGGATGAGGCAAAAAATACGACCGCAAATAAATTTACAATTAACACAATCTAAACTTTTCTGGGAGTTTGGCTTTTAAATTGTGAACATTTTCGATTCGAATATCTCAGTAATTTATTTTGCGGATCTCTAAAATTTTCTAGGAATTTTTTTCCAAATTGGTAGTTTATTAGAAAGTTTATAGAATTTTCTAGCAATTTCCGTACCAAGTTTATAAACTTTTTAAAGAATCCTTTTTATTTAATTTTGAAAATTATTTTGTTTTTCTCTTTCAAATTTTCTAGAACTTTTTCTTACAAATTTCGAATGTGTTTTCTTATGGTTGTAGAATTTCTAAAGACTATAAAATTTCTCTTTAACATATATAATTGCTTTAAGAAATTTCTCTTCCAAACCCATTTTTTGTAGAGTTAGGAATTTGGCCTTTAAATTGTGAATATTTTTCATTAGAACATTAGAATTTCTCAGTCATTTCTTTTCCACACTTCTTAAATTTTTCAGAAACTTTTTTTCCATATTGAGTATGAATATTCTTTATTTAGTTTATAGATTTTTTTCTGCAAAGTTTATAAACTTTTTAAAAAATTATTTTTTTCAAATTGTGAAAATTATTTTTATTAAAGATTTTCCAGAAATGTTTCTTCTAGATTGCTTTATTTTCCTATTAGACTTACAGAATTTTACAAGAGGTTCTCCTCAAGAATTTTTCCAACAGTTTTCCCTCAAGAACTTTCAAGAGATTTCTCTTGATTAATTAATCTTAAACATTTTTTATTAGGATTATACAATTTAATAGCAATTTCTCTTCCTGGTTTTAAATATTTCCTAAGAATGTCAAACTTGGCAAGATAATGGTGGAACAACCTCTACCAAAGGTACCCTATGTGGCAACAGTGTTATTGAAGTAACAGTGGAAGATCATATTATTATGAACTCAAGCCATTCCATGTGCGATCAAATTTTTTGTAAGAAATGTTTGTAATATATATTTTAATTTTATTATGTAAGTACAATGGATAAAATAAATACTATCTACCATCTACTACATTGATTAAAGGTTATAACATTTTGTTTCCACATTACTAAATTTTTCTAGAAATTCCTCAACAATTTTCTTTGAGATTACTGAATTTTTCTTCTAGTAATTTCATTTCCAAATAGCGAAGATTAATCATCTGCCTGATGAAGCCACTGTGTGGCGAAACATATGTCGCGGTTCCGACATTAAAAGTAGTGAAATTACAAAACAAGCGTTTTATTTACCTTATATATATAATGGAATTTCACCAAGTATCAGCCTCGTCAATTCAATATTCGAAGATTTTCTGTTAGAAATATAGAATTTCTCATTATATATTTTTTTACTAGACAGTTTCTTTTGGTAATGTTTATTGATGAGATACGTGAACATGATAAAATAACTGTGGATAAAGTGATTATAAGTTATGTTATATTTTCTATTGGGTTTACAGATTTCTTCAGCAATTTTACTTCAGATTATTATCTTAGAAATTTAGAAATTTTCGTTTTTCAGTGTTCTTCGAAATATTATAATTTTTAGTCATTTTCGTTACAAAATTTTTAAAATAATTTGGTTTTTTTCTTTTAATTTTAAAGAATTTGAAACTAATATAATTTTTAAATTTTCCAGCAATTTATTTTTAATAATTTTTTTATGTTTCTTGCAATTTTAGAAATATTCAAGAATATTACTTAATAATATCTTTATTTTTAAATTTTTCTAGCTAATAGTTTTTTTGAAATCGAAAATATTTGCCTTTAAATTGTTAACATTTTCTATTATATTATAGGTTTTTCAGCAATTTCTCTGCCAGATTTTTAATTTTTTTAAGAAGTAAAAAAGTAATTTTTTGGGTAATTTAATTTTCCCGATAATTTTCCTCTAGATTTCAATTTTTATAAAGTTCTTTTCTAATTGCAATACGATGTTAGGTTAGAATTTTATTTCTACATTTCTAATATTTTCTGAAATTTGTTCTTATTATCATTTAGAATTTTAGAATTTTTCAATAATTAATCTAACGATATTTCTAAATATTTTTTCTAAATTGTGAAAATATCTTATAAGCCAATAGAATTTTTCAGCAATTATTCTCCCAGATATCTACAATTTTCAAGAACGTATTCTTCGAAATTTGGAATGTTTCTTCTTGGGGTTGTAGAATTTTGTCGTCATTACTCTTTCATATTTATAAACTTTTTGAAGAATTTCTCTTCCAAATTGTTTAATAATAAGAATAGTTGCGGCCGTTACTACGTAGAAATTCATAATCAAGTGGGTTAGTTTAATATTTTTACAATTATATAGGGTTTTATAATAAGAGGTTTCATTTTGAATAGCTCACTATCTGGGCAGCTGTCACTTTTGCAGCTGTCATCTTTTGCCATTTGACAAGTAAAAACTACGCCATTGGTTAAAATGCAACGATACACGCTTCAACAACGCATTGAAATTATTAAAATTCACTACAGAAATGGTGAAAATTTTGCAGTCACAGTTCGCCAAACTAAAGCACTTTTGGTTCGTTGTGAAGTTTTACTATTGCGGCCAGCAATAGTAAAACTGGTTCAAAAATTTTAGCTGTTGGGACAACTTAGTGATGTGAAGAATTGAAACCGTATGCGTCACTCAAGAACAATTGAGAATATTGCTGCGGTAGCCAAAAGTATTAACAAAAACCCAGGTTTGTCGATTCCTCGTTGATCTTTGGATTAGACATTTCAAAAACGATATTACACCGTATTTTGCATAATGACTTAGGTTTGAAGGCTTTTAAATTTCAGGTAACACAAGAACTCAAGCCGATCGGTCACCAGCAACACCGTATCTTTGCTGATTTGGTCCTTGAAATGCATGATAAGGATCCGGATTTTGATCGAAAAATCATCTTCAGTGATGAGGCCCATTTTCACCTCGGAGGCTACGTGAATAAGCAAAATTGTCGCATTTTGGGCTCGGACAATGCAAGAATGCTTATTGAAAAGCCTGTTCATCCACAACTTGTCATTCTTTGGTGCGGTTTTTGGACTCGCAGTATGATTGGACTTTACCTATTCGAAAATGAGGCTGGTGTTATGGTGAATGGATTGTGCTATCGAGCTATGATTAATGATTTTTTTGGCCGGAATTGGATCATATCAATGTGGATGACGTTTATTTTTAACAATATGGCGCTACGTGACACACAAGCAACGAAACAATCACGATTTTGCAAGAAAAGTTTCCTGGCCTTGTTATTTCTCAAAGAGGTGATCACAATTGGCCCCCGCGATCTTGTGACTTAACACCTTTAGACTTTTTTCTTTCGAACCACGTGAAAGATGAGGTCTATGCCAATGCTCCACAATCAATTCAAGACCTTAAAGATGGAATTCGTGAAGTTATCGAGGACATACAGCTGCAAATGTGCGAATTGGTTATGAAAAATTTCATGAAAAGGATATGGTGCTGTAACCGTGGTCTTCGCGGCCATTTGGATGAAATCGTTTTCCATCGTTAATATACCTTTTTCTTTACAATGCAATAAATATCTATTGATTTCTCTTAAAACATACTCGTATTTTAATATTAAAATGAAAGCTCTTATTGGAAAACTCATTATAACAAGAATTTTCTCGATTGGGTAAAATACTTGTTAAGTTGCATAACATTTTTATTTTCAGTTGCCTGACACATCTTTCCATCATTCCTGATCATTTTCAATGTACAAAACTAATGGTTTTTTAATTAGTGTTGTACTTTTGAACTCTTTGAGTTCATTCGCTCAAATAGGGGCAGATCCAATCGGAGATTGTACAGTTTAGATAACACCCCTTGACCGACGGTGTCGAAAGCCTTGGCAAAGTCAGTGTATAAAAAATCAACCTGAAGACCTTTTTCCAAAACCTTTGTAATATAATCCGCTTGGATTAAGAAATTAGTAGCTTTTGAGCGGCCACATCTAAAACCATGTTGCTACTCTGATAATACTCTGATAATTGACCACGCAAATGCCGGAGGTTATTAATTACTCAAATATTTTGGGGATATGCGATAAGATCTAAATAAGGCGGTAGTTAATAATGACATTATTTGCTCCACTTTTATGGTTATTCGTAACAAGGATATTTTTCCAGTATGTAGGAAATTCACCACACAGCAATTAATTTTTGAAGATAATCCATAGAGCGCGGCAAAGTGAAAATGTGCATTGCTATAAAAGCAAAGCTGTTAAACAATAAGAGCCCATTGAGTTATTGGGTTTTATGTGTAAGAGTTCATCAAGTACTTATCTAGGATCTAGTATCTAGTATCTTAATCTCGGATAAGGTGTGCAAGTTTATATGAGAGTTACTAATTTCAAATTAAAGTTGCAAATGAGTTAACGACTTTTTTCTCAGAATCTCCGTTAAGTACTATGAATTTGGATATTAGGATTTCCTACGTTTGGATTTGACATGATTTCAAAACAATCTGGTATCATTAATGATAGAATCCACGAGTGAATTGCAAGTATTCTAGGTGACATATTTTTTTCATGTTTTCGAGTCAGATCGAGCTTTCTTGAATTCTTCGTAGTGAGAATATAGGTTAAACTTTACATGCAATGTTTTTTGTAAGGTATTAGCTTCTTCAGCTCAGTGGATAACTTTGTACGCAACCAGCAAACATTCTGGTAAATCATTTTTATCCTATTACTATTGAACATACTTTGTCGGTCGATCTCATTTGTGAGGGTGGATAGCCACCCACTGAAAATCGCTAGTACTATTAATCGAAGAGTTTTCAAAAATAAAAAAATTTGATCTATCTTTACTGTTACTAGTCCTGGTTTTACCACTTGTTAGTAAACTGATGCAGCAGATTTTTTTTTCTCTTTTGCTCTGCGTCATTTCTAAAATTTTATAGCAATTTTAGATTTATTTTAAGGCTTTTCTAGAAATTAATTTCAAATTGCTATAAATATTCTTTAGACTTTAAAATTTGATTGTTAGTTTTGTTGTTTTCCAGATTTCCAAATTTTTCAAGAAATTTCTCTTACAATCCTTAACATGTAATAGAAATTTTCTTTCATAGATAGAAAATTTACTTTCCACCTATTTAAATTTTTCAAGAAATTTCTATTGCAAATTGTGAAAATTTTCTTCTAGGGTTATGAAATTATCTAGTAATTTATCTTCCCGATTACTAAATTTATCAAGGAATTTATCTTCCAATTTCTAACCATTTTCTATCAGGGTTAAAGAATTTTTTAGCTGATATCTTTCAATTGAATTAATTGGAATTTTGTCTAAATATTATGTCATGGAATTTTATATTTTTATTTTATTTTTAAATTTAGGTAAATTAATTAAATTAAATAAAATATTATTATAAGTTATATATCCATTTCCTTACTGCATTTTAAAAGCTAAATGTATATTTTGAACACAATGTGCTACACAAAATATGATTAAAATTTGAGATATAATTGTAAGTTATATATGGTTGTCATTACCACTGGCAACTCTTTAGATTGCAACTCTTGGTGTTGTTTGTTTTCAAATAGTATAACAAAACTAACTTAACTAATCATCTAATTAACATAAAAATGTTTCACCACGGGTTTAGTGAGAATTTAATTCATCATATATATTCAGATTTTATTTGTAATCAGCAACTATAATTTTGAATATAAACCCTAATATTACCACCAATGAATCACATTAAAATTTATTACCGTTATATCATTTTACGCGCGCCATTCTTTTGTTAATACCGCGCAAACGATTTTTACAAGATTTACGACATCCATAATTCGTATTTTGTGGAATGTAAATAGCTGAATGAGCGTATTAAGCACCGGTCATCAAGTTTCCACAAAACAGGGGGCCCCACGTATCTCTTACAAATCCCGGGCATCGCGCGAGCTGCCCATTGTCGTCGCCCGACCAACACCTGGCTGCCAACGACCATCCGCACGTGAAATTGGTAGAAAATTGCCGAAAAATGTGTTTGCTCTTTTGGGGTGGAATCTGGAAAAAAAGAGTACGGTGGTAATAATAAAGCTCGATCGAAGCCCGGGGATGGGGCCCACCTAGGGTACGGTCCTTTGTCCATATCACTCGATCTGACTTCGGATACTACAAATTGCAATGTTGTGGATCTAATTGCGGTCCTCTCAAATACGTGTGACTAATTTATTATGTCTATTATGTAACGATCCTCTCATTCAACAAATGTTCCTTAATGTACATAAGGGTGTCACAAGAAAGGAATGGATATAATGAATGATTAATTTTATCAAGTTACCATTTTCATTATAACAAGAAACAAATTTTATATAAAGATTTTGAAACGTGTTGTATATTTTAATCAAATTACCTTAACTCTACTGAATCAATTTATTGATTAACTTTCGTTTCAAATAAAATTTTCTTTATTATTTAATTTTAAAACTATAACTTTTGAGCATTGAAAGCTGAACGCATGAAAAATATGTATTTATTTATTCTTTCGCCTTTTATAAATTGAGTTTGACGTGTTGTCTTGCCATATAAATGAAAGAATTTTCTCCGCACAAAAGGAATCGTGTTACATCGATATTCGAAGCCGTCATGTACTGCAGAGAAACGAAAATAAAAAGGTAATCTCTCGTCGTCGGGCGCAAAAGGGCGCTACGCAACAGACGACTTTTATAATTGGATTCAGCGAAAGTGATTAGCATAGACTGGCTAATTAAAATTGGATTTGTTTGTTTTGCCGATGTGATTCTTCCGGATCGGATAAAACGTCCCGACGTATATTTACATTTCGACCAAACGAATTAATTCGTTATTTTCGTAACGGTAGGTACAACATGTTTCCTTCTATTGTTTAATCCAGTTTGTTTTTCTATATTAGCTGAATGATTTTATTAATCAAATCAAATAAAATAGAGGATTATATTTTATTATTAATTCTGCACGAACAAAGGATAAAATGAGTCAGGTGAATCATTCGAATCATTTTACTGAATCGACTAATTTCCATTACATAATGTATTAGATGTACTAAAAATACTCCAATTTTCTTTAGCTACATTTAAAGTTTATTTCAAAAGAAAATAAATTAAATTGTTCAATAAAAGTATTCGCCGTTGCCTTCTATAACTATAAGCCATCTTTCACACGGCTGATGAATTCCATTTCGGAAAAATGTTACGCGATAAAGTCGTCAAGCCATTTTCAGATCTCATCTACTGGTTGGAAATGCTTATCGGATAAGGCGTGTTGCATCGACCGAAATAAGTGGTCATCGGATGGAGCAATGTATAATATATATGTTTGCTGCAAGACGTCCCAGCTAAGATTCATCATGATGTCTTTGTATTGGAAGTAATATGTGGTCTGGTGTTATCATACAACAATTTCACTAGACGTTCTCCTATCTTATTATACGGTCGTTTTGGTTACAATTCTTGACTGAGGCAGTTTAATTGACGTTGATAGCAGTCTGTAAGTACTGTTTCTCCCGCTTGCAGTAACTCATAATAAAGTACACCCTTCATATCGTACCAAATACAATCCGAAGCGATTGGGTTGTGATGATTCGCTAGGATTTACCCATGACTTTCTGCGTTTCAGATTGTCATAGATTATCAATTGTCATTTGATAATTTCTGGGTTACTCCCAGTTATTCTGCAAGCTTTTTATGCGTTTATGACAAATTTGCCAAAGAGAATCTTCTCTACCTCATCCTCATCGCACTTTCTAATGCCTCCAGGACGTTGTTTGTCAGGCATCACTACTTTTAAACCGCTGTAATTGCCACACTTTTGCAACATGTATCCTTGTTGGAATTCGTAAAGAATGCACTGTCTTATATACACATAATCTGTTGCCATTTTTGACTATACTGAATTTAATAATTTTAAAAGTTATGATTGGCTTTCCGGCATACCATTATTTTTAATCACTAAAGGTTCCCACTCTATAACCCCAAAAGAACGGGTAAATAAATTAATTATAAAAGTTAATTTCTTGACTGCTTAAAGTAATTTGGATTATTGATTTTTTTTTTATTATTATTATTAAGGAATAATATTTATAAAATTTTATTACGCAACAACTATCTGTTCCCACATGTCGAACAATCGCCTGGAAATGAGTTAATCAGGAAGCAGCGTGACCAATAATAAAATTATCACAGCGTGTGCTGAGCGTTTCCGACCCTCGTACACTATTGACAAAACATTCTATTCCCAATTAAGGACTTTTAACCGTGTTTTGAATTATTACGTCCGGCAATGTCTACAGCCACGTGCCCGATATTCGTCACCATGGGTTCGTGGGCGTCCGCGCATTCGTTAATATTGCTTTTTCTGGTCGTAATATTTGAATGGATGGAGGGTGGGTGGATGTATGCGCGGGTGTGTGTTGTGTGTCACTCTCGGCTGGAAATTAAGTCACGTGTCGAGCGGTTTTAAACGTCGAGGACAATTACTCCATTATTAGTAGACTCGTTTACTTAACACCCTTAGCACCGCGGGTGTTTTCGAAACGTCCTACCGACACTGACGAGCTTTCTACTGCTACAAAATCACACACATATATACGCGCATGTATATAAGCGCAAGCTTTTGTGTAAACAATGCATGCTAATTGGTTACAAATTGTTCATAATTTAAACTTATTTGGGGAATTGATTATTAAAATACAAAACAGGAATAATTATTATTAATTATGTGACAGAGGCAACCCAAGCTACATAAAAACACAAATTTTCAATAAAACCCTGTTTTAAACTTATGGAAATATATGCACATATTTCTGTTTATATTTTCCTATTTTCCTATTTTCCACAAATACTGTTTATAACTTAAGTTTTATTTAATATATATAGGGTAGGTGCGTGATTTCTACCCCACCCTCTGATTTAGGATTTTTATTAAGTAAATAAACGAAACCATTACACAATTATATAAAAAAATACAATAAAATTACAGCTTAGTATAAAGATAAAATATAAAATTAAAATTAAACTAAAATTCCAGCGAAGTATACAGATTAAAATTTAAATAGTCTGCTTAATCCTTTTTTAAAACATAACGTGGATTGTTCTAAAAAAATAACTTAACTTAGCAGTTACTTGATTACGAAGTAGGTTAATAACTATTGTTACAATGGCGCGCACTACCCTGCTGAGAGCATTATTACAATTAGTTCGCCTAAATACGGGCTCCAAACATATTTTGTTCTTCATGTGATATTGCGGAACCTATATATACATCGATAAATTAGATAATGGCATACAATCAATTTTAGCATTAATGATATAAGCTAAACAAACATCGAAGAAAAAGCGACTATCAGAAAGAAGTTGTAAACCTCAATATTCCACCAATAAATGATAATTTTCACTAGAATACATTATATTATACTTATAACAAACATACATTACAAAAACCTTCTGTACACGTTCAGTGCGATCGCAGAGGCATGTATAGTTAGGTGACCAAATGACACAGCATTAATCAAGAACTGACCGGACTAGTGAAACAAATAAAGTAATAATGCACCGCATTTTCTTTAAAATCATGTGTTCTTCTTTTTATAAATTCAAAAAATTTTAATGTTCTATTTATAATAACATCCATGTGAAAATTAAATTTAAAATTCTAATCAAAAATCTCAGCAAGATCCTGAATTTGCGATACTCTCTATAATTCAATGTCATTTAATGTGTATTGAAAATTAGTGCTATTTGATATTTTCTTTGTAAATTTTATGTATTTACATTTACTGATATTAAGTTCTTTCCCGTTATCGAAACAGAAATCCTGCAAACTCGAAATATCATTTTAAGGTGACAAACAGTCTACAGAAGATTGAATGCGAATTTAAAAGTCATGAGCAAAAAGTAGATAAGGTGATTTAAGATGATTGGTCCAGAATGGGAGCCTGACGGTACACCTGTCTTGGCAATACTTGGATTAGATAGAGAATTTTTAAATTTAACAAACTATAAACGATTTAAAATAAAAAAATAATCCAAAGAGCTAAATAACCACTTAAACCATATTTTAAAATCAGCCGATCAAACTCAACACCAATCCCCCCTCGGGGATTTCTTTTCCGAATTATGACATTGATGTTAAACATCGAAGGCCCCACAATATTCTAATTGGAAATCAATTAGACATAAATACTCAATGAGCCACCGTAATCCACACGTCATCGCTGCTCCCCGTTGAGGATAGTGACACTGGATATACGCCACAACAAACAATCCCATTTAGCGCGACCCTGAATGGAAAAATTTTCTGGAGTTGAACCAGTCTCTAACTAATAGTCGTCACGGAGGAGAGGTTTTAGTCGGTAGGAGTTCGACACTGCCCTACTAAAAAGGCATCCATGATGGATTTCCTCTCCTTGCATCAAAAAAAGGGACCTTCTCCACATTCGAGAGCGAACCACAGATGTGTATCGAC